>JACCHV010000038.1:1200000-1800000 GCA_018907245.1 Eupristina koningsbergeri
TATTTTATTTACTTCTTTTAGTGATGTAATTGATTTAATGATTATTTAATTAATATTTGATAAAATTATCTTCAATAAATATTAAGATATATTTATTAATCACAATCAATAAATATTAATATCTATTAATATTTACAATAAATAATTTCCAACACTACCCTTAAATATTAATTTATGTATATATATCCTGATAACATAATATTAACAAAATATATACCAACACTACATTACTCAATCTTTAATTATAATATAACTTCAATAATTTAATGTATAATAATTAATAATCAATAATCAATACTGTAATATCTTTCTGATATTAGAGAAAATATAATAATGATGGCGAAATTTTCTCTTTTCGAGAAATTCCCAGCCTTTCATATCACTACTTTATTTATTTACCAATTATGAACTTTCTTTTCTGACTTTACACCAAATTAAAAATTCATAATTGGTTCTTTAAGAAATATAGTTCGTCTTCATTCTTGCGCCTCAAAATCCCTCATTGTGATTGGTTTATTAATGACAATACTAAATTAAACAGGAAAAATAGGAAAACTACTTCTTAGTCGATAATTATATAAACTGTAATTATCGGCCATTTCACGGCGGCACTGTACTTAAATTTTTAATCACTCACACTACCTTACATGTGCATTATATATATACATCATATATATATACAATATACTTTTTCTTCTATAATTGTTTCTGTTCGATTCATAAACATCAACGCCTCCTATATCATGAACACATCCGTCGACATGTAAGTAGCATAGACCTGGCTAACCTCATGCTGACAGTTTGTCAACAAAGGAAATTTTTATTATAAATTATTATTACCATCATTCCGTCAACAACACTACAACATATCGTGATATTTGTTACTTATTAATTATAAAACTTATTTTATAAATACATACAATAATTAAAAAAATATTATCATTATATATATTTCATTTTCAGTTAGTGGATACTAATTTTTATTTATTCAATAATGAATATTTTATTCATTACATAAGCTAAGCTACTCAAACTTATAATTGCATGATAAATTAATAAAAATAACATTTTTTTAAATATATATTATATAAAAACTCGCATGCATTACAACAGGGAACGTTGTAGAGATTTTATGATCTCAATAACTTCCAAATGGCTAACAGCAGCTTTTTTGGGTAAAGTGCTCCTGATAGGGGAGAATAATGACTAGATTTTCTGGGTATTTTCCGGAAAATTCAGTCAAATTTCCCGGAGTTTTTCGGCACTTCAATACGTAATTTTGGACTGACTTGTGGATAAACAATTTTCCGGGGTTCTCTGGGTGATTTTCCGGCTTTTTTGGAAAATTTTTTATTTCTTTCTAAAAATCATCGAGGAACAGGGGGAAACAAAAGAAAAAATTTTTCCGGGTTTATTCCGGGATTTTCCGAAATAGTCAAACAAATTTTAGATAAGAAAAGCTGCATGAGGCATAGGAAAGTACCGAGAAGTGTGTTACTAGAGGTGACGCAAAATATATCTCGTTCTCTTAGAAATAAAGCGCAATCGATCGGGTATAATGGTAGGGTCCATAATACAAACGTTAGCAAACTGGTGCAATTAATTGGAGAAACACGTGGAGGAAACACTGTTAACTCTGAGACTAAGAGAAGAAGGCTCTCAGATCTCACAATGGAACCGGATACAAAACTGGCTCTACGGAGAGTACGTAGAGAGTAAATTTGTACAGGAACCACTGTTACTTGAAGATGAAATTTATAAGGTGAGATACGAAGGCAGGTTGAACTTCATAAACCATATCCAAGAGTGTATTACAGACTCTAATATACCTGAGGCAGAAGAAACATTGCAAGTATTGCAACAGCTGCTGACGAATAGAGTTGTTCAGGATAACCTGAATAAAACTCAGCTGCCAATCAGCCAACTCCCAGGACAGGCCCGGGAATTAGAAAATATGCACTGAAAAGGGAAAGTTTCCGTATGAACGAGCCAACAGCTTTAAGAACATCAGAAGAAGACTTACAAGAGAACATGGAACTGAAACAGTGCTTAATGCTAATTAACGAGCTGTTAAGAATCTTGGGAGAACGTGTCACCAAAATAGAAACAGGCAATTTAACGACGTCATCTCCGAGAGCAACGGCATGGGTGGCAACATTCGGTGAAAAACCTGAAATTGATGCAGCAGAAAATCAATCTAGAGGATTCACCGAACGGCTAAATGAAAATAGCAGAAGAAATCGCGATATCGGAAACATCTTGCGAAAGTGGGATATCCGCTTTGATGGAAATCGAACGATGTCCATCAATATATTTTTATAAAAAGTGGAATAATACAAGCTCGCAGTTTATGTTTTCGAGGATGAAGTCCTGTCAACAATAGGTCAGCTAATGACAGGGGTACCAAGGTAGGGGTGGAAGGTTTTGTTTTCAAGGGGAGGGGATAGAAGAGACTAGGACACCGAGGAGTTAATATGGTTTCCTGTTGTCTAAAGGCAACCTAATAATTATAGAAAAAACAATTTAAGAATAATATAAAATAAAGGAGAGAAAGACTGCAGTCGTACATTCACTTGAATAGTTTTAAATCAATAATAGAAGAGGATAAATAAATTCTTTAAGGACTTGGAGGCGGCGATGACGTAGTGGCGATTCCATCAAGCGCTGTGCGTGGGTGGGGATACCGTCGGCTGAACTCGGACCTCTTTCTCATGCCGCCTAGCTGCGCGCCGACGGGGCTCGTGGTGGTAGTAGTGGTTGTGGTACAGTGAAGTCAGAGTGCGGTGCGGTGCGGTGAAGAGTAGGAGCGTGGGGGGCGAGTCTACTCGTGACAAACTATATAAAGAAAATTTAAATAGTATATCGAAGACCAGCTTGCGTTTAACAAACAGATATAATTGATGGAAATAAAATCGCGTTAACAAACTGTCAACACGAGCCCAATCGAAACCATGATACATTATGTATAATCGGATGTCTTGTCGATGTAAACAGTGCTGCATGTGCATTAAGGTGATCAAGATAGATTGAGAGTGCAATACCTGTGGTAGTGAAAAATTATAGCTAAGGTGTATACGCGGCGCAAATATTATGCTGTTAAAATTAATATTGTAGTGCTGCTACGAGATAGTCGTTAAGTACAGAATATGTATTTATTAATCGAAAAAGAACTTTTCGATTTCTGACTGTTCTCACTGGCGATTTTCGCAATAACCAATCAGAATTGACGATATAAAAGCACAAAGCAGAAAAGGAGCTTATTTTTGATAAATAAACCAATGATTAAATTTTCTTTTTTAGAAATTTAAGGTAAGTGGAATTATTATTGGTTTATGATTAAAGTAATGGTGTAAAATGGAGGGGAATTTCCTTCTTTGCGAAAGAAATACCTTCAGTTAAAAATTTCCCTTTATGAGAGAAGGTATTAGAATATCCTTTCTTTGATTACCAAGCTAATTAGACTGCTACAAGTAATTATCATTACATAGTTGTGAGTGAAGTGAAAAGAAATATTCATTGCAATAAGTATCTATATATATAAACACATATCGGAGAATAATCCGATACTATATTGAGGAAAACCTTAATAAGGAAAGAAAAACTAAATTGATAGCCATATTTATAAATATATATATATATACATTTATGGGAAATGGGAAAAAATAAAAATAGAGAGAAGTGGATAAAGGGCAAGCAAAAGTGATGAAGTGAATAGGTGGTGTGCTAAAGTAATGAAGTGATTAAACAAATAAAACTGATCTCAATGTATCTATATAGGTTTAAACAAACATAATATGTAAAAAGAAAATTCATAAAATAAGCACATAAATGTAAATGTAAATAAGATAACTATATAGACCGAACCCGTCCCTGGGCCTATAGCTGGGACGTATTCACTAATAAAAAAAAATAAAATGAAAGGAGTGTGTGAGTATAATAGTGCGTATGATATAATTGAAGAGTTATATATTTTATTAAATTTTTTATACGGTTGGAAAATTTCCTTGGCGAGAAAATTTACCATGCTACATTATTTAAATGTTCACTGCATGTTTGAAAAAAAATTATTTATAATTAAAAGCATTAATTATTTACTAATGTATTTCATATAAATAGTTAGAATATAAAATTGTATTTAATGATAATTTTTCAAACCGAAGACTTTTTTAAATAATCACACAATGAAAGTTTTTTAATTATATTTTATATTTATCTTATTAATTATTATTAAGTTTGCTGGTATTGATTAGTTTTATAATAATTTTATTTATTGTTTCTTTTATTTAAGTATATTAAGTATATATATATATATATTTGAATTGATGATTTATAATCATAAATTATTAATATTATATAAGCTTATTTATCATATAATTATATAAGTTAAGAAATTATTACTTCAATTATTTTAATGCAAATTTTTGGAAAAATAATTGTATAAAAATTATTTAATTAATTAATTCATTTAAATAATAAAAATAAATTATATAAATTATATTCTTATAATATTATAAATCTATACTTTATAATACTAAAAGCTAATGTTATAAATTTTATATTATATATGTTTTATTAAAAAAATAAAAATAAAAAATTCGTAGAAAATGTAGCTATAATGTTAATAATTGTTAGTAAGAATGTTAATAAAATTCCATAAGAACAAAAAAGAAAATAAAGTAAATTAAACATGTTATGTGACTGATTCTCGCGAAATTTTGAAGCTGAATAGAACGGTAATATAAGAATAAAACTTAAAAAATTAAATAAGTATTACACGTTGCATACTTTTATTAATTGTAAGAAAAATATAACAACCGTGTTAGAAGTTCTTTTGGTTTTTCTTTTTTGTTATATTAAATCTAAATTATTCTTCAAACTAAGGAGATTACACAATGTCTGGTCTTATAAAAATAATTGTCAAAAAAATTAGAAAACATTACTTGGTCACGATTTTTATGTTTTCCATAAAAGATGAATTAAATTTTTAAAAGAAATTTTTTCTTTATATTTAGCATTGACTTATTGATATTTTGAAAAATAATTTTGAATCATCGATAACGTGCACTTAGTATACTTTGAATTAAAAAATTCACTCAAAAATTATAATTTGTAAATACTCATTTTATTTATATATACATTTGTATGAACATTTGGATATTTAAAAGAATTTATAAGAATAAAAATTATTATAAATGTAAAGCAAGAATGTGCTCATCGTCAATCAACATATTGTGATAATTTTGTTCAAGATTTATTAACTATAGATTAGATCTTCTGCACATACGCAGACATATGTGTATGTAAAGGGTATTGATGATTTGGCTATCGAGGGGCGTCTCCTACGTATCCTCGGTGCGCATAGTTCTTTACGTTCTGATGACACTGTACTGCACCAGTTTCAGGCAATACTCCCTTACTCCTCCGTTGACGAGTAAAACGAAAACGGACAACGGGGGTGACGAGGACACAACCACATTTGCGCAGGCGCTCCGAATTTTGCAATGAAGAATGAAAAGGGAGAAAGGAAAAGAGGAAGATGGAGATAATGTGAGGACCACCGCCTTTGAAAAGCCTTGATGCGCGCGGGGAAAACTCAATAGCTGAGCTTGGAGGACAAAATTGTCCAGTGATATTATTAGTGTTGTTATTGCTCGTCAGTTCATTTTATTAAAAGTTTTTTACCCAGAAAAATTTAACAAGAAATTCTATGTACTTTATCTTTAGACATTAAATTTTTTCTCCTCCTTTAATTCTTTTCATTCTTTATTCATTTCGTTTTTTTAACAATTTACAATGAATAATTCGTAATATTTTATCAATGTATCATTTTAGCTTTGTGTGAAACAATGTTGTTGTACTATTAAAAAAAGCTACCTATTAGGGAAAGTAACCAATTCTATATTTATTAAAATGAATAAAAAATAGTTGACAAAGAATGTAAATTTATCTGAAATCTAAAACTAGTCGCGGAGCTCTACCACTTATCGACCAACTTCTAAGTATACTAATAACAATCATTTCTTTGAAGATGTGATCTGTAAATTCATGTGGCAGATGATAAATAAATCACAGAAAAGCAATATTTAAAAATGATGAAGTCCCAAAATATTAAATGAAAATATGGTGAATTTTAACATGTGTAAGTACGCGTAATTATTTTATGTATATTTATAGATGAATTGTTCATATTTCTACTAATTGCACATAAGATTTTTTTAAATAATATGAGTTTTGTAGTTTAATGCTATGAATTATATTGAATTAAGTAGAAATTTGTTATAGAGATTATGAAACAGTATAATTATTACATAAGTTAGATTATGATAGATCAATTATTATGTTGAAAAGAATTTGAAAATTTTATTAAAAATTTTTATTACAATTATAAAAGAAATGTATGCAAATACATTGTTAATGTAATTATATTTCCGTGGAATCTGTTAAAAATATGTTGACTTTTCATTAAATTTTCATTGATTATTCCAAAAATATTTAAAAAATTATTTAAGAATAGCAATAATTATATTATAAAAGATCATTCATGGAGTAAATTTATGTTCTTGTTCATAATGTTTTATATGATTATTCTGTTATATATATATGATCTCTATGCGCATGCGCTTTTGTAAATGCGATTTTATTAAGTTGAATTCAGTTTAACTGAAACTGATGTATCTCACAGAGTATATATAAACTTCAATTTTTTCATAGTTTCATTTTATAAATAATTTCAGAAATTTGATAAGATTATGTTGAATTTGAATCAAAGTTAAATGCATTTTTCAATTATTGATTATTTACATATTTATATTTAGTCAATTGCACCTTTGTTTGTGTCGTTGATTATCTATCAATTATCTATTAAATATGTTTAAATAAAATTATAAACTATATTATCCAGTTATACTTCATATAATTAGGTATTACAAATTTACAAATACAATAACATACTTAATAAAAATATTGTATATTTATTACATACATATTATTTAGATTATTTTTTAAAAATAAATGAATTATATTAAAGAATTATTATGTATTATAATAAAATAAAAACAATATTCTATTTGACAGAATATTTAGAAAATTATTCAATAATTAATTTTTTTTAAAAATAACTTATTTTACTTTTACAATGCTTCATTAAAAGTTAATTTTAAACTGAATATTATTTAAAAATTTTTATGGATTAATTTCTTATTTGAGGTTTTATGTACTATACCTTTTAATTTAATTAAGTAGAATAAAAATGTACATGTGTATTTTATCACTATTTTTTATTGTTTATTATATTTAGTTCATTTACTTTGTGTATTTTTTAAAATACTGATTCAACTCGATTTTAATATGAATTATATGGAATAGCTGATGATGAATATGTATTATTTCCTTGAATTTTAATATATATATACATGTTTTGTTCGGAAAGTAAAGTCAATTTATTATTTTTGAAGTCGTTATTAGTCGTAGCGATTTGGGAGAGATCTTAAAATGTGCGGAGGAACTTTTTATCTATTTGCTCCTTTTTTCTTTGCGATCATTAGGAACAACACGATTTTATTTTGTGCGAAAGGTGTTTTTCAATCTTGTACATGGCACAATAGAGCGATTGTTAAAATAGATTTACACATTAAAAATTTGTTTGTGGTTTGATTAAATGCCGTAGAGACTTTTAAATGTTAAAAAAGTCTTTAAAAATAAAATTCATGTAAATCGTAATTAAAAAAATCATACAAAACTTTCAAGAAGGTTACGATTATCCTCGTTATTAGTACCAAAAAATAGCCCGAATTTATTCTAATGCCAAACGTGTACACAAAATTTTGAGTTTAAAACAATTATTTAAGAATCAGATAATCAATAACACCATAAATTCATCAAAACTTGCATAAAGTGAACCTTAAAATTTTTTTTTAACATTTAACCTTTTTTAAAAATGTCCACATTGTTTTTTCAAATTGCACATCAAATTTTATTGCATAACGCTATTTTATTAGGTTATTCAACGCACCATATTACGAGATTAAAAACATACTTCGCCCGAAGTAAAATTCTGCAGCTTTTAATGATCGCAAAAAAAAGGAACAAATAGATAAAAAGTTCCTCCGCCCATTTTAAGGTCTCTCCTATATCGCTACGACTAATAGCGACTTCAAAAATAATAAATTGTCTTTAATTTCTGGACAGACCATGTATATATATATAAAATTACAATAGCAATTAACAATAAGTATATTTTATTAATATGCTTTAAGAAATAATAAAATTACTTTAACATTGTAAAGTGTTCTATTATACTGTAACAAAACGGTTGTTTGTAGTTTCAGTTATATTACAATTAGTTGGTTATGTATTTATTAGGTAAGAATTTTTTTGAATAAGATTTTGGATCGTGGAGGATTTTAAGGCATGGAAAAAATATTACACAAAAAAGATTTATAATTTTTGGGAACTCAGCGTTGAGGTTTGAAAGGTTTGAAAGTGAATGCAACTTTTACAAATGTTCAAGATGTATCCAGTCGCTTTTATTCTACAGACAGGATAGTGCTATTATATAATATTATATAATATTATAAGAAAAGCATTACTTCTCTTATAAAAAAATATGGTGATTATGAAATAAAAACTCCCGCGGATTAATCTCAAATTTCTAATTCTTGATTCGTACAGTGCAAGCACATATCTTACATCGAATTACCTCGATCTATGTAATGATTCTCATTTCGGAATACGGTATATAGGGGTTACATTATCTTTTCCTATCTTTATCATATTATTTTTATAGAACTAGACAATGGTCGGATTATTTAATTGTTTTAATATCATCTCAAGTTACTTTCTCTCAATCTTCAAAATTACATTTCTGTTTTTAAACTTTCCGGTTACTTCAGATTGAACGTTAATTCTCGCTGCTGAAACTATTCGAAGAATAGTAAAATTGTATTATGTAAACAATCAGGAAAGTGACAGCAGATCTCTTCACTATAATAGTTAAGATTACACAGTAACCATTTAATCATTGTTTGATTAATTATTTATTTACTAATCTCTAATTTTTTCTAATGTCTCCATCCATGAGATTAGTAGTATTCATTGGTATACAATTCCATAATATATGACTAAGATTTCTGTGTATTTGTATAATCAATGAATTTGTATTATCAAATTTTTATTGTAGTTTTTTACATTTGTAAATTATTTTCATGAGATTACGCTTTTTTCACGTACGTAAAACGCCATGCAATATTTGCATTGTAATTTATACATAATGGCTACACTCTTCCATTTATACTTACTGTCCTTACTCAATTTTATAATTTGATTTAGTTTTTTGTTATATACTAACAGTGTATATGTTGTATCATTTTAATTTATTAGTAATTTTTTGAAAAATTTTTTCGACATATTGAAGAAAAATTATATTGTATTATTTTTTATTATTGTCAAAAAATAAATGTTGTATTTAATTTGTTTCAGTCTATTGTTTATATATTAATTGGAAAATTCCACAGGTTAGTCATTATTGTTCATAATGTTTATTATATTTTTAGATTTATTGTTATGATAATATAAATCTGAAAATAAAATAGTCTTATCCACAAGGCTGTAAAGAATATTTTGCATTTGGCTCTTCGAGTGTTGGTAATTAAAATTAATAATTCTATTGGGATAGATCAATTTTTTTATCATTATTATGATCTACTCTCTATGACGACAAATTATAAACTGATTATATATACACAATATGCATGCGTTCGTTATGCAAGATCAAGTTTGATTCTTTGACAACATAATTTGTACATTAGAATTTTTCCATAGAACTGACTAAGATAACTATGTATAACAATTTTGTATTATTACTGTTTTGTAATTTATTGTAATAATTAATTTTTTATTTATTGTAATTTTATTTATTTATATTAATTTTATTATTTTAATAAAAGCTTGATGAAGGCAAGGATCCTGCTTGCCTAATTATAACTGATATAAAAATAATTTTGATATTGTTCAATATTCTACATCAAATAGGAATCAAGTTTTATTGCATTTATTCATAATAGAGGATGCTCTTCATAATTCAATAATTTTTTTTAGCTTCATTATACATACTAAGTATCTTTTTAAACTTGTTGCTTGTATTATTATTATTATTATTATTATTATTATTATTATTATTATTATTATTTTTTGGTATGATAGAACGAATTTTATGGTTTCCTTATCTATTTCTGAGGAGCTGAAATTCAGATTTAATTTAATCATGAAGTTCTTTTTTTTAAACTTTTTTCGATAGACTTATAATTCAGTCTCTATAACTTTTTGATGAGAAAGATTTCTTCTGTACTCAATTATATACACAGTTTTAAATGAAAGAGAGATTAGGTTCTAAATTTAATATCAAATTTCATAGACCAAACAATAAAGTACTTTTTAGGCCATGAAAAAAGTTCAATGTTTTATAATCATATTTATCCACATTTTTTAGATAATCTAAACAAGTTTTATAAAATATAAGATCCAGAATTTGTTGTGCTACAATAATATTTTTTAAAACTGTTAAAAATACTAAACTAAGACTAAAATTTTAAGTATATAAAAAACACATTTTTTTAATTCATTTCAAAATTTTCCGATTTTCGAAACAATTTTCAGTTTCTAATGTAATAATATAAAAATGAATTTCGTTCACAATTATATTAGCTATTATATAAATTATTATATATTAATTGTTCAGTGTATTATTATATATAAATGTTCATAAATTGTTATAGTGTTAAAATTATAACTTTTCATTTTATAACAAAAAAAGTATAAAAAAAATGTATTTTTTCGTTAAAATTGTTAATAAATTAGTTGGTAAATATTACGAGCAGTATTTTGAAAACAAGAATATGAGGATTTTTTTTATGAATTTTAATATGCATTTCGAACTGTTTTTTCTTAACCTAAAAATTGCTGTATTGCTTCATTTATCTACCAATATCACAACTAATTAATTTTCCTGTAATTTTTGGTTAGTTGATTTAATTACAAAAGATTTAAGGGTGAGAAATGCAAAGAAATTTAGGCGAACAATAACGGTTGATTAGACCCTAAATTCGTTTGAAAAACTCTTTAATGAAGCATATAAGTACAGTATTTTCAGAGACTTGTAGATCATTTATCGTTTCCGGTAGATTCACAAATTTATATTTTTGTTTGGCAAGAATAAAATTACTTGTAATTATAGCGCATTATAATTATTGGAGAGTATTTTTATTATTTTAAAATGAGATTGAAGGATAAAATTGAATTATAAGGAATAAGAATTATTGCACTTGTTCCTCTTACTGGGAATGATTAATTTTGTTTGTGCCTTAAAAAATTTGTAACAAATATTTGTTCATGCATATACATGGTGCATCCACGAAGTATCGAGTTTTTGTTTTTCATTTTTCGCCTATTCGTCGTAGAAATTTGGGAGGGGTCTTCAAATATCGACAAACTCTTTCCGCATTTGTTCCTTTTTTATTTTTGTTTTTTCGATAATTAGGCGCGGCAGGATTTAACTTCGCGCGAAGGGTGTTTTTCAAATTTTTGACACGGCGCGCTGAAGCTGTTAGTGGAAAACTACTACTCGAGAATGTTTTGTTCAAAGATTAAAAAAAAAAAAAATTCTTATCTTTTTTATTTTGAAAGATGATTTATTGGTGGACTTATAAATAGTGTGAAATAAAAATTTTAAATTCTTCAAAATAATTTCCTCCTGTATCAGCACATTTTTGAAGGCATGTTTCCCAAATTTCAAATGCATCTTCAAACTTTTTAGCTTTGTTGTTTTTCAAAAATTTTGACATTTATAAATTTTTTTGCATTATATTGTACACTGAAGATCGCGTTACATTCAGTTTTTCCTGAATTGCTTTATTTGTTAATCGACAGTCCAAATTTTAAATTTCTAACACGCACCGGGTATTCCTAACCATTCGAAAGTTTTTTGGGCGCCCAAATCGAGGCTCGTCGATGATTCTTTCTCGGCCCTCTTTAAAAGCTCTGTACCATTTTTCATTTTGACATACAATTATGTCCATATACTTCTTGCAATATTTTATACGTTTCCACACTGTTTTTTTTAATTGCAAACAAAACTTTATCACGTAACGCTGTTCGAGTAGTCGCTCCATTGCGCCGTGTCTAAAAACTGAAAAACACCCTTCGTGTGAAGTAAAATCGTGCCACTCCTAATTATTGAAAAAACAAAAAAAAAAAGGACAAATGCGAAAAGAGTTTGTCGATATTTTAAGACCCTTCCCAAATTTCTATGACGAATAGGAGCAAAATTAAAAAAAAACTGGATACTTCCTAGATGCACCATGTATTTAAATATTTCAAATTTCCACCGAATTTACGATTTCATCTAACTTCTATTGTGCTTCTTAGATGGTCAACTTCTTTCTTATATAGCATTATTTTCATTGAGATAATAAGTAACTAAACATTACATACATCAGAACTCCATTTTTATCGTGTCTAGAACATCTGAAATTATCAGTAACATCTCTTTATATCTAATATGTTTATTTTGGATTGATCTAGCTTAGCACACCTATGAAAATACTCTTTTACTTTTGTATAAAATTAGGTAGAAATTCGCATTACTTAATTTTTTTAAATTACCAATTTGTTCGCATTTTATCTTTTTCTCTCTCGTTAGTGCTCTTTTTGAACATAAAACTTTTCTTCTAATTATTCTTCACATTTTCCGACTTTTTTGCATTGAGCGGTTACAATATTTGTACATTATTTGAAGAACAGTTAATATATTAATACTATTCATATTGAATGGTAGATAATTTTTGGTCATATACGTCACTATAATATGATTGTATAATAAGTGTTTATGTATAAATTTTTTTCGTTTTCGAAAAACGACAGTCTTTGCCTTGTAAAATATCAGGATGAAATACATTTCTAGAGATGAGAAACTCGATTGCTTATAGGTATAATAATCGTATTTGATATTTACAAGTATTTTACTAAAAAGTTTTTTTCTTTACAAGTAACACTTTGCAAATTCTTAGTTTTTTTTATTATTATATTCATGATTATAATATTTCGACCAAGAAATGAATATTTCTGATTATATAATACTTTATTGTTTACATATTAGTCAAAATTATTTTATTATGGTTATTATTAAATTAATAAATTGATTGTTCCTATAAAAAACACCATCATCTTTTTCTATTATATTTTCTTTGTTTCGTTTTACACTTATAATCTAAACATTCTTAACATCTCTTAACATTGTTTTTTTTGAAAACTATTTATTTATTCTACCTTACTCTATTATTTCTTTGTTTATATTTATACTTTTAATTAAATTTAATTAATAAATTTGTTTTCGGTTTTAGAAACTATTACGATTTCACTTTTCAATTATTTTTCCCGCTGTGCTTCTATTTTCTGCCTTTTTCTATTGTGATCTATTTTTTATTTTTTATTTTCTTTTTCTATTTGTGGTCCACCTCATATTTATCCGAACTTTTTAAATTACATCATTCTTTTTTTATATTTAATTTTTCTTTTTCTCTACCAAATTCTCTACTTTCATTTTTTCTGTAAGCATAAAATTACCTCTCTCTGTTTTTTCCACTTTCTCATTTCTATACTGTTTTTGCATGTAATTACGTATGATAAAGTAATCTATATAAGCTTATCGATTCTAAATTTTCCCAATAAAAACGCTAATTCTGACAGTTGAAGTATCGAATTTTGTGTTTCAAGATTCCTTGAGAATTAAACAAAAACTATTTAACTGAGTTTATCAGCATAGAAAATATATTGTGAAGCAATTTCTTAATAATTACATGTTTTTAATTTCAATATAACTTATGAATTATTAAATTACAATTTTTTCTACAATACTTACTTTGTAATTATTCTTTAATAACTATTTATATAAGCCCTCTAATACGAGTTTGATTGTTATTAACGCCATTATTATAACTAGATCATGACCTTTCACAATCTAGCTGATATTGTATTCGATTATTTTTATATCTGAGAATTTTGATAATGTTCTGAAAGTTTTGTGAAAGGAAAGATATATTATTTTTGGTCCCGAGATCACAGCTAGTCTTCTAAAATTAATTATAAATTCTCGATTTTTAATTCCGAAGACTTGCTTCTATGAATAATAATAAAAAGAGCGCTAAAAATTATTTTTTATTCTTAGGCGAATAGTTGATTGCAGATGACATAGGATACAGACCGTAAATTAATCATCATAGTTTTTCATAGTTTTGTTTATATTTATGCGTAATTTTTATATAATTTCATGCGAGATAGAAATTTTGTTATTCTATTGTTATATTTTATAAAACTATTGGAAAAAAAACTTAAATCATGTAACGCATGAGCAAAATTAAACTTAGAAAATGTTTACATAATTTAATTAAAAATTGAATTAAGATAACACTAATAATTGCATAGAGTTAAAATTTTTCTCAAATAGTGTGTATTAAAATTACTTTAATTTCCATAAACTAGAGTTTAAAACATTGAAAAAATAATGAAGTTACAATTTTTTTAATTAAATTAAAAGAATTTATAGTTTTTTAAAAATTTCTCCACTTCTAATTTAGTAATAGTTTTATACAACAATGAATTTATTTATAATGTTATTAGCTACAATTCCACTGTAGATATTATAGAATAAGAATTACAACTTTTTAGTTTATCACAAAAAAAAGTAAAAAAAAATACATTTTTTTCGTTAAAATTATTAATAAAAAATTAGATGGTAAATATTACGAGCAAAATTTTTGAAAACAAGAATATGCAGATTTTTTTATGATTTTTAATGCAGAAAAATTGCTGTATTTAAATAAAGTTGCTCTATTTCTTGGGTTAATTACTATTGTAAAAAAGGTCCATTATCTAATAAGAAAATCAGTAAATCACATCTAAATGAAGTGCTGCAGATATTAAATCCTAAAACTGAAACTGAGTCTATATTTATTTTTTATGAATAAGCGATCGCTGTATATTTAATACAAGAGCTTCAATGATATTACTCCTTTTTCACTTATTGAAGTAAAATCATTTATTTCATAAAAAGTGACTATAGAAAAGTTTTTAGCGTTAATTGGAATTATTTTGACTACCAGTTTTTATATTATATTAACAAGTTCAATTTTTGAGACGAAATTAAGATTAAGGAAGAAAGAATCAAGAATTAAATAATTAAAATTTAAATATTTTGTTTCTTACAATGACTTGTTATTCTTTGAGATATCTTCCAAATCAAATTCACGAAATCCGTGGATTCTTTATTTGTTGAAGCAGTAGTTAAAAATAATACCAGGTCTTAAACTTACATTATTACTACACCATTCCTGAGACGACCAGGGGAGTCCAAGCTTAAATGAGAAAAATGGCAACAAACGGACCTGGTACAATCCGAACTATAAAATTGATATTGATTTTTGTGCTTTATTCAGAAGTAGCTATACTGTAAACTTTTCGTTTACTATTTATTTTGTGTATTAGAAATACGTAGTAGAAACAATGACGTTAGTTATTGCGCAATAGGAACTTTTTGATTTTTACCAATTTATACATATATAAATTTCGAAAAATCGGAATATATGCATATATAAAATAATATATAAAAATATATATATGCATACATGTATAACATTTTACTTTTCAACGCTAAATAACGTAAATATATGTGAAATCCAATGGATAGTATTAACTTTATCCAGTAAGAGGTTAACGATTAAACCTCCATAAAAATATCTACCGCGGACATAAGAGTAACGGTCAAATAGGATACGATTTTACAATCATTATGCCTTGTTTTGGATTATATATATGTATTTATATGCCAACTTATTGTAATAGCTTTGTCGATTAACATGATTCATAGATAAGATACATTTATGATGGATTCAATATCATTATCTATCTGCTGTTCTGCATTATCCATTAAGGTTTGCTACATTTATCACAAATCAAATGACATTTCCTGTAACAACTTGCACTACTTATGATCAGGGAACAACGGTACTTGCAATGTATAAGATCTATTTAGACTTCCATCTAAATTCATAATAAGCTATCAAACATTTACATATACATATTTATTTTATCTTAAACGAGTTACAAGTATGTATTTACAGCAAGATTTGATACTTTGGTTGCGTCGACATTGACCGATGTCAAAAGAATCTATACGACCGAAGTTAGTTATCTAAAAATATACCGTTTTTCAACCTTTAATATTAGGTCAGTTCCATAATCCTTTAATGCATTTTTAATATCGTTCTTTTAGTTATAATTTTTAATTTGTTTTTAACTATTGTAATAATGTATTTATGTATTTGATAGGTTATCAGAAACCTGTAAAATTTAAAATAGAATTTTGTGAACTATTTTTGAAAACTTAGCATGGAAAATTTATAGCTGAAAAAATTTTAATTTAACTTTTCTGTTTAAACGGTTATTTGCGAGTTCATCTACATTTTGTATATAAAATTAAAAATACTTTTAAAACAAATAAGTTTTTATTCAATATTTGAATTAAAATTAGTTTGTCAATTTTCAAGCGGCCTTGTTAATTGAACACAAAACAATATTAAAAAATTCAACGTTAAATATTTTATTAGAGAATTTAATTTAGCCTACAAAATAAAATTTTTAAAACTCATTGCAATTATAGGTATAGTTTTATAATATACATTATAATATAATAATTTATAATAAATTATAGTATGCAAAGTAAAATTTTAAATAATGAACTTAATTTTATTAATTTTCAATGTTTTTAATTTATAAAACTTATTATAACTGAATTATATATCCAATTTAATTTTTCTTTTTTTTGTTAATATATTAAAATAATTAAATTATAGATAAAATTTAATGATGTGATTTTTATTTTTTACTTATATTACCTAAGTTGTGAAAAACTATTCATATATTTTTAAATATTTTAAAATATTTTTAATGATATTTTGAATATACCCATAATTAATAGCAGAATTTAATATGAATATACTTTCGCTATGTACAAGCAAATGATATTCATAAAATGTGAATATTCAAAAGATTTATAATTTTATTCAATGTTAATATTACCTGCTTAAAAATATAATTGTAAAACATATTGAAGTAAATTAAAAATTTATATATAAAAATATTATTTAATGTGACATAATTTTTAAATTATTAATAAGTATATAAATTACTTTTAATATTTTAATGTATTTAAAAAAAAGTTAAGAAGTATTTTACCGTGTAAGTAAACTAAACTACTGTCATTTTAAGTAAAATCATATTTTATATAATATAATGAGCTATTATTGTGTGTATTATGGTTTTATTATTATTATTATTATTATTATTATTATTATTATGAATAAATTATTTTTATTTTTTTTTCGCATATACACAATAGCAATGACATACTTTTTTTCGTAATTTTATATACAATGTTCGTAAGTCTAATAATTTGATGGTTGACGATATTGCTGTAGGAAGGGAGGGGAGTGAGTCCTCGTCGAGTATCAGAGTGGGGATTGATACAGTACTCAAAAAGCACATGCGAGAGAAAGAAAAGGAGAGAGAGAGAGAGAGAGTAATTACGAGTTGAGTTGAATTTCCACCTCCAGAGTTAGTCATTACGAAGCTTCATTATTGTTCGCGTCCGGTTACAATAAGTTACCAAGTGATTGAGTACAACTGCATTCATATCTAAAATATTGTTGACAAAGTCACCAAGTCAAAGTTACCTTCACCTAAATCTCTTTAATATATTAGCCACAAATTTCTCAAACGGTACGCTAGTCTATTATCTTTATTTATTTTTAAAATATTAAAAAAAAACTCTTTTATATCAAAGATTGGTACCTGTTATTGGTACCTGAAAAGTCGAACTTGCATTTTTCTTTTACCAATGACTTGATGATAAATTTTTTCTTGATACACAGTTGGTCAAAAAATTCAATAAAATTAAAAAAAAAAAAATTGTTTGACATAGACGTTGTAATTGGTATACGATCAAGTTTTGCTTTTTATTTTAATCATTATATTAATATAAAACATAAATTTGAATATTAAACGACCATATAAGAAACAAAAAGTATATATAAAATAATAAATAAACTAATAAATAATAAAATGATGCATCGAGTTATTTTACAAGTATTTAAATGTATTTAATTTACTTATTAGTTTGTTTAGATGGGTACTAATATTTAACTTACAAAATAAATAAAATGAATAAGTTAAGTACTAATATAAATAAAATACTATTAAGGCTTCGAATTAAATATTAAATATATTATAATAATGACATCCCTCAAAAATAAATATTATAATTAAAATTTACATACTAATTCTAATGAGTTTTAAAAATTAATTATATATTTGTTTTTTATGCATATTTGTATTTATGAATTAATAAATTAAATAAACAAAGAGATTCAGAATCAAAGTTGAATCAATAATTTTCAATAAAATACTCCAATAAACTTGGAATAGAAAACAAAAATATAGAAAAATTCTATTTTGTACTGCCAAAATTTCCGGATAACATCTGTTCTGGAAATATTAGTTATTTTTTAGTTTACACATGCACATATACACATAAGGGTAAATTTGAAAATAAGTAGTAATTTGAGACATATCGTTAAAATGTGATCTAAAGTCTCTATTAAATCAAATTTGAAAAAATGAATAATTTCATATGCTCTTTATGTATTTAATTCAGTTAAAAAGACGAATAAAAAATTTTTTATGACTGAAATAATAAATATAACAAAAATATTTTTATTAATTATTTATTATTTTTTTAATCAAATTATAAAATGTTAATTTTCTAAATGTTATATTATTTTAATAGTTTAAATGTACACAAGCATATAAAAGTTTGATTAACAATATTCCACCTTTTTTTATTGATTTAATAATTACAATGGGTATAAATTTTTTGTTGCTAACCATTGATTAATTTGGTATCATAAGCCGGTAAAATGAGGAAATCTATAAAGTAAATAATTTTCTCATAGTTTAAGATTTTTTTAGACTGTGAATTAGAGTGAAATAATAATATATCAAGTATTTTTCGAGAAGTTTTTACAATTCAATAGAAGAACTGGCATGGTTTACTTTTGGGTTCGACCAGTTCAAATCTGAACTTTAGTCTGTACCCACGAATTACACTGGAAACAGGAAAAGTTTTGAGGCAAAAAGGATATTGGTTGTAAATAAAATTTATTGTAAGCATGAAATAATGATGTTTTATTGTCTGTGCCTGTGTGTAAAGTCTGTAGTTGACATTTAATAAATTTCTAATTTATTTATAAATTCACGCGTATTAATTTGATTTTTCCCTGTTCGCGCATATCGAGGTGAGGATGGGAAAAAAAAGAGTCATCCTTCGGTTATCGACTCCTGCAGATTACACCATCATTGAGAAAAAAAATTTGAGTATCCTGGTTTTTAAGTGAAATGGCAGATTTCATACAGGAAATTGTGCAAACGGAAAATTACGAAGTATTTATAATAATATAATAATATAAAGTATATTTAAAATATTTACTTTGATAAGTAACGTGAACATTTTGTATTATATGTTTAATTCATGTTTTATGCAAATTTTTGGCATCTTAAAATTTATGTCTCTTTCATAAAAATTGTTATTTAAAATATTGATTAAATATAATGACACAGGTAAGTGCATATCAATAAAAACATAAAATAAGAAACTAAATGTAATCTCTGTTATTAAAAAAATACAATTAGTAGTATCAATTGTATATCATTTAATATTTAGCAATTATACGAAGATGCTTAATAAAATTTAAAAAATTAATATATGTAATAAAAAATTTCTTGTTTATTATTTGCATAATTAATACAAATATCTTAAAATAATTCCCTGTGTATTAATAATTTTATTAAAAAATTCACTTGTATTAAATCAATAAAATAAATCCCGTTTGTATATGTCATGAAAATTATTTCAATAAGTAATAAATATTCGTGAATGAATTATTTAAATAAATTATTTAATTATTATACGTTTTTTTAATAAAAATATTTTTTTATATATGTAATAAAAATTTATATTTTTTGTATAAATTGAGTTCTATAAATCGTTTTCAGTTTGTTTTTTTAAAGATAAAATAATTCATAAATGTACATATTTTTATTTAATATAATTATCCAGGAAAGAAATATTTTCACCAAGTTTGTAATTAAGCAGTTATAGTTATTTTTTATAATAAAGTACCTTCATGTTGATCTGTAAAAAATATTAAATGTATATTACACAATATATTTAATAAGATTTATATTTTCTATACTTAAAATTTTGCTAAGAATTAATGAAGGAAATTTCTTAAGAAAAAATGGATAAATGTATTTTAAAAATGAAATTATTTTACACAACTGTCTAAATGTAGTTTAAGGAAAATATAAAAATATTTTTTATATATTCTTTATAAAATAAATGTATACTTTTCTTTTTAAACAAATTTGTTACATATATATATATTTAATATTTTAAATATTTGATACAAATCATTAAATATTCACAGATACTCATTACAATTATTACATTATTGATCAATTTGATTTAATAAATACTTATGCATATTTTTAAGCCATTAATTTATCATTATGATGATAAATAGTTTCTATTTGAGTTTCTTGCTCGAACGGTTATTCAGATTTTTTCATTAATTTCCAATGCGATTTATTTGTGATAAATTTGAATGTGTAATAGTCTTTAATTAATTTTTGAAAGAAACGAAATCTTTTTTTCTCTCTCTTTCCATGTGTGTTGAAAAAGGGTGATTCGACGGCATTTACGAGAAAAATACTGAAGGTAATTTTCTATGTATTACCTTTGTATAGTTGTATAATTGCAAATAATTTGCTATATATTTTTTCACTGCGTGTTCTGAAAAATCAGTGATCTTTTTTTAATTTATCATTTGTATACTTTGGCTATAATTTCTGTTTGCAGCAAGAGCAATTTAAACTTCCTATGTATTATGATATTATAATATAATGGTTTGATTTAAATTAGTAATGAAAAGTTTTATTTATTCTGTTTATATAACATATTGTGTTTTTGCATAAATAAATAAAAAATTTCTTAAATTATAAATTACGATTTTTATTGCCGGTAAGAAATATAAATATTATGAAATAATTGCAAAAGCAAATAAGGAAACAAATACTTATAAATATTATTTTAATATAATGTAAAATAAATATTAATACTGAAAGAGGAATTTTGAATACATTGAAATGGTTTGTAGTTCCTTATATTTAAAAAAATTTAAATTATCATAATTAATTTTAAAATTCAACCTTGTTCGTTGTATTCAATAAAAAATTTTTTATTTTATTTCGCCAAATTAATTTTTTTCAAATTTTATTTTGCCATTTGTGAATATATGCACCTATAAAATTACATTAAAAACAAATGTATATATTTTTTCAAGCATATATAGATATTCTATAATAAAATAGATAATCTATAAAATAAGAAGCATAGTAGTTTCGTTATTAATTTTTTTGAAGTTTTTTAAATTAATATGTCCTTAACAAATTTTCTATAAAAGTAATGATTTAAACCTTTCATAATATATTGTATTTTTTGCTCACCACTTATAAAAATTCGACTGTAGTCAAAGTAGTGAGATTATAGTCCAAAGTATAATATATTAATATAAATATATATTTAATAAAACTAATATAGTAGATAAGAGCGATATCCGAAATATTTACCTTTTAGTTTTTATTATCGACAAGAAAACTCAGTCTTCAAGTAGTCAAGACGAGTACAACTTAAAAATAACTAAATAATCGTATATTGTACATATAATTACATACAGTAGAATATGATATACAATAAAACTTATAAATATTTATTCAAATTATCAAAAATTATTTTATAAATTATTGCTAAAAGAATAATTTTTTTCCATACTTTTTTTTAAATGCATCTATCATTTTTAATTTTATTCGATAATTATTTATTTGATAAAAATAATAATAAAATGATAAGTGATTTTAGAATAATATTGAGAGCAAAAAATTAAGAAATAAAATATTTTAAACTTTTTTTACTGATCGTAAAAAAAAATATAATGTTTAATCTACTTTTTGTATGATAAGATAAGATATGATCTACAATATTTATGTGATTTTTTACTGTGATAATTAGATAATTAACTTTTGTTTATATTATAATTAAAATTTTCATTCACATTGTATTTATTTATTAATTTCATTTTATATTTGTTGAAAATAATATTAATAAATTCAACTGTAAGCTTTATATTGATCAACAAGAAAATAGATTACAATATTGATATTGATTATTTATTTTAATATAACTAATGATATTATAGCATTATTATAAAATAAATTTTTATTATAATTGATTAATTGTCTTAATTTACTTAAATGTAAAAAAATTGAAACGAAATGAATTGATGATTTATTTAGATTTAAAAATTTTACATACAAAATTATCATATTAATAAAATAATACACTTATATAATTTTAAATTACTAATAGTATGTACTATAATGTTAAAGTACAAGGATTCAGAATAATTATTGCACAATAAGCATTATTTAGATAATAAATACACAATTATATAATTATATTATTTAATTATAAGGAATAGTATTCAATTATGCTTAATTAGCAAATGCTTACATATTCCCTCTTATATCTCTAACAGAAACAACAAAGTCAATAACAATAATAATAAATCATTAAGAATTAAGGTAGAACGAGGGAGTTTATTTAAATTTAAGATCATTTACTATTTAACAATTTTAGTAACGTGATGTGCATACAAAAATGTTAATATACACTATCGAGTGTAATATTTATTAAATTTCGTTTAATAGTATACTGTTCTATACAATTTTTTTTTTATTACCTCTAATATCTTGTAACTAAGATAAATAATTATATATAGAATATCACAAATAGTATCACAATTTATAAAAAAAATAATGATAACATTTTCTATAAAAGTTCAAAAAGATTATTTTTAAGCTTAATTTTCTAACATATTTAAACATTTAGTATTTTAAATCATAGCGTTTATTGTTATTTTGCATTTTTCAAACGCAATTGTATTAATTACACACTAAAATAAGTAATATTTATTTAAGTGATAAATTTAACACTTTCCTTGTAATATATACTATACTTTACATATATATGTAATGTAATAATTGAAATTCATTTTTTTATTCTTTTTTGTACATATTTTAAATTTTTAAGTTTTTTATAAATATTATAAATTTAAAAAAATATTAAATTAAATAATTTCATATTATGATCATATTATGATATATAACAATATTGTAAATATGTTTTTATAGTATTAATATGATATTTAAAAAATATTTCAATATTTTTTATAGTTGCTATTAATGAATAGCAATCTAAAAAATCGTATTTTATTTATTAATATGTGGTTCTTAACATTCATGTTGTTGATATATTTGGTATATTATATTTTTTATAATTATAAATTGTAATTTAAATTAATATCAAAATTTGAATTAATAATTTGTAATATGAATAAATATAAAGTAATATATATATGACATGTTTGGAAAATATTGATGTTTTTTTTTCTTTTCTTTTTATTTAAAGCCAGTATTTGTCGTAATGATTTCGGAGAGGTTTTAAAACGCGTAGCAGAGTTTTTTTCTATTTGTCGACAAATAGTGGTTTCAAAATAAAAACAAAAACATCGATTCTTTTTAGACACCATGTATGTATTTTAAGTATTTTTTAAATCTTATTTGAACATGAATTATAGAATACATAATAATAATATACTTTACTCATATATCTCTTGTAATATTAAAAATATATATATAATAAAATATATAAGAAAAATGAAATTAGTATAGAATAACGGATGGAATAGTATAAAAATTATTATAGAAACGAGTGCCTAAAATGATAAGAGATTAAAATACTTTGGAAATTAATACCGATTTGAGCAATAGATTTTACAAAATTAGAGGAAATAGAATTAAATTTTAATTCACAACAAGACCAAGAAAAAAAGGATTAAACTAAAACAACGTAATATTTAATTACAAAATGTTGAGCTGAAGAGAATTATCTTCCTTAATTATTAAATCATATTAAATAATACAAAGTAATTTTGTAAAGCTTAAATTAAATTTAAAAAGAATTTTAATTGAAAAATTATGTATAAACTCATTAAAATATCTCGTTTTTTTAATATAAAACGATCAATTTTGTTTTATTATAGTCAATGAAATATTTAAATGAAAAATTTCACGCCATTGGTAAATATTGATAATACAGTTTGTGCAAATAAATTGAAAGAAACTGTAATTTAATTTAATTGAGTTTTATCTATTAAAAAAATATATATGTATATATACAGAATTTTTTCTAAAATGCTGTATTGATATAGGTGCTGTAGGTATTTAAAAATTCCTAAGAATAATTAATTTTTTATTACATATGGTTTTTATTGGACATCAATCATTTTTATATAAATTAATATATGTAATCAAATTATATGAATTACTTTTTATGGATTTTCTACTAATTTTCTTCATTTGTTGTATATAGACGCGGTGTATACCTTCGAGAACCAAATATATAATATTGGAGAAGAAAAAATTAAAAATTTAGTAAGTAACATTGTTTAAGGTTCAAAAATCGTATAAGCAAATAATGAACACTAAGAGATAAATTATCAATTTTTCTATTTAAAGTAAAATTTTACATGGATATTAGGGAGAGTAAGGAAGAGAGCAAAATAAGAACCCCCATTTTGGGGAAAGTTTTGTCATCGAATAACACAATGGATTTAAGAAGTATTGTAAAACATTTTAAGGTAAGATAATGAAAATAATAAAATTATAATATATTAATGCATTCTAAAATATTTTTGTAAACTTTCCTATACAAAAATAGTGTTGAGACTCACTCAATATGTTTACTATTAATTATAAATTATTATTTGTGTTTGGAAAGGCTTTAGAAAAGTAATGATGATAATATTAAATAATTTGAAGGTTTATTTGATAATTTTAAACAATTAGTGAAAGTAATTCGAAAAAACATATTACTGCTTTGCATCATTTTATTATATGTGTTCTGTTAGTGTTGTTAATATTTTACTTTTAAAATTCAATTCAATATCTAATAAAATAAAATTTTCTATGTATTTTTAAAAATTTAACGAAATTTCTCACTTATTTCATTTATGTAAATTTCAGCTAAAGTTTTATATTTTTATCAATAATAGAGAAAAAAAAAGTTGGAATAAAAAATAACCACACAAAACAAGTGCTGCCACATAAAATATAAATATAATAAACACGCATGTACACATATACACAATAATATTTATCCTAAACATTATTTAATTTTAAATTGTTTATTAAATTCAAATTCAATTACTGATTTTTTATATTTAGTCTAAGCAATAGGGCACTTTTTAGGTCATAAACAAGCAGTTAGTGATGCACATCAAAATTCGTGAAAAAATCAGTAGATTCTTATTTTCTAAAATGTCACTCATGATATTCAGGGGTTTTCTTTTTATTAATAATTTTAATGAAAAGTCTTCATTTTAACACTATAGTATTAATAGACGATTTACAGCTAATAAAAATGTGAATAAAATGCATTTTTTATAAACCGATTGGAAAATTAGAAGTTAAAAAATTAACGAAAAATCGGATAATTTTGAAATTAATTAAAAAATTTGTAACTTTTTTATTTTTTAATATTTAGAACTATAGTCGATGAAAATTAAAGTAATTGATATGAACTTTATTTGTACAAAATTTTAACTTTATCGAATTATTAGTTTTTAAGTAATATTAATGTTAATTAAATTATACCAAAATTTACAAAGTTATTTCTAGCTCAACTTACCTTACGATTTTAGTTTTTTCGATGATTTTCAAAAATATAGCTGTAGTACAATAAATTCTGTGTTTTATATTTCGTTTAAATATTTTCAATTTTTTAAAATATGAGGATAAATATGATCAATAATGGCCGAGCGCGTGCAATTTCATGAGGAGTTATCAAAGATTGTTAAAAAATAATACAAGAAGAAACTTTAATTAATTAATTAATAAAATTTAATTAAGGTTCTTTATTTATCCATAAATTTTTGAAGAATTTATAATGGATAACAGTACTTAGAAAAATAAAATATATTCTACAGAAATATATTTTTTATATTAGAAAATAAATAAATGAATACTTTTATATGTCATATTATTAGCTTTAATTTTATTTTACATATTAGTTATAAAATTTCGAGGGTAAGAGAAATATAAAAAATGATTATTGATTTTCAATTCTAATATTTAAAAAGTATATTCTTTATAGTTAACTGAATAATCACGATTTTTTTATTTTATTTTTCTTAGGGTACAAAATATTGTTTATATCTTTATGGAAAAGTTGATAAATATTTTTTATTTATAAATAGAAAAATTATTTTAATTTAATTAATAAAATGAACAAAAAAAATTTCAATTCAGTAATCTTTGTACAACGAGTTATTTTAATTTTTACTTGAATTTTATGTTTAATAATATTTTAAACAATTTATTATTTTGCAGTCAATAATTATACATCATTACATTTATTTAGTATAAAAATATTTTATATTAATATAGAATATGAAAAGTTTATATTATATATTAATGCGAAGATCGTTTTAATAATTTGAATTTATATTCTATTAGTAATTACAATTATTATTTTTTGTTTACTATTCGAATATTATTATGATAATGCCATTATTATTATTATTATTATTATTATTATCATTATTGGACCGTTTGACACAAAGTTTAGGTGCGGGTGTTCCTTTTTAACAACCGATATATATATTAGGATTATTATTGAGTTATAATTCAAAATTTATGTATTCTAAAATTTTGTACTTCCAATGTTTCTGCGAATGTGCTGTGTGTACATTTTTATACACGAAATTTACATAATGAGTTATTATACCTTCAGTACAGATTAACTATTTCAAAACATAAAATGGCTAACAAGATATTGATGTGGTTTGTTTGGTGTAATTGATATTTTTTTTCACTTGTTTTTCTAAAGAAATTACGTATGCAGTTTTAGTACAGTATTATGTAGTTTTGTAAGGGGCCACGGAGGGGGCTGAAGTTATGAAATGCAGTTTGAGCTGATTGAAAATTTACTTTTCGATAATTAAGAAATTAAAATAATTCAGGAAGAGGGTTTAAAAAATAAATGGATATAAGTTTATTGTTATTTACAAATTTTTATCATTTGAAGTATGCTTATACTAGATTTTTAAAAAAGTTAGAAATAAATTTATTATATAAAAATTAAATTTAAGTAAATTATTGTATTAAAAAATTAAAAAAATATAACTATCATTACAAATAAAGTAATTTGAATCATTGATTGTAAATAATTTAATTATTAATATTAAATATATAAATTAATAAAATATATTTGGATGACTATTTTAAAAATGAATAATTACAGCTTTACATTGAATACTAAAAATGATTAGCTGAAAGTGGAATAAATAAATCAAACTGTTCTGATATATAATAACTTCAATATGTTGAATTAAATTATTAACATTAATAAATATGTTTATATTCACAAAGATTATTGATGTATTTAAATTATTGATAAGTAACATAGTTCTGTTTCTTTTATTTAAACAAAAATATTTATTTAGTTTAAAACCTGATTACAACTAAAAGTATGTAATTCATGAATATTATATATTAAAATTTTATTTGAATCCGTTCGGATTTAATTTATAACACACTTAACAGTACTATTACATAGCACTTAATATTTCATCCAATATAAATTATTAGTAACAGGTAATCTGTTAGTAAATAGATTGAAAATTTTTTAATATTCGTATACATGTAAATATAAATATTAGTAAATTATTTATACTTTATTATTAATAAATTATTTATACTTTCGTATAAAATATTTTTCAATTTTACAAAGTAATTGAATTGCAACAAATACAACTTAATAATTTTTTTAAAAAGTGCTTGATTTTTTTGTAGATTAAAATAAAATGCAAAATAAGTAGGTAAATAAAAATTTTTTCTATAATTATTATTATGTGCTGTTTTATAAGTACGCAATTGTAGAAAAAAACTAAAGGAGCTAAGTGACCTACTTTAAGGATGCTGAATAATGAAGAATATTTTTACCTTTTTTTGCTCGGATGTTTGCAGCATTACGAAGTGAAATCACATAGTAGTAACCTCATCCCTTTAGTTAAAATCCATACAAACTCCATTTCCTCGTCCTTTTTTTGGCCCATTAGTTCCTTGTTTTACTTTTTCTTCTTCGATGATCATCGTGTGTGCTGTGTGTCAATTTCGTCATGTCAAGATCAGACAATCGCCAAGTCTGGGTATCCTCAACAATGTAATTATCAATATTACCAGTACTTGTCATTGAAAGGATGTCCGAGTCCTGTAGTTTTAAGCCAATAAACCATTTGTGGAGCAGTACTGCATCTACAGATGCTGATTCCGAGTGTTTATACGAGGAAATAAACGGCCCTTCAGTCAAAAATTCAATCTCTTCTATATATATACATCCTGTTCAATCATTGGCCCACCAGAATAACTTCAGAAGTAACCGAAAGCTGGATAATCGTATTAATAGACCGAAGAGATCAACAACGGTAAAAGATTTGGTTGATTATAATCATCAACAAGCACCACGACATCGGACACAAAGGTAAATACGAAATTCGTGAAACTGAAATACTTTTTTGATTGAGAATAATACAAGGTTATATATTAGTTGATGTTTAATATACAAACAGTTCACTATTGAGGTTATTAAAAATATTCTCATATTATTATATATTATCATATTTTTAATAACCTCAATACAAGATAAAAAATCCTTTTATTGATACTCGAAATAATAATATCACATAAACTAAATATTTTTTAATACATTTTTAACAGAGACTGAATATATCATGAAATATAAAGAATATTTTTTAATTATTATTTTCTAATTTATAGTGTAAGAAATTCTATTTAAAATTTAAAGCATTTATTTTAGCATAGTTAATAAAAATGAATATAAATACAATAATAAATTAAAAAAAAGAGTCAACGCAAAATAGTGGTTTTATTTACACCTATTAGAAACCTTATCTTAAATTTTTTATTACAATGGAGGGTGTTAATTCAAATTCTACCAATAAAATAATATCCGTTTTTTGATTAATTAATAATTTCTTACTTTTCTGAATAAATTATATTTTAATGCATTTTATATTTTGTTACGTATTTAATTTATTGCGATGTATATAAATATATTTTAATTATCAACCGCAATAACGTAACTTATGCCAGGTTTACTTCTGCCCTATTTAAAGCGATCAAAGCGTTTCGGCTTTTCAAAGACTTTTTTAATAAAATAAAAAGAACAACGATAGTTAAGAAGACGGAATATTATTCATTCTAATAAAAAAATATCAAAAGAGAGATTGTGATTTTACGTGTAATACAATTAATTAAATAAGCCGTGGCTTTAAACGCGACCGCGTACAAAGTGAATCGTTCGTTAGTTGTATTAAAAAAATATGAAAGTTGATTCTAATGTTTACGATTTTTTTCGGACAGAGGTCCGAACTGGAATATTCCCGATATATTAACTCATTCAAGACTTGGAATCAAAGTATCCATATGTTTTTTCAAATTTTTCTTATTACTTGTGCTGGATGGAGAATTGCAAATCCGCGAGTTCTACCTCAAGGATCTGTAGTGTCTTCTAGATGCTTGATTAGTGCTCTGTCAGCTGTCTCCGCTATTGTCTTTCAATTGATCCTTCACGTATTTATTTTCAACTTTGGCTTGTAATTTACATGAAATAACAGTTTTGGGAGTGCTATTACTCGTGAGTTTCATGTTACGTGTCTCTTAGTTCGATTCTTTCGTCATTTCTTTTTTGCTTTATAATTAATTTTCAAATTCTTTAACGTTTTTTGCTGATGCAAGTACTACTTTTCCTTCCTTTCGGGCTTCGTCACGTATACTATTGTCAATATTAATATCAATAATTATATTACATACGTGAACATTTGTATTCATTTTTTAATTATTTTAAAATATATTTAGTATATTAATTCTGTGTAAATACTTTATATTATAGAGAATTACGATTATTGGTAATATTGGAAGATTAATAAAATAAAAATAAAAAATTGTGAAGCATTTGTAGAATATTAGACTAAATGTTATATATCGACCTTGAATATATGTATTAAAATGAAAATTAGAATACAGATTTTTGGAAATAATTGGTATTATATTATGTAACAATATTAAATTAATTATTAAATTTTTTACAAGGATGGTTTTAAAGACTTTTTTTTAAAAATAACATGTAAAATATTTCAGTGCATCTATTTTATTTATGGCTTGTTTACCGAATTGTTCATGATTACAATAAAAATGTTTTGCGACGTATTATACTAAATTAATAATTACATTGCTTAATAAACAACTATGGGGAATAATAGATATCAACACTATGCTTTGCGGCCTAGCAGCGTTGAGAATATTTCGGGTGGCATCAGTGGCCTCGCAACACATCAGAGTCAGGCTTCAGCAATTAAGTTGACCAAAGGTCGTTCCTCAGCATCCCGTTACTTACAAACAACTACAACTACGACCACGACTACACACTACCAACAACCGATGCCAGTGGGCTTTTGTGGAGAGCCCATTTTGCCCAATTACACAACCTCCCGTATCCCTCGACACGGTGTGAGACCAACAATTCGTCATTACCTTGGCTCTCGCGCATCATACAGTAATGAGACGCAGGAAGAAGGGCAGGAAGAAGATGAAGCAACTCTTATGGAGCTACTAATAAGGTCGGTATCTAGAAAACTATTTTTAGAACTTAATCTGAGATATACTTTATATTGAAATAATTTTTCTTATAACAAATAAAAATGATTATAAAAATCGTATACATAATACAACTCCTGAAAAGAAACAATGATAATTATTCGAATAATATACATGAATTAATTATTTAAGCAATATAATTTAATAGTGATAGAAATGATGAAATGTTTGAAATATAAGAACAACTGAATACTTTGATACAATTTTATTTTTTATGTAACGAGATATACTCATTGCTAAAACTTTTGGTGTGGCCACATGTTACATTCAAAGTTTCCGGCGCGTACAACCTGCCATGTTGATTCGCGTAACGGCATCCGTCGACTCACACGATCGACCCAACGTGGGTGTTCGACCAATCGAATTGCCAGTACTCGAAATCTTTTGCAGTAATCTGCGCGTTGGTGCAGTCACTCCGTGCGGATAGTTGATACGTGTCCAATCCCAGTCCCTGATTCCTTAAATGCTCTAATCCCTTCTCGTGGCAATTTATACAACGACATCCTCATACATTGGGGGTCGCGGAATCAAGACTATATAGCACACCGGATGTGATAGCTCGAGACAAACCGTTTCGGGCTTCTCTCCTTATTACCTCGCTTTTCTGTACTATTTTCCCCTGCTTACGTGTCAGCAATCCCTTTGGACTCAACTCACGCAAAAACTCACATTTTCGTGTTAACCCAATTCTTACAAGTTTGATCAGTTGCGGTTAAATTTTCCTTACTAGAGTTCGAACTGTTCCGTTACAGAGAAAAAATTGCATCTGCTGCAATTTTGTATCTGTGCCCGGAGGAACGGAATCGTCGAATTACATGACGTCCAAACAGGGACCTATTCTCCGTGATCGGGTGCAAAAAATAAAAACAAATTTTTTAACCGTTACGAACCGAATTTACTAACGTTGTTCACGAGCTAAACAAAATTATTTGATGTCTACTCAAGTAAATTTGTGAACGCAAATACACGAGCCGTGTAGTATAATGGTGCTGTTTGCACAACGATTCAGATTTCCGCAGTTATTTGATCTCGCCTCTCTTTTCTCTCTGTACCATATCCCTTGTATGCAGTTCGTTATCTAACGACTCCACGGCATAAATCCTTCTACATCTGTCTAAATCAATTGTGCTACTCGTCATCGGATAGCAACAATTTACACAAATTCTACCCTAATTTCTAAGTCTCCAACAGGCCAATTAGCCAAAGTCTTTTATCTGCTGCACGGATGTACATTAAATTAAATATGTCTGATTATTACCTGAGAGTTAATTTTTAAAAAAGTAATAACCATTCTATTGCTTTATTAACCATATTCAAATTTTATTAAAAAATTTATATTTTAAATAAAATGTAATTGAAAATAATGATTTCTTTTATGAAGGTTGCCTTAATGTTAAAGAAAAGATTTAGATTTCATGATAAATATGAACGTTCAGAATATTTTTGCGAAATCAGGATAAAAAATATTATTTATACTGATGTTCATGGATCCATGGAAATGTAATTTATTTATATTGTTGTGCAAAAACACCAATATGTACAAAAAGGGTGACCGATGTGGTGTAGAAAATAGAGACTAAATAATTGACAAAATTTGGAACTGTTAATAATTATAATCAAGTACAGAAATAAAATCTGTACAATAACTTTAATAGTCGATTAGGATGTCGAGTTAGCAGCCCTGAATATGTCACGTATTTAACATAATTTATCACATACGCGCAGAAAACTTACATACGTAAGTATGAGAACAATTCTCGTTGTGAAAAGAGTCATCGAGTAAAGTAAAACGTAGCTCAAAATCTTGCTGATAGACGAAGTTCCAAAAGTATTGATTGCTAGGAATTTCGATATGCGATGAAGATATTTAGCAATATCTACATCGTAGATGTTGCTAACGTTTGAAAATGTTGATCAAAGAATGACGACGATAGCTGATGAAGCACCAATCAAGCTTCTGAAAGTCACCGCAGGCCTTATTAGGTAAACTCGCTGTTTTAGCAGTTTTCTACTTGAAACAGGTAATTCGACTAGAAGGTGGATGATTCCGGAGTCAAAGTAACAATGCTATGATTAGCTTCTAAATGATCGATACATCAATTGCAACATATCTTAAAATACTTTAAAGTAGTCACCGTCGCAAAGTAGGTATTATTTGTACCCCACGCCACACACTTAATCTCTCTCTCTCTCTTCCGATTTATTAGAAATAAATTGTACTTTACTCATGAATGAATATTATTATTAATTAATCAACCTGATCCTCAAAAGGTTAGAGTGATTTGACTGATCTAGCTATGGTAAAACCGCACTTTAGAGATAATTAAATATTAATATAATTAATGAACCCTACACTAAAAATTAAATATGTAACACTATTGATTCTACTTTATAATTTTTAAAAATGATTTTTTTAATTTTAATTCAATTTTTTATTTACAATAAAAATCGGAAGTAATAGCTAAGTTTAAAATTTTATATTTCAAGATTGAAAATGAGTTTGGAGAGAAAATAAAAGAAATTCATTTTGATGGTAAGAAAGAATTTAAAAATAAAAGAGTTGAAGAATTTTTAATCAGTAAAAATATAAAATATACAATAAATGTACCATATAAATTAGAATAAAATGGAATAGCTAAAAGGAGTAATCGTACACTTATAGAAGTGGAATGTTCAATGTTATATTCAAAAACTAATTTACACTTTTAATGGGCTTAAGTAATGAATACAACCGTAAAAGACACATAATAACGGGTTCAACTAAATTTGAAAATAAAACACCTTATGAATTATAGAGTGGGAAATTACCAAATATTGTAGCTTAATTTTTTGTCACGCAATAGATTACGATTTGGTCTCGACGACTAATAATTTAAGCTGAAATGCTTATTTACGATTGAGTTATGATTAAGAAATTTTGTGTGTTTGAGTTTAATGCAATACTGGAGACAATTAGTGCTACTTAGTATTGAATAGTAACGTGGAAGATACTGTTAAGAACTCTACAGACATACTTCAAAAGAATTAATAACATTCGGATCCTACATTTATATTAAATCATGTAAATAAATATAAAATTATGGATGAGAACAAATTTTAATTAATTTTTTTAATACTTCTATTTACGTGCTGCTGAATGATTGATGATGATGTTTTCAACGGATCAACAATGGATGACTTTAGTCTGCAGAAGCAGGTGAGCGTAATGAGTATGAATCTGAGCGCAAAATTGGACGAGCTGCAACGCGGTGATCGTCAGCTAGAAACGACTGTCGCACTTTGCGAGATCCGTACACAGCTTCAAGAGCTTACCAAAAGTGTTGAGTTTTGTCAAAGCGAGGTCAGCGAGGTCAAGCGAGATATGGTAGCAATCAAGGTAAGTTTTGAAAGCATGGTCTCAATTTTTATTTAACGATTTTTAATATGACATGTAAATAGGTAATTTATAAGAAATCCACATATTCGAATGTATGTAGCTATGAATATTCAAATTTTATAACCATATGATTTTTAATCATTTAAGCAGATAAACTTTTTTTTAATAACAATCTCATATGATTAAATTAGTAAACAACTATAATTTTTTATTTTTCATCATCTTTAAAAAATTTTTAAAACGGGATTTCAAAAACACCTACATTTTGTATTATTATTATTAATTTTATTTCGACCTTTTACCCCGGGAATAGATTCTTATATGTGTTTGCATATTACTCTATTTAAAGCTTATATATACTTATACTTATACATATTATATATATCTTACAGCCTATATCATAGTTTTGTTATTTTTTAAGTCTTATATTTTTTCACTGTTGCTTTTTGTCCATCTTTTTTTTACCTTCCTTCACCTTCTTCTCTTATTTTCCTTCTATGCTCTATCTTTTTTATTACTCCTATTAGTTTATAATTCGCTATATATATACTATCTTCCATCTCATATATCACTTTTCCATCCATCCATCTCTTTTCATTTTCCAGTACCGCCGTTATTTCTCTGGTTTCTTTACATCTACTAATTAGGTGGTACCAATTGCTTATTGCTTCTTCACAGAATTCACACCTCCTTTCCCTTTTCTCAAGCCAATATTAATTTCCAGCTGTAATATTCCCTCATCTTACCTTTGCTATTGTCTTTAACACCTATTCATTTGTAGTTTCTTTCATATATCTTGGGCATCTGTCTCTTGTATTATCCCGCCTAATTTATTGTATTTTCAGCTTTCTATCTTTTCCGTCCTCTCTTGTATTTATCTATTTCCCTTTATCTTCTTTATTTCTTTATATATATTATACTTTTCCTCTTTCCATCGTTCAATCCTGTTTAGTCCAATCTTAATTAACTCTTTTTCTATATTATTTCTTTTCTGTCCTTTCTCAGCAGCTTCTTTTCTTCTATACATTCTTTTGTCCATTTTCTCGTTTTTTGTCTTCCAATTTCATCATCCTTATCAGTCTATCTCACTTCATTTCCATTTCATCTGGTTATTCATATATCACGTATATCGGGGTACAGAAGTCTAATCCTGGTGTCTATCTATAATAATTCAGCTTTATTTTTTCCCATTTTTAAGTTTAATTCGCATTTTGTCGAATTTTAGTCCATCTTGATAAATATTATTTCCCAATATATTGGCTAATATCGATCATTTTGAACTCATTTTCGAATTTATAACGATTAATATTCATTTAAAGTCAAATATCAGCGATATTTTATGCTGCGTTTTGTGTTCCTTTTACAATTCGTTTAGACAAAGCGCCTCATTTCAATTGTAAAGTATGTCGAATTTAGTTACAAACGTAACACTATATATATTTTTACTATTATAAAATTGTTTTAATTATGTACATATTTCATAAGACAGACTATAGAGTTTATGTATGTAACGTCTCGATAGTTTAAACTACACTTCCTCTTCTAATTTCAAGACCTTTGCATTATAAAATTATATAAGTTCATGACCGCAAATTGCAAACAGAATTAAATAATATAATAAAGATGAAACGCTGCTTTATCATAATCCAAAAATAACGACTGTTAAAAGGTCATGTGTAGCAATTGTACGCGGGTACGAACCATAAATTAGATATAAAATAGGATAACACGGAAGACAACAAAAGAAAATCATCATAATTAAAATCGTATGATCGGTACAGTTCATACATCTACGAACCAAGGTTAACAATCAAGAAACAATACGAAAGAAATAAAATTACATACGATATAAAAGACAGAGAAAATAGGGAGAGAGTACTTTTTTACTCTTGGAACTAATGTATTTTAAACTCAAGTATTAAGGATTCTCCAATCCTGAAAACCCAGAGTAATGATAAACTGCTGCCTTGAAGAAACTGCCCACATCGTTCTTTCGGACTACATATTTCGAAGTTACAATCGCGCGAATAACTATCACGCAAATAATATTAAGAAATTATCTGTTAATTATTGTAATTATTTTATAATAACTCTATTTTATAATATTATTCTTACAGGAAATATTAACTGTAATATATTAAACTTGTAAACTAACAAAAATATTAAATAAACAAATAATTATTAAATGAACAAATATCTTAATTATTCATTTATTTATTTATTAAATTTTGAGACATAACATTTATTTAGTCTATTATGTAGTAACTTAGGACTAATTATTCTATGTAGTTTTTTTATTACCTTAAAAACAATTTGTAGCTTTATCCAAGTTTCGTTGACCAGTATATCGAGATATCGTGGACTTTTGTATGTGTTTTGACACATGCAATACAACGTATTAGGTAGTTATGCAGCATAAGAAAAGTTGGTGAGAAGTGTGGTTATAAAGCAGAGAGGCTAATTGATAATAAGGAATAGTATAAGTGGAGTTGAAAGAGAGCATGTGGTAGGCGAAGAAGAGGTGAAACAAAGGTGATAAAGTAAGTGGCAGTACGTGAAAATACGTGAAAAGGCGGGTGAGTTCAGAGTCCTGGGCGTGAGCGGCTAGTGATGGAGCAGAAATAAAACAGTGAGACGGTGGTGCTTCCGCTGGACTAGGAACAGTAATCATGGTGATGAACGTTAAAGTGGAGAGGGGAAGTGGTGAAAAAAGAAGCATAGAAAAAAAGTTCAGAATGACAGACGATCGATGAAATGCAGAGAGGCGAAAGAAGAGTAACGTTTGTAGGCGAAAATGAGATTCTAAGTCGATTAAAAAAAATGGAAAGAGAAAGAAAGATGAAAAAATCGGGGTGGAAGAAAAATTAGAGCTCAAGAAGTAGAGGCTAGAAATGAAAGAATTGATAATAAAGGAAAATGAAAAGGTGATAATAATGATAAGAGAAGTGGAGTAGAGACTCAAGAACATAGAAAAAAATATTGAAAGAATGAAAAAGCGAGGAGAAATGAAGTACATGGAAGCAATGTCAGAAATGGAGAAGATCAAGGCAGAACCATCAAAAAAAGAAGAAGAATCAAAGAAGAAGAAAGAATAAAGGGAGAACGTATTGTGAGGGAACGTAAGTAGATGGGTATTATGGAAGAAAGAACAAGTATGGGTAGAAAATGCAAAATTGACGAAGTGGACGACAGAAGCATCCAAGGAAAATATACACCTGTGAGGGTTGAAAGCAGAATGAGCGTATATTCTGCAGCATTAACGGAGACAAAAGGCAATAGAGGTAGCAAGACGAAATCTACACTATTAAAAAAGGAAGTAGGGGAGATGAGGAAGATGCGAGGGAGGAACAAAGGGGAGAGAGGAGCAGCAACCTAATATTGAGGAGGGCAAAAAGATAAGATGTAGAAGAGGTAAGAGCCAAACACCGGTTACAGAGATTGATAAGAGAAAAACTGGAGACAAAAGCGGGAATAAAGGAGATCTGGTGAGCAGCGTAGTACTTGTAATAAAATGTGAAAAAAAAAAGAATCGAAGAGGATCAAAATGAACGCAAAAAAAAGATTATATGGCACCGGTATGTACATCGAATACGATGTCTCATAGTGAAAGGAAGATACAGGAATGCATAATATAATGTGTATGGAGCACGAGAAATGGGAGATACCACGCAAATGTGGGAATAAGTTGGATCTACTTGGATGGATGATGGAACGCCTGGGAAGGAGCCCAAAAGATCGAAAAGAAGATGAAAGAAATTGAACAAAGGCGTAGGTTGACAGAAGGTGAAAGAGAAATAATTAATGGACGAGTGCATGAAGAGAGAATGATAAAAAGAACGAAGAGAAGCACAAAAATGAGGATAATTTAGAATAGAAGGGAAACGGTTTTCAAGGACAAATACAAAGAAAAAGAGGAGAAAAGACAAAGACAGATGTAGAGAAAATAGGAATGGGAGAAATTCGAAGAAGGTAGATGATAAACATGAAGAGAAAAGCGAAAATAAAAAACGAAAACACCGTAAAATGTAGGAACAGAATCAAGGAGATATATAGCGGTAGAAAGAAGTATAGGAAGAGAAATGAAGGGAGGAAAAAAGCAAAATACAAGTGGGGTAAGGTAGAAAATAATAGGGGCGAGGAAAGAGAAAGTACAACAAAGTAAAGGAAACTGGAGAAGAAGAGAGAGATGAAGAGGTGATAAGGATACTGGAAATAGTAGATAGTTATACAAAAAAAAGGAACACAGAATAGGCGAAGGAAAGGAAGGGAGGAAAAAATAAGCAAAAAGGATGAGGAAACTAATGTATTGGAACGTGGTAGGCATCTGGGGTAAGGACAGGGATTTCTGGGAATACGTAGAAAATATGGATTACGTCTAGCTGGCAGAGACCAGGGTGGAAGAAAAAGACAGAGAGATGCAAGATAATGTTACCACAACAAATGAATTGGGAGATAATAGTTGGGAAAAGATTAAAGAAACGGGGGAGGGCGCTGAGAGGATTTATAACAGATATAAACAAGAACTGGAGCATAGTGATCATGGAACTGGGAAGAGAGAAAGGGGATGAGATTATAAAAACAAAGATATATAGTAAGAAGAGACAGAATTATATCTCAAAATAGGGCATACATAATAAAGAAGAAATAGAAAATAAATGAGAAATAATAGAGGAAGATAACTATCCTAGCGATGCAGAACTCCTAATAATGGAAGAATTTAAGATGAGAACAGAACAACTAGGTAGCTACGTGGAAAGTGAAATAGAGGGAAAAATCAGGAGAAAAAAAAGCAAGAACCAAAAGTTGCACAATAATTGATCTAATTGTCGGAGAAGAAGGTATAAGAAGTAAAGTAATAGAAATGAAAGTTGAGAGTGAAATCAAACTTCTTTATCATTTTCGTGAAAATAGAGGAATATGGCGGAATAAAAAGGACAGACGGAAAAATAGAAAAAAAAGAATATCGATGTTTGGGATGAGAAAAGTATAGAAAAGTACAGGGAAAAGACAAGTGGAAGATATGAGAATGATGAGATATGGACAGGGAATGTTAAGAGATGAAAAAGGTAAAGGAAAAACTATGAGAATCAACACAGAAAAAGGAAATAACTATCAGGATATGGAAAATAGGAACGAACAAATGATCAGATAAAGAATGTAACAGCAATAAAAGAAAGATAAAAAAAGCGTTGAGGAATTGGACAATTGACCGAGATGAGAAATGGATATACATTGAATACAGGGCTAAATAGAGAATAATTTGCGAAGAAAAAAAAATAAGAAAAAGGTCGAAGAACAAGAGGAGCTGAGAAAACTAAAAGACAAAAGACAAATCTGGAATTATCTGAATAAGGGAAGGAAAAGAAAGGAGAGGACATGAAATACCAATAGAGATCTGGATGGAACACTTCATGAAATTATTGGAAGGCAAGAGGGAAGTATTAAAGGACAAACTAAAATGGGAGTTGAGAACCGTAGAAAGCCAAGAAATAGAAAATAGTGAATACCAGAGAGTCTGGGAGAAGATTAAGAAAAGTAGACGAAATAATAAAAGAGGCATGGATTTATTGTGAAAAAGTGAGGAATAGACAAAAAGGAATTATAAACAGAATACGGGAAGGATAAGAGCTCCCCAGACAATAAAGAACGGCGATAATTATATATATATATAAAAAAAGAGGATGAAAAGGACTCCAACAACTACAGAGGTTTATCTATGCTGCCGACAGCATATAATATACATGCAGGATTAATCAAAAATAGCTTAGAGAAGGAAGTAGAGAGAAAGAAAATTTACCAGAAGGGCAAGTAGGCTTTAGAAAGGGAGATAAACCATATATAATTTATACATTCTCGACCTTCTGGTGGGAAGAATGTTGAGAGAGAGGAAAAGCCTATGCCCTATTCATAGATATAAAGGCGGTCTTTGATACAGTGGACAGAAGCAAATGACGAGAAAAATAGGAATTAATAGGAGGCTAATAAAAAGAATAAATTAATAAAATAATAAAAATAAATAAACAAATAAATAAATAAATAAAAAGCGAAATTTATGTAAAAACGAAAATGAGGATAAAGATTGGTGATAAGATATCGCAAAATTTCTGGTTTACGAGATGCCTGAGACGAGTTTGTAGCCTCAGTATAATACTATTTAATACATATATTGCAGTCTAGAGGAAGTAATAAGAGCAAGGATGATCAGAGAAGTTAAGATAGAAGGGACAAGGATTTGGACCTTAGCGTACGCAAATGACCTTGTACTGCTAAGCGAAAACAAAGAGGCATTATGGATCATGTTAGGGACACTGAATGAATTACTGAAAGTAAGAAAACTGAAATTAAACGTGGATAAAATAAAAATAATGATCTTTAAGAAGGGTAAAAGAAGCAACTAGACGGGTTGGAGATAGAAGGACAAGCAGTTGAGATAGTAGATAGATTCAGGTACCTAGGATTCATGTTCGACAGGAATGGAGAGCATAATGAACACATAGAGGAAATAAAGAATAAAGGCAGTGTACCCGTGAAGAAAGCTTGGAGATATGGAGAAAAAAAGTATAGTAGAAATTTCAACAGAAGGAAAATATTATTCAATTACTTAGTTAGAGGAGTCACAGACCATGGAGTCGAAGTACAGGGGATGGAGGATGCACAGGCGATAAAGAAGATAAAACTGGATTATTGCAGTTAGACACTGAAATTAAATTTTTTAACCTCTAGGTACATAGTTTATAAAGAGGTGATGAGACAGAAATGAGAGGTGAATAGAAGATCAAGGCCCTGAAATACGAGAAGATGGTAGAGGGGATAAGCATAGATAGATGGGCATGAAAATACCTACTGGATAAAAGAGAGCTGGAATGACAATAAAGAAACAGACCAAATGGAAAAATGGTTGAGATAACTAGGATTAAGTAGAGACCAGTTGGAGAGGTGATTAAGAGATGGAAAAAACATATACGAAGAGATAAAAAAAAGAGAGGTTGAAAGATAAAGGATAGAAAGACAGAAAAGGATATTAGAAGCAAGGTAAAACAAGAGGTATAAGGAGCTGAACAAGACAGGTTTATCCAGATACCTCATAGAAGTGAGAAAATAGAAAGTGTTAAAGGTAATCATGAGAACAAGGTGCGGGAACATAACCACAAGGAATAAGTACTGGCTGCAAGAAATCAGGCGAAGATGTGAGTTATGCGGAGAAGAATAGGGTGACTGGGAACATATAATAATAGAATGTAGGAAAATCAAAGAGATTATGGAAGAACTGAGAGGAGAAAGAGCAGGGCCATACAGTACGTTAATAGTAGAATTGAAAGGGGTTTCTAATGAGGAAGATGGAAGAGAAAGTGAAATACCTGAAAGAGAAAATTAAAGAGATGATATGATAAAACTAAAGAAAAAAACTGAACAATTGTAAAAAAAAATGATATATCGATAGCGTAGGAAAGAAAAGTGGTATTATAATCATAACGCGAAAGTCCATTTCCCGGACCGAAAGCCCGGAATTAATGATATTATTATTATTTCAAGAGATCGTAATCTGTACTACGTATAATACATGGGAAATTAGAATACTATTAAATTTAGCTACTTTTTCATCTAAAATTTTATTCTTTTAAGATATATAATTTTGTACTTAGATGTAGCTTCATCTTTCAGTAAAATTTTTTAGCATGTACTATTATAACTAGATAATACTAAATATTGATACATGGAAAATAGTTTTTGAGTTTTATTTTTGTTTTCAAAGGTTTGATCATACATTAAGGATTTCATCTAAACTTTTTGTTAGTAATTCCTTCTACTGTTTGATAATATTTTTTTCTACCTTGTTCATGTTTACACAAATACTATAGTTAAGCTTATCAACATTTTTAAATAGTCTTATAATAAGACATTCTAGAATATTTTTTTACTCATTTTAAAGCTCTTAAAAATTAGCATTCTTCACCACTGCAGAATATGTTGAAACAACTTTAGAATTAATTACCTATAAAATCTTAATTTTTAAACCTTTATTTTGAAAAGAGTTTCTATAAAGATTTCATTGTCAACAGTATTTTTAAAGCATATTAGTCCTCCAAGACACTTGTTTAGATTTATAAGTTTTACAATCTTCAATTTAACTCTTAATAAAATGAAGATTCTACTAAAACTTAGTATTACATTTCAGAATGTAATAAGCAAATAAATGGATATTTAAAATATTTGTTGATTTAATTATTATTTGTTTATTTAATATTTTTGTTAGTTTACAAGTTCAATATATTATATTTAATATTTCCTGTAAGAATAATATTATAAAATAGAGTTATTATAAAATAATTACAATAATTAATAAATAATTTCTTAATATTATTTGCGTGATAGTTATTCGCAGCGATTGTAGCTTAGAAATATATAGTCGGAAAGAATGATGTGGTCAGTTTTTTAAAAGCAGCAGTTTGTCACTACTTCGGATTTTCAGGATTGGAGAGTCCTTAATACTTGAATTTAAAATACATTAGTTCCAAGAGTAAAAAAGTACTCTCTCCCTATTTTCTCTGTCTTTTATATCATTTATAATGTTATCCCTTCCATATTGTTTCTCGATTATTAACCTCGATTCGCAGGTGTATGACCTGAATCGATCATACGACTTTAGTTATGATCGTGCTCTTTCGTAGTCTTCTGCGTTACTTCATGATTAATTATAATATTTATTTCCTATCATTTTTCTAAGTTATGGTTTGTACCCGTGTACTATTGCCACAAATGACCTTTTGGCAACAATTAGTCTTGGGTTGTGACGAAGTAGTGTCTTATCTTTACTATCTTATTTAATTTTCATTTATTATTCGTGGTCATGAACTTAAATAATTTTATAATGCAAAGAAGTCGAAATTAGACGAGGATCTATTATTTAAATTATCGGGACGTTACATTATATATAATTGTTTTTAGCTATTATATTATATTATACTATTTTTTCAAATAAATAATCATGGTAGTAAAAGATTTAAAAAATAACTTATAGTTACACGATATGTTAATTTTTATTCAAAACAATATTTTTGTTTATAAGTATGAAAATGAGCACACACTTCCACATTCATACACAGAAAATTATAATATCGCGTCAATGGATATTGACTTGAGGGGATTCCCAGTACAGCATTCAGTCCATGCATATAATTTTGACTGCAAGATATATATTTTGTATTAAATATCTTTTTTTAAATTCCTGTACTTTAGACTGGTAATCCTGCAATTAAATCGAGAACATTTTTAAGCCGTTGTGGTGAGGGGATCACTCTCACAATAGCATAAATTGACTTGGTATCGTATCCTTTGTATGGATGTGCAATTATGTGCACATTTGTATATGTTAAAAAAGAATTTATGTAATAAATTGTTAGCACATATAAAGATATTAAGGACCGATAATATTTAGTACGTGATTATCGCTTGATGTTTTTAGCACCTTTGATATGTACTAATTACAGGGTAGAGGTACACAATATGTATGATAAAAATATATCTGGTTACAAAAGACATCCATAACTTTTTGTTATAATTTTATTATAATCTCTAACAGGTTTTTCTTGTTGAGATGGTGTATGCCATATACTGGTCAATTTTGTAGTTAATGATCTTTGCATGTGCCCTTACAATAATATCTTGACTTTAAATACTTTAAAATTTATACTTAATTTTATGAAATTATTTAAATAATTTTGAAAAATATATTTAATATCTATACACTCAATTAATAAAAGAAAATATTTAATATTTTCTTAAATATGTTAATTAATTAGCATGAACTGGATACGGTGCAACAAGTAAAAGAGGAAATAGAGGAGCTTAGAGTATACGTTGATCGACTAGAAGAGCATTCTCATCGACGAAAACTTCGATTATTAGAACAGGTTTGATCATTTAAAAAAGAAACTCATTCTATTATTAAATAGTTAAATAATAGACTAGATTATTACTAAATAGTCTATTATAAATGACTTTTAAGCTTTTAATGGTAATTTTGTTTGCTGTTCCAGATTTATTTGTGTTGCTTATCTCAATTAATTGTAAAACATATTGAATTATTATATTTATTATTTTTTATAATGAAATATTAATGTTTAGAATAAGTTTAATTTATATTTGTTTTGTTTTGGTTAATCTTCTTTTTGTTTACAGATTTTTTTTGGCTTCTTAAAATATAATTAATTATTTAAATGAATAATATTATACATTGTATTCAAATTACCCACAGCATCCTTTTATTTTAGGCATTAGCTTTTATTTAAGTTTATATTTTTTATATAATTGTATAATCAAACAAATATAATTTACCTTTTTATTTAATCTGAATTTAATTTAATTTATTTTAATAAAATTATACCTCTAAAAAATTTTAATGTAAATAATTAATTTATTCATATTTTAATTTTTCTATTTATTATTAAAAAAGTGAAGCAGATCATTATTTTCACTTGAAATATTTATAATTTCATATGAAATTAAGAATTTAAATGTTAAATGTAATAGAAAATTTTGTATTCAATTAATATAATGTATTTTTTTTATATTATCCGTGATATAAACAGTTTTTCCAATTGTGTCTATTTTTATGCACATATATTTTAATTTAAAAACAATATATTTTATATTTTAACAAAATTTCATTTTTTTATTTTGAATACAGAAGTTGATACTCTAAAAATAAATATTTTACCATAATATTTATTTTTCCATTCTTATTTACTTATATAATTTTTATTTTTTCTCGTTAATCAAGCACTTATATCAGCAATTACTATTTTTAAATATTTTTTTAGATTTGTAGTTTTAAGTTTATACATATATATTATTTGAATTTAATCCATTAAAATTTAACTTTTAATTTAATAATTTTTTATATTTCACAGGGTTTGACATTCTTTTTATCTTATGCAATATTAGCAGCAGTCTTAGGTATGCTACAATTTGGATACAATACAGGAGTTATTAATGCACCTGAAAAGGTAATAGAAGAGCTAGATAAGTTTCAAAAATGTTCTTTAACTATTAGGTGTAATATAAGTTTATATTTTTAAAATTTTTTAAATTAAAATTAACTTTAAGTATCTACATCTGATTTTGTCATTCGAAAAAAATAACGTTAATTTTGAATAAATATTTAAAAAAATACTAATTTTAAAAATTTGTAAAAAAAATATAAATTATAATACATGATTAATACATATGAATCTGAAATAATGTATATCAGCTATTCTTTTATTCTACAAATTACTATTAATCATACTTTTTAAGGATAATTTTCATTTAGTTATTTAGTACTGTTAGAAATATAATATATAATTAAATTGTTAAATTATTTATTGATATATTTTAAAAAGTTAAAAAAGATATTCTTTATATTATATTATGAAATAAGGTTCCTTATGGGTATATAATAAGAAAAGTTAGCTATTTTTGCATCGGTGATTTTTCGACAAGTTAATATGTCGCTATCCTAAGAGTTTATTAAAATATTTAAAATACATAACTATTTGAATATATACAAAAAGTACAATAGTTATGAAATATATCGAAAATTACTTCAATATAATTTAGATTATTCTGATTTATAACCAAGTTATCATGGCGCCAAATTAGTTCCGTTAGAAACTGTTGTTTTTTTACTGAAAATAGGAATCTCATATCATTATAATATTTTTAAAATAAAATACCTGAATTTGAAAACAATTTAATATAAATGAGTAAGTGATAGAATTTTATCTATATTTGTAAATTGATAAAGTACCAGTCTAAAGTTTTCTTCGAATATTAATTAAAATATATATAGATATACAATAAATATTGATAATTGAATAAATATTTTTCAATTCGTTTTTATTATTCTACAGAATATTGAAAATTTTATGAAAGATGTGTACAAAGATCGATACGGTGAAGATATTTCTGAAGATTCAGTACAAAGACTTTATTCGGTAGCAGTAAGCATATTTGCTATCGGTGGGATGTTGGGAGGTTTTAGTGGTGGAATTATTGCCAACAGATTTGGCAGGTAAGTAACAACAATATTTTTGTATTATAAAAATTTCTTGATGTTATTTCTATTTAATCGAATAAATTTTACGATAATAATTCGCAATAATTTAATAGAAATTAGTATTTTGATATTTAGAATAATTACATTCTAATATACAATATTTTCCAATAATATTTATTAGTATTTTTATTATTTAATTTTTATTTCATTGTAATTCATATTTAATAAAATAATTCATCAGATTTATTATTACATTAAATTAACTTTATTATTTCATGATTTGTTTCTTATAGAGCTTTTTATATGTTTTATATAAACATAATTAATAAATGGGTTTATAATTATTAGTATAAATTTATTTAAACAGTTCTTGTGAATTTTAAAGAACCTCTATGTGTACACTATCTTTATATATTTATTATTAGTCTAATCTCCGCTTTCCGGCTTGGAGATGGATTTAGATTTACTTTGTTCTATGTCACTTATATCTTTAAACGACTACTATCGTATTATCTCTCTGCCCTTTATTAAATTTACTTACAGTACACTTAACTTTTCCTTTTTTTCTCTCACTCTCCTCTTTGTGTCTTCACTTCTCCACCTTCTTACTTTTTCCTTCCGCTTTTTTTTTAATTTTTCTGTTCATATTTCTTATTGATTTCAGAAGTTCGTGGTTACTTATATCTCCTATTACCCTTTCTCATATAGTTTCTGCTTTCCCTTTTTCCTTTTTTCAGTTTTTCTTTATTTTTTTTTGTTCCTTCACGCCTTTTCATTAAGTGTTTTCACGAACCTCCTTTTTTCGGACAAATTTTGCATTACCTTTCCTCCTTTCTTAACTAATATTTTTTTTCCCCCGTAATGCTCACACACCTTTCTCTGCGAATCTTTTTTATTTTTATGTTCTCCTTTCCTAGTTTGAGGTTTATTTATTTATTTATTAAAAATTCTATTGCTTTTGTCTCTCAATTACCTGTTCTTTCCTTTTCAGTTCTACCATTATGTTCTTCCCTCTCTCTTTCTCTTCATCTTGATCTTTTCCTTGTTCCAAACTAGACTATTTAGCTATTTATCATTCTCTCCTCTCGCTCCTTTCTCTTTTTCTTTCTTTCTTTTTCCCTTCCAATATCTATCGCTAACCTTCCTTTTTCCATATTTCTTAGCTTTTCTTCAAACTTTCCTGTTTCTACATTCTATGTTAAATTCATCCTTAGGTTGTCCGTCTCCTTTTAAATAATATATCTGGATGTACATAAGTATAACCACAGTTTCCATCTATAATAATCCATTTTTACTTTTTCTAGAGTCTTACACTCCTTTCAGTCCCATATTTTTACCCAATACTCTAACACATTTCTTACTAGATATTTAAATATTATCTTTCTCGTCTTCAAGTTATTTTTACATTTCCTTTCTCCTACTCAATCTAAAGGAGTCGGAAAGCCGGAGAACAGAACTGCTATTAGTTGTACAAATTTGTGTGCGTGGCACGACAATTAATGTATTAGTATTAAGGCGTATGGACTATATGAACAATAGTCGCTTTTATCTCAATACAACGGCAATATCAATTCGACCAATAAGCGGGTATCAAGATCGTAATATAGTACCTTGACAACGTTCGCATGCCGCTACTTATTATATCGCGCGAGATAATTTTATGTAAAATTGTTGCTCGCCCTCTAAAAAGTTATTCGAGAGATGAAGACCCATTCTCTTTTGCTTGTGCAATGGCCTTCTTGTATATCTTCCTGGTCTTGTTAAAGTTAACTTGACCATAGTTTCTCTTGGTGCGATAGAACTTTTTACATAACTTTCTAATCTTTTTTCATAGTTACTCGAGTTTGAATTCCCACTACGGAACTCCTTTACTTTTTTTTCTCTAGCTTAATTTGTAATTTCATTAATGGGAGATCTGGTTGGTTCTTTATTTTGTTCATTATCACTGATCCTAAAGGGGATATAGTTGTGGTCGGACATAGAGTCCTCATCGGAGACTCTCCAGTCCACACACAACTTTCCCAACTCCATCGTGGCTAAGATTACGGCAATGATTTACTCCCTGATTGAATTCTGTAAGGTCGGTCTGTTTCCCTTGTTTAATATATCCATGTATTCAATTCTCTGTTTGTATCTGGCTGATACAAACCTTTTATTTATGTCAGAATTGACCCACACAGTATAGTGGCCATTCGCGTCACAGCTTAAGAGTTAATGAGGATAGTAAGCTCTCTTGGTGGATAATCGGAATTGTCATAGGGAAAGTAGATTGCTGCTACCATGATTTTAAAATTCCTTCCAAAGTCATTAAAAAAAATAGATAATTGCAGTCCTTAGATCTCAATTGTAATGCTCCAAAATCTTCTTATATTTCAGACCTTTTACAATCAGACATACTTTGTCCAATCCTATATTTCGCTGTTTTTTATGTCAACTATCCTGCCTTTTTAAATTTAAGGTTCTTGGATCATGGCTATTTCTGTTTACATCAAATCGACCTTTCTGTCAAGAAAACTAGAACTAGTGCCATTACTGTGATGCGAGTTAATCTGTAAGAACTCAATCACTTCAATAGACATAATACCATTGGGCTTTATTGAGTTTCTATTTCGACTGGATCTACTGGCCATTAGTGGTGGTATTTCCACTGCTGGCTGTGTGTTACCCTGCTCCCTCAGTTGTGTGTCCTGCTCATCCTTTTTCATATCAATTAGGGCGCAGCGCGTTATATTAAATTGAAGAAAGGCCTGAGATCGAATTTCGTGAGAATTTCGATCTACGCCTTGTATACTATCTTACCAAATCCGTCATATCATAAGCTGTGTATTGAACTTCTAGCTGTGCAGATAGAAGATCAATCCCCAACTTTACCCAGTTTATATCCCTCTGGCTAAAACAATGGAATATGAAGGCCTCATGTAGAAATCAGGTGTCACAGAACTTAGGCACAAATTTTTCAATAAGTATACTGTCTAATATGGTAGAATATTTGTTTGCGACCAACTTAAAATATTACGTAATGAGCTTATTCTTTGAATACTCAGAAGAAACAGCTGCTGCCTTGAATTCGGTAATTGTCATTCTGCTGTAGGAGATCGCCCTAGGGTCCCTCTTCTCTACCGGTTGGGGTGATGATTCCTCGGAGTGCTGCCTTTTGCTTTGTTTCAACAACGTTAACATCTATTTTGAAAGAAGTTTCTTTGCTCTTGTTACCTTTTTTGGGGGATGCACAGAAGTCTGTGAAGCCAGTTTTATAGTATCCTCTTACCCTCAGTCACTTCCATCACGGGTTCAACCACCGATTCCGAGTTTTCGGGATTCTTTCGAATCTTTTCTTTGACCTTGGTGTCTGGGAGCACGTTTAAAAGCGCGTGAAACATTTTTTCTATTTTTCAATGCTCATTTTGTTTTAAAATTAAATGGATGATCATAGTAGAGTGGCTGAGACTTTCGTTCATCTAACCCACAGAGACGAGAGTGGACTGAGACCGCCGAGGTTCCTTCAGTTCTAGTGGCCCCAGAGGAGCCCTCTTACTCGCATGACCCAACTAGGTCACCATCCGGTAGTACGAGTCGACGAGGATTATACACCGACTGACGAGGCAGCCAGGACAGGATGGTTAGTCAACTCAAGGCCCTTATAGTATCCGGTGGCCTGCATGTACGACCCTCAGTTTTTCCCCTGACCCTTTAGATACTTCTAAAACTTCGATTCTAACTCATTCGTTAGAAAACTTCTAGAAACCTCGTTACTATGTATAAAATTTAAGTGTATGAATATTGTGAATGTTTCTCAACCGACATTGCCGCGGTTATCAAATTGAGGGGTTGAACTTAGTTGCTGTCCGGATTTACAAGGTATTTTCGTGTATCCCTCGTTTTTCATAAGGGAAGATAAAGCTGCTCGGTATACCCTGCCTCGAGTTAAGCCAGATATGCACGCAAGCCATCATTATGCATTCATCGTATACGTCAACATACAAGGGAGAGCCCTTTTTATGTGAATCCCAGCTCATGTAGCATGAGAGTCCTTTTTAGAAAGATCGCATCATTCATTCACGCTTTCATACTTATTTGCTAATAGAGCTCAAAATTAACTGGAAATCTCATACATTCACAGTTTTTCTCATTCAAGCGATTTAAACCCGAAACATACTACACCACATATCCCAAAGCATCCAGGCCCCTCTATCACGAAAAAGTGGCAACTCTTGAGAGAGGTAGTGTGTAATTAACAATACATAATTAATTATAAAAAAAAATTTCCTCAAGATTAAAATTAAAATAAAGATTAAAAAATATATATATAGAAAATACTTAAATAATTATTATAATTCAAATTACAGAAAAGGTGGACTACTGCTTAATAATGTGGTAGGCATACTTGGTGCCTGTCTGATGGGGTGTACGAAGATTGCACATTCATATGAGATATTATTCGTTGGTCGATTCGTTATTGGAGTAAATTGTGGTCTTAATACTTCACTTGTACCAATGTATATTTCTGAGATAGCACCATTAAATCTACGAGGAGGATTGGGTACTGTCAATCAATTAGCAGTTACAATCGGTCTACTGGTTTCACAAGTACTTGGGATCGAGCAAATTCTTGGTACCAATGATGGTTGGCCAGTACTTCTGGGGCTGGCAATTTGTCCAGCCATATTACAGTTACTTTTGTTGCCGCTTTGTCCGGAATCACCTAGGTGATGTATTATGCAGTTTACGTAGGAAATTATTTTTAACTGTTTAAGTTAAAGAATTTTAAACATGTATTTATTAATTATAAATGAAAAAGTTTATTGTATTTAAATAAACAAAAAATCAAACTTTGAACGATAGAAATAAAAATTTATAGTATTTTAAATTATATCGATTTTGAAATGCATTTTTCAAAAGAAAAAAAAGGTGATATTCTTCAAAATTTTGACTTGTTCAATATTACAGGTATTTGCTAATTACAAAACAATGGGAGGAGGAAGCACGTAAGGCTTTGAGAAAGTTAAGAGCAAGCAATCAAGTAGAAGAAGATATAGAGGAAATGATGGCAGAACAACGAGCTCAGCAAGCTGAGTCAGCAATTTCTATGACAGAACTCATATGCAGTCCTACTTTAAGAGCACCACTTGTTATTGGTATAGTTATGCAATTATCACAACAGCTATCAGGCATTAATGCTGTAAGTTTATAATTTTTACACATAAAATTTTTATCAATATTTTATGTACAAATTATTTATGGAACACTTTGATAATCGAGAAACAAATTTTACATTATAATTTTATTGTTTTTTAAAACCTTACAAAAATCAGTGTGATCATTTTTATTACCTACATAGAAATATAATATTTTTCTTTTTTTTAATATACTATTATGACTACAGGTTAAAAATTATCGCGGGGAAATTGAAGAAATAAAATAAAATTATTCGGATGTTGAAAAATTTAGTCGATTTATAAAAATTTTTGCAAAGAAGAAAGTTAGTGTTCTTCTCCTTTCTGGTTCAAAGATGGTCGTACATTTATTCATTTCTATATCTTATTATGTCTCGAATGCTCGCTTAAGATGGATAATCACCCTTCTGAGATCTAAAAAATGCAAAAACTATATATTGGTATTTGAGAATGCAATTATCCAGCACCCAGTGGCTAGATACCGTATAATTGCAAGCACTTGGATTATATGTAGTTTTATCTAAATGTGATAAACGAAATATGTATATTTTTAATTTTTATAAAACATTTTTTATCAAAACGAAATTTAAGTTTGATTTATATTTAAAAGAAAATTTTGATAGTGGTAGACAAAATTTACATGAACATTTACATTCTTGTAGATTTTTTTGTATTCACTAAACGGTCACTCATCAATAGTATGATGTTTCATCGATATCTCTTCCGAGAGTTATTAAGTTACTAGACGTTTGTTCTTCAGGAACCTCTCACATAAACCGATTGTCCAATAAATAAGAAATTTTAAAGCAATTCTTCCTATCACATGTTTTTATAATAATGATTGTATAATTTTGTATCAATTTATGTTTGAGCTTGTACATATCTTTTAAGTTTAATAAAATTAGATCTATTACTTAAATAGTATTACGTAGCAGAACGATCATTTTACTATCGAGTTATCACTTGCAGTTTTATCTCATTTGTTAAATTTTTCAGATATTAGCATTATAAATAAGCTCATTTACAAAGATATGATGACATCACGTCTGAAATTTTTCCGCTAATAATTTAAATTTTTTAATAAATACATAGTTTTTTGTCCAATATAATGTTATTTTTTAATAATAAATATTAATTTTTATACGTCATACTCAATAAATATCATATTTTGTAGGAATTTTAATATAAGGAATAGATTTGACTTGTAGGTCCTGAAGCGCTTAATAAAAGATTTATCAGATCTACAATTTTAAGAACATATTAAAAGGGTTAACAATAAGATTGGCTATGAGTAGGCTTATTATTCTTATGATATAAGGTATACTTTTGATAAAATGATCATGCTTTTCCCAGATTAAACAAAGTATTAGAGAAACTTTTTCATTTTCTATCAGCTAATGAATAGGGACGTAGAAATTGAATCACAATATTTTATTTTCAATAACTTTTTAATTGATCATAGAAAAGATTGATTTATAAGTAAGACTCGTATATAATTCTTCCTGATCCTTTAAAGATCAATAGTGTTAAAAGTGAAAAGTTCCTCTTAACTTGGTGAAATATATATCTTATCTGAATACACGGTTTAACTTGAAAAAAAAGAACATACAAGTTTATTGCAATATTTGGACAAGGCTTTACAATTTTATTCGGTAAAAAAAATAAAAATAATTATAAAGAATTAAAAAGTCAATTGGATATGGATAATTTAAAAATAACTAAACTCAATGACTATTTCTCAATTCCGTTCTTTGGAGATTAATGACTTTTACCATATTCTAAAGAATGAAACAAAATGGACTAATTGGTCTATGTGTTTTAGACTTTTCAGTTGGCTTCCCATCTTTGGTATAAAAACCACCATTGCCTGTCTTCATTGGTTAGTAATATAATTTAGTGTATAGCTAACTCTAAAAATATCTATAAGTTTTTGCTCTATATGGGTTCTGTATATAATATTTAAATCATAATAGGAACATTTCTGTCTCTATCTGGAGATTTGTAGGATTTGAGGCTATCTACAGCTCATTTTATTATTTCTCTTGTAAAAATTTGCTTCATTTGTCTAATTATACACCTTTAAATATATTAAATTATAATGTTGTTGCATATTTGATATTATTTATTTTACATTTGATATTTGTAATACTATTAACATAAAATGTACATTATACTATTTTTAAATACATTATATTATAGTGTTTCTTATTAAAAATTTTATATAAAATATAATATATTTGTTAATTATCATTCACATTTAAATAGATAATATTATATATTTTATGCTATAAATATTTTATGCTAGAATTAATATAAGAATGATTTTGATTCATATCAACTGTAAGAGATTATACAGCTGCGATGTTGTCGCAGGTCTTTTATTACTCGACTAGTCTGTTCACGACTTCCGGTTTGCCGCCAGAACGTGCTAAATTTGCAACTATTGGTATAGGTGTAATTATGGTGGGCATGACACTTATCTCGATTCCGCTGATGGATCGAACTGGTAGACGAACTCTGCACCTGTATGGTCTAGGCGGCATGTTCATCTTTTCTATATTCATTACAATCTCATTTTTAATAAAGGTGAGTATAAGCTTTTTGATTTTGCTTGAAGCAAAGCTTTACAAACATTTTTTATACTTTATATGGAATGCAAATATAAATGAGTACAATTGTTAATTTTAATAAAAATAGATAATCACAAAAAATTTGGTGTGTACTAATGATATACTTGCATTCCACAATACACTAGAAAGATATTAAAATCAATTTTCGGTAATTTGTCTATAATGATGATAGAGAACAGAATTAGTTGGATTGTTTAAAAAAAAAGAAAAGACTGGAACAATTCATTAGCACTGCTATAATATATAATATAATATATAAGAATATAGTTACAAACAATACAATTTTTTCTTTTCTTATGGTACAAATAATTTAATAGTAAAATAGTTGTTTCTAATTAGCAATGATACAGTACTTCTCATACTTGTTCATTGTTTCATAATTGTTATTTACCATTTTTTATTTGTACATAATAAACATATTTAGTTTAAGCCATGGTTCTTACAATATATTGTATCACTTTTTATATTAATTATTTTATTATGATGGAATTTATAATTTTAATATTCATAAAAATATATAATCATACTTTTCTATTTTAATAACAGCAATAAAATAGATTATGTATTATATAATATATAACACTCATTAAATCGATTTATTTTATAATTAATAATTCAAAAGTAAATTAAAGTAATTTGTAAGATATTTTGATATATGGTAAATAAATAAATATAATATTTCTGTTTCGATTCAAATAGATAATTATTTATTAATTTAAATCTTTACATGTAAATGCCATAGTGAATATATATATTGTTAAAATTTAATAAGAAAAAACTAGATAATTCAATGTGCTCTCTGCATTAATCCATTAAATATTTTTTTTTCACTTATTTATATAAAATGCACCACAAATCGAGGTGATTTTATTGTTGTAATGGAGTGCAGCATATAACATTTTGCACCAATAGTGTGAGAATATTAACATTGCTCGATTATCAATTTTATTGCAAATATATTTTCATTAATTTATATCATGTTTGTTTATTCCTGATCATTCATTTAATAGATAAGAATTCCTAAATTATTTGTCTGCAAAAAATTATTTTTATAGTAACATTATTTATATTTATTATATTTTTATAATGCTCCAATTATATTTTTCTTTATTTAAATAATAGCTGCAATAATATTAATTTTTAAATTATATAATATACACTAAATTTTGTCCGTATATTGCAAGGAAATAAATATTATATAATATATCTTATTTCATAAAAAGTAATAAAATTTTTTTGTAAAAAGTTTACACCAATAATAAGTTTCCAAAACTATTTCTAAAATTTACAATAAATAGAAAACTTACAAGAAATAAGAAATGATAGCATTTATAATAAAATTTTTAATTTAATTTAATAAAATATTTATTGTTTTATTTATTGTACAATATACTGAAATATGATTGGTATAATTTTTATATCTATCCTTTTTATCTATAATCATTATATTTAAAAAAAATCCATTTTTATTTACAAATGGATATAATTAATTTATTAATCTTATAGGACATTTTTATTTATTAAAATAAATTTATTAAAAGAAAATTAAATCGTAAATATATTATGTAAAATAAAATAAAACAATACTATAGAACACGATGTTGTTGTTGATTATTAAAATTTGCAGATATTGAAATAAATATAATAAATTATTATTTAGTTATTATTGACTTTTAACTATTTTGTATTTTTTAATATTTTTTCTTCCTATGCTTTCCCAATCCTATCATCCATAAAGCTCTTTCGTGAACTGACTGGAGGAGACTCGAATCTATTATTTTATTTATATTTATTGTTAGCTCTTATTTCAGTTGCTCAAGCCTGATAGTATATTTTGCATTTTTCTGCTAGATTATAATACTCTGGATAATGTATAAATGAATAAATGACTTAATATTTATATTATAAAAAGATATGACAAAAATACAATTTTCTATTATGATCTACTTTGTCCTATTATTTTATTTTAAATTTACAAAAACCATGTATAGTTCTATAATTTAGAATTCTTAATACAAAAAACAATGTTTAATTATTGAAATATTTAAAATATTTTTATAAAATGATAAGATTAAATTATATTATATTATATTTTCAAATATAAAATACAAATCTTCATTTAAAACATTTTCTTTCAACAACAAAATTGACAAAAAATAATTAATATTAAAAAGTAAAAAAATTCATATTATTTTGTATATATTTATATTCTTAAAATATTATAATTTGAGTATTAAAAAAATTTTTCGTTTGAATGTATTTAGTAATGTATAAAATATATACTATTATAGAGTTGTAAAATTAAAAAAAAAATTAATTAAAGACAAAATAAAATTTTTAATATAATTTAACTAATATTTAATTAAAATGAACATTTTTTTAATTTTTAGTAATAAACATTGGTTTTGTATTAACATATTTATAAATATACAAATATACCACATTGAGGGTTCCAAAAATTTTACAATAATAAATGGTATTAAAGTATAAAATTTACAAAGTATAATAATAATATAATCTTTGATTATAGACTTATATTTTAGAATCATTGATTAATTTGTTCTTATTGTTAAAATTACTTATTTTTATTGCACATTAATCTACAATGTAAATTATATAGCAACATATAATATAATTTTTACTGCAATATATTATATAATAGTATTTTAATATTAGACCAAGCAATAGAAAACTTTTTAAGTCATTAGGGAATAGCAACTAATTATATATACAACAAATCGTTTAAAAAATCAGTAGATTTTTAGTTTTAGAATGTTACTAAAAATATTCAAGGTTTTTTTTATCAATTTAATTAAAAAAAGCTAATTTAAGCTTTGAAATTTTTCGCATAATTTAATAAAAATTAGTATTATACTAAAACTACTACTCTCATTGAGTTGAAATTTTTTTACAAATAAAGTGCATGTTAATCACTTCTATTTCTCAAAATTAGAATTCAGAATATTGAAAAACAATAAAGTTACAATTTTTTTAATTAATTTAAAAAAATTTCGGTTTTTAGAAAAATTTTTTATTCTGATTTACCAATCGGTTTAAATAAAAAGGAATTTTTTTCATAATTTTATTAGTTATAATTTTTTCGCTGATACTATAGTATTAAAATTTTCTATTTATTACAAAAAAAAAAAAAAAAAATAAATAAATAAAAAAAAGATGTTTTTTTTGTTAAAATTGTTAATAAAACAAATTCATGGATATTTTTAATAGCATTTTAGAAAATAAGAATAATGATTTTTCTAAGATCATGCATGTCTATGGTTAGCTGCTTTTTACTAACGATCTAAAGAACACTCCATTGTTTGGTCTTTAATATATTAAATGTATATCGTTAAAGTATACATATTAATTTTTATATAATTTAAAAAAAAATTCTATTCAATAATCGTTGAATTATACACAAATAAAGAAAATTGTATATAAAAAAAAAATTCCATATGTGAATTATGTAACATTACGTATAATATGAGTTTACATGTTTGCGTATATTGACAAATAGAATTATTGCCCTTTTAAGATTTTTATTGTTGATGAATAAAGAGAAATATATTTTAATACGTAAAATACATAAAATGGTATTTAGGAAGAATTATACCTGGATTCATTAAATTTTTATTTTCGTATATTTTATCTGTTTATATAAAATTATAGCTTTAAATATTAAACATTGAAAACTATAAAAAAAAAACGGGCATATTGCCGCACAAAATGTTTATTTTTGGGGCGAAGAGAAAAAAATTTTATTTCCATTATTATTTGCAAAATATAAGTACTTCTAGTTAGGATTTTTGGGTTCAAATTTGTACGAAATAATAGTTTGTGAGATTTTTTATCCGAAATGTTCCTGAAATTTGATCGCTTCTTCGTAAAAATATTTTGTATGATTTCAATTCTTATAATATACACAGGTTTGAGCTGCATGTAGCATGTAATTTTGGTTAATTTTTTTATTATTTTTTTTTTTCGTTCAAATGGTCAGTTTTGAGATCTTTTGTTAAATAAAACGAATATCCTGAGACTCCTCCAGCTGTTCAGGAAAGGAGAACTGCAATCTACTTCTTTGATAGGAGTTTTTTGGCTACGTGCAGGAAATGATCGACTGGATGTCATACCTGTCAGTTGTTTCTATCCTGAGCTTTGTTGTGTTCTTTGCGGTTGGACCAGGCTCGATACCATGGATGATAACAGCCGAGCTGTTTTCTCAGGGTCCAAGACCAGCTGCCATGTCCATTGCGGTTCTTGTCAATTGGATAGCAAATTTCCTTGTCGGAATTTGTTTTCCAAGTATGAAGGTATGTATGTACATTTATTGTTATTTGGTCCAAACTAAATTTCAATAATATATGGTCTGTGTGAACCATATTGATAGTTATTTTTTTCATCTAGTATTGTCTCTAGTTTTTATATTTTAAAATATTTTAAAAATTGTCAATCTTATTTTTATTGTTTGGAATAAAAATATTCGCATTTCAATTTGAATATAATGATACAACAATGATTAAAAATTTATTTTTAAATGAAATAACAACTATAATGTATTTATTGCACAAAGTTTTTGTGTCGTATCATGATTTTATACAATTTGACAAAATTATGAAAATAATTTCAAATTTTATAATTATTTTTTAATAAATAAAACAAAATAATAATAAATACATTTTACAAAATGACCTGTAAATACAAAAATTAAAATGAAATATTTGAACAGTGAACAACATATCGAATTGTGAAAAATTTAATGAATGCTGAGGTCAATGTTTTTTTCAATAATTGGTCAGTATATTTATCATATTTATTACGATTTATTTTTAAATTATTGAGGATTTTTTAAGTAGTTTTCCCATTCATATGGTCTTGCTTCAATGCTTTCTTTCTGCAGTCCTTAGATCTCTTTCTTTTTACAATTCTTCCTTCATTCAATGATTATAGAGTTTAATTATTATATTTCTTAATTTTAAATTGCCATTGTTTACTATGAAAGTGCGTGCTACCGATGAGTTCAAGTTAAATTAAATATTGTTTTATAATAAATTAGAAAAACAATTATTAATATAAAATATAATCTTAATAATCAACAAAAAATAATAAGAAAAACAAAATAATAATGTTTACGCATTTCAAACTCCCGCCGTCGAACGTCGACATTCTTTCTCGCTTTTCGGCCACTAGAGGGCGAGCGCTCACACTTAGTCAAAGGAAGTGATTTGTTGTGCCATGCATATAAATCAATTAACATTAGCATCTTTTCGTCATCTACAATTACCTAGTTAGATTGTGTGCGCATTATCTAACTATCGATTTTAGGAAAATTAGATAACCCTCTGATTATCTTATTTACGTGCTATCTGATAAGCTTTCCGACGCTTTAAAGATCGAACTCTAACCCTTAGTATCGAGCTATCTGAAGAATATTTACTCAATATTGCAAAAACAAATAATAATCTTGCAATAATACACTCGTTGTCACTTAAATTCGGACCTATGTGCCATATGAGGATCGGATTCAGCTAAGCTTATCAACATTACTTGGCTCCCCTATCATCGTCTATATTCTAATTCGCGCGGTTGCGCTTAAAGGTATAAAAATGTATACAGATATTCGCTCGAGGTAGTTATGATTCAGAGCAAAACTGCACCTAAATCTTCTGAGGAGAAATACCCTTTCTATAATAAATATATATAATAAATATATATAAATATATAAATATAATAAATAAATATAATAAATCTATATAAATACCTCATCTCTTTCTCTCCTTCTCCTGCTTCATCAGGCAGTGACTCAACCTTTATGTATGAAGCTACTGGTCTTGCACACAGTTATTGAAACCTATTACAAAATCAAATACAGCTGATCTCGCAACACCAGGTATTGACCTATGTAATTTACAGACAGATAGATTCTGGTTGCACGGATCTATATACCTGTGCAAAAATGTACACTGTTGGCCGAAAGAATCCGCCAACAAATATCAAGTAGAGGCTCTGAAGGTACTTCTGACTAAAACTTATAAGGTTTCATGTGATGAACTAGAGATCCTCTCACGTTTTTCACAATATAACCATATAATCCGCGTTATAGCATATTGTCTACAGCCAACTAATAACAAAAGGGAAAGCAAAGGCCCACTAAGTTTTTAACTATCGGAGAAGGAAATGCGTATTGCAGTTATTTGATAGGTTCAACGCCACGTATTTTTCACGGAAATCAATTGTCAACAAATGCTGCTACTTATAATGATTGAAAATATATAAATATTCTCTCTCAAATCACTACGACCAATAGTAACTTCAAAAATAATACATTGGTTCTACTTTCCGAACACATTATGTATTATTATAAATAAGTTTTTTTAAATATTAATTATTTTAATTAAGTATAAGTTGAATAGTAATTATTTAGTTGATATAACGTTTTATTCGTATTTTTTATAGAATCATCTTGACAACTATACGTTCCTACCGTTCAGTGCATTTCTAGCTATCTTCTGGATTTTTACTTATAAAAAGGTTCCTGAAACCAAAAATAAAACCTTTGAAGAAATTTTAGCATTATTCAAACATGGTAATAGCAGGTAGGATACAATAAATATTAAAAGTCTCTATAAAATACATTTTCATTGTTATCTATAAAAAAATATGTTATATTATATTATAATTATAAAAAAGTTATTTTTTATCTTATCAATTATAATTTTTTATATTTTATTCATTAATAATTATTTTTATTGACATACAATATTTTGTTTTGTTTTATATTTTAGGTTTGATCAATGAACTTTCTTTACTTCGGCTGTTTACAAATCAACCAGATATTATTTCAGCTTTCTCATTTTTTTTATAAATACATTTTTATTCCATATTAAATATAAATTCATTTCATATGATTATGTGATATTTTTTCATGCAGAAATCTGTGTGTGTACATATATTTTGAACAAAATTAAACATAAGTTTGATTGATAATAATGTTATATCATAAATTATTAAAACATATAGATATCATAAATAAATAAAACGTATAAATATTGATTCTAAACAAATGAATATAACATTTCAATATGTAATGTGTTAAATTATCTTTGTTCTTTTTTTTCATAATAATTTTTTCTGTAACTAACTATAATTTGTATGTTTTATATATTTATTGCTTTTCAAATTTATCTAGTTATTTCATGAACTTAATAATATCAGCACTAAATTAAAATATATTATAATTATTTATGTATTGAAATTTCGATTTTTAATATGGAAAAAACAAAATAATATAAAACTGTACCCTATTTAACATTTTTAATAAAAAATAAGATTAAATATTTATTTTTTTTAAGCTTCTATTAATTAAATCTAAAATTTTAATAATTATTTTTATAAGCATTTTATTTTTTTCAATTTTAAAACTTCTATGATAAATTAAAGTAATTATACGAAAAAAAATTGTATGTATGTATTCAATAAGTCAAAAATATTTATTTATAATATTTTTTAATAGTATTTTACTCTAATTAAATTACTTTTATTGTATCTTTTAATTTTTTTACAGTACATTTAACTGTGAAAATATAATTAACATATTGAGTTATTCTATATAAATATACTACTATATTTAGAGTATTGTATTGCTATTTATTTGTATAATTTAAATTTTTTAATAATTTTTTATATTGTTTTGAATCCAGGAGCAGCTTAAAAGATAGCAGATTTTTTGGGTGAGTTAACACGTCCGTGATATATTTTTTTTTTTTTTTTACAGTTATATTTTATTAGGTATATCTTATTAGGTATATGTAGTTCATAGATTTCAACTTTTATTTCTGCAGGTCAATTAATGCTTTTAATATCATAAATAAATAAATAAATTAATTTCAAAATTATGCAAATGACTATTTTTAAAATACATTTTCAAATATATTTTTAATTTTTCATTTTAAAAATCTTGTTAATTAATTAGAAAAACTGAAACATTAAAAATGTAATTTAATATATAACAATATATTATTATGATTGTATTATAATTCATAGCTATTTTATATTTAGCAATTTTAGAGTTACAATAATTTAATTGAATATTTTTAAAATTAATTATACCAACCATACCGTTCCTTTAACTAAGTCAGAATGTTTTGTCGTTAAAAATTCGGTAAGATAACTGAGTTGTGGAAAATTTCACGGAAAAGCGGTTAAGGAGTTTAAGAGGCAAAAGCTGAAATGATATATAAAAGCATGTAAATTTTAATGTATTCACATAATCATTTACTTACTTAAATATATACACAGAGCATAAGTTACATTTAATTTTAAATGAAACAGTCATGTTGTTAATCAGAAAAAATGAATTTATATTGTTTAACATTGAAAAGTAATTAGTTTGGCGATATCAGGCAAACTTAAAAAAAATCTAAGAAAAATCGGGTTGGAAGAGATTTATCTGTATGAGGTGTAATAGTTTTCTTTCATAGGTTCAACCTCTTAATGATTTAAAGATTAAACTAAGAAAACTCTGCCTACTATGACAACCAATGGGAGGTAAGAAAAAATTAATTACTCAAATAGTTTAACGTAGATCTATGTAATTAACAGTGCTTTTTCGAAGTTTGATTTCGCGAAGATATTGGAGTATTAACAAGAGTCAAATGGTCGGCGAGCATGTTGGTAGAATAGCAAAAAACTTTCTCTTTTAACAATATAGTCATCACTTGATTAACGGTCACTGAAATATTGGTAGTATAAAGTGCAACGAGAAGGGTAGGATTTTAAACTATGTGAGTCCTCAATTTGATATTGCAAAGACCGGAGGAGATTTATTTTCAATGGTGAGAGAAACCTGCCAGTAGCTATTGCGCAGAAACATGGGTCACTTTAAGTTCTCTCTGATATATTATGATATATATATCATAATATATTAGAATGTATAGAATATTTTTTGTAAGTCTTTGTATATTTCCTAAGCAGACCAATCAGTTAAGGTGGCCTTCCAGTAAAGCAAGATGGTAGTTGAGCCCTGTCAGATGCATAAATTGGCTACAAAGCGACTTCTAAAGTTGATCTGCGCTGCGATCTTGAAAAGGATTCAGGCCGTTACTTCTCCTATTGTAATGTTAAGATAGAAAAAGTTGTCTTTCGAGGTCATCTGATTGAAGTCTTGCCACATCTCATTACGTTTCACTGACAGCCGAGGTGGTATTTCCGTATCAAGACTCTATCGTTCTCGCATATAGAACAAAAAAGCCTCGGATTATTTCGGCAATCAGTTTATATGTTATTAGCGCTGCGTACAATAATAGCAACATTTTTGCCAATTGTATATTACGATGTTTTGAGTAATGGGAGAATTCTGTTGGGTAATGCATTTTTTCTGGAGATAGGTCAACATCATCTTTTTCTTCTCTGCAAAGTTTAGCAAATCCCCCATTATAACGTCGCAATCATTCAGATAAATTATCATGTTTATATATATATTAACCCATAATCTTTTGGTTTCATTATCTTCGGCGTATTTGTAATAGTGTATTATCATTGTCGTCAATTAAAGGGCATAAGAATAAAAACTTTCATTTGCCTTCTGCCTTCAATTCCCTATTTTCCAGATCAGGTGTTTATGCTCATTTGATATTAAGAATAATTACTTAAATTTTTATTTTCGACTAGTAGCGTTGCATAAGCTCCGTCACCATACTAGCGTTTCCTCTCGAAAAGTCTTGACATGGACTGAACCATTTAGCTGAAACCCTTGACAGAATTCTTTTACCCACTCTAGAAATGAGTAGATATCTTTATCTTCAATGTGGAAATTCCATTTTCAGATTATAACTAAGACTCCTGACTCGAAGATGGCATAGTTGCTTCTTCAAATATGGTAGATCGGGAAGAGGAGGAGGAGAACTCCGCCTTATGTATTCGTCAGTCATACGTGTTGGGTGATTCTGTGAATGGCGTTATTGGGTTTTCTTTGAGATCTTACCGTGATCCAATTCTATTGCGTATAGATTTTAGTGGGTCTAAATAGTTGTCTTTCTGACCTTGACCCGCGAGTAGAGTTTGTTATTGATCTTGAAAGTCGGAAAGCTTCAGGGTTACTCCTTAAGAATTTTTGTAATCTGTCACAGAGAACAGAGATACTTCCCCTGCCAAGAGCTGATGCACTGTTAGCTCAGGTATCCATCTCTTATTGTCTTAACTTTTTACTCAACAGACTTATATACTTTCCAATATAGTTTCAAGAATCAGACTAGTTTCTTTTGTTCAGCAAGTGGCGGTTGATTGCACGAATTTAGATACTATGTGCTGTTTTAATATGCCATTCAGAGGTACCTATTAAACTGGCTTTTGCTTATGTTGGATTAGGATTCAGTTCGAAATAAATTTTCGGGTTGAACAAAAGAAAAATAAGGTAGAGAGATACGCGTAATGACATGTATAATTTAAAAATATAAAACGTTACATATTACGTATAGATAGTTTCATATATATAAAAATTTACACATCACACAAGATAGTATTCTACATTTATTTACGTCCACCTGCAGATATATAAAATTATATAAAAGATATATAAAAATATAAAATAAGTTAGAGTAAACATGTCGGTTTTATTTTATATAAAATGCTGCATTTCATACTGCAGCGAAATTTATGTTAAGTAAACGATCGCGAACTTACATACGGGGTATCATAACGGCAAATGGCACTGAAGATCACAGGTGGCGAAAAATCCTATATAGTCTTTCTCTTCGGTCTGGATGGAGGACGGAGTTAGCTTCGGTGTTGGATGGGATTCGTATTAATCAACATTCATCAAAGAGGTTGCTGCCATCAGTCTCGGTGAAGGATGTTGTGGTGCAAAACGAAAGTCCAGTCCCACTACAGAACATCACTTCTTAGAGGCGAGAAAAATCTGTAATACTTGGAATAAGATCTCAGAGATAATGATCGGTTGTAATCTGGCTCTTCTGTAAATGTGGAGAAGATTAGGTCTGAATTTGAATCAGATACAATAGGACGCAACGATGTAAATCAATCTATTATTATAATTCAACATTTTTACAAAATTATGAAAGTTACTTTTAATAACTTGAATTTTCGATCTCTGTCATTTAATTATATAGAGTTTTAATTAGTGACAATTATAATTCATGTCAAAACTATAATATATATATACTATAAAATGGGCAATATCAAATATTTGAATGCTTGTAAATTAATTCAACTTTATAATGTAGCAAATTATTAAACGATAATAGATTTTTTAAATAAATAGAAAGGATATATAAAATAATAAAAAATAGGATATAGTAATTTTTTTAAATAAATTAGTTTAGAAAAAAAATTTATATACTTTTTACGAATTTATTTAAACCTAATTTCAATATTTTTTTTTACAAATTAATTATTTTTTACTTAAAAAAATAAATTACATACTTTGTAAATAAAATATAGATGCTATTTGATTATACAATATATAAAATACTTTATATTAATTTTTAATTTACTATCTCTAATTAACTTTTTTCTCAAATTGTACACAAAATTTTACCGCCTAGCACTGTTCGACCGGACCCTTCATAGTATAGTGTTACAATTTTTAAAAAACGCAGACGCATCCTGCTACCATTACTAATACTAGAAAGAAAAAAAGGAAAGATAGGTGAAACACCTTTTTTTTCTAACTAAAAACAGTCCGATAAATAGTCATGTAAAAAAAAAAAAAAAATAAACCTTGATATTTTTATAACACATCACATACTTATGGAAATAATATAACGATTAATTAGATTTTTTCATTATCTATAGTTTATTAGTAATTTATTTTATTATGTTCATTCATAAAATTTAATAAATACGAATAAATTTATTCCTAAATTAAATATAAATTTTTTTTTTCATTGTACATGTACTACTTAGTTAATAATAATACTTGGTTTTCAAATAATTTAATAATATTTATTAATACAAATATTAAATATTATTAAATATATTTTCTTGATGATATAGGATGGTGGAATATAATAAGGTAAGTAGGTGGAAGTTTATGGGCTTACCGTATAAGTAAACGAAATTAAAGAGTTGGACATGCTATTAAAGAAAATGGAAACTCTTTTTCGCCGTTTAGCATCAGAACTTCCTATTCCTTTTCCTACTCTAACGTTACCTACATCCGGATTCTTAGTTAGGAATACTTAGTTGGAAGGGAAGATCCTGTTTGGTATTTTATCCGTTAATTGACTATTCTTTGGTTGGTTCGTGTCAGCGGAAAACCCTCTTAGAAATTACCCGCCTAATTCTCTGAGGTCTAAGCCGGGTTATCCGCGACTTCCTTGGATTACTTCAAATTTACACGTAGTCGTTTGAGGAACTCATCTCTAGGCTTAGGTATATGCATGTAGCCTAAAATTCATTCAAGATTATAATCTGTTCACAAAGCTAATGCTCGGGATATGTGCATATACATGGTGCATCCACGAAGTATCGAGTTTTTTTTTCATTTTTCGCCTATTCATCGTAGAAATTCGGGAGAGGTCTTAAAATGTCGACAAACTCTTTTCGCATTTGTCCTTTTTTTTTTTGTTTTTTGATAATTAGGGGCGGCAGGATTTAACTTCGCGCGAAGGGTATAATTATCGAAAAAACAAAAATAAAAAAGGAACAAATGCGGAAAGAGTTTGTCGACATTTTAAGACCCCTCTCAAATTTCTACGACGAATAGGCGAAAAATGAAAAAAAAAACTCGATACTTCGTGGATGCACCATATATGTGTGAGAATAAATAGTTGTGTATGTAAAAGCGTTTGTATAAGTCACTACGGAGATCCTTACAATATAAAACAATTTATTGTTATTGTAGATATAATACCGTAACTTTGTACTGTACTACTATTATACTGTAATTTTTAATTCGATAAAAAAAATTTTTTTTTTATGATATAAATTTAATTTTCTTGTTTAATGTATTACAAATTTCCTATAAATAACTTGTTTATAAATTATTTGATCAATTAATTTAATGTATTATTTTAATATTTTTGTAACAAAAAACTTTTTCATGCTACAGTTCGGGGTGTGGAATCCCATTCGTTTTTTTTTTTATTTATCGGGATGAGTGGTAGCTGATTTGCCAAAGATTTATTGAAGGTTGCTTGAAAATTTGGAATAATAACAAGAAATACATTAAAAAATTAATTACAATTAATTACGTCTTACTGGCACCTTAAAAAATACAAAATTAATTGTACGATAGATAGATTTGAATAAATGTTTGTTAATTTGTAAATAAATTCAGGAAAATATTAAATAAATGTTAATCAGTGAGATAATAACAATTATTGATAATATTTTTTCAACAAAAATAATACATATGCGGTTAAATTATTATATAGTTATTGGATGGAGACAGTCAATAATGTAATGTTTCGCTAAGTTTAACATTTAATACAGCGCCAATATAAGTATAATAATATGACCGACCTTTCGGCTCAGATTCAGAGAATAACAACATGCGGATTTTAATTAGTATAAGACAGTGTTTTTCACATGGTCAACGCGGAAGAATTTGGATGGCGAGCAGAACGGGAAACATGTGCATGAGAAACTTAAACAAAAGTTTCTTGTGCATCAGGACACCCGGTGCAAGTCGAGATTCAGCGGCGATCGTAAGTGCAATTGTAACAAATGTAATTGTTACTTACGCGCGGAATGCTCTAGGATAAATTTCGCTTAGATAAACAAGCACCTACTGGTAAAACATGCTCAACTGCTCAATTAATTTCGTGACTCATGTATTTTTCGTGCGGGTCGCGACGCGTAGATCAAGCTGTAAAATTTTTTAAATTTAAATTAAATTATAATAATTTTCACTGTTTCGTTTGTTATTGTTCTTTTTTTTAATCGATTTGTATACTTTTTATTTTTACTTCAATTTTTTTATAGTTTATACGATACTACTATTTCTAAAGATTATTAGAAAAATGTTTTTGATTCATAATCATGAGAACATTCTTGCCTAACTTTACAGATTATTGATTTACACCTAAAATCTTATAATTTAACACAAATTTTATTCTATATTCAAATACTGATACCAACGATTAAATAAACAATAATAAAAAATATCAAATTAATGAGTTTTTATGGATCCATTGATGTGCACTTCGAATAAAAACAAGAGTGTTTATTCTGAAATTAGTACTATTGGCGTTGTGATCAAAATTAAATGTAAAAATAATTCATCAGTATATATTGGTGAAATTAAAAAGAACCTATATATATATATATATATATATATATATATATATAGGATAGCGGGTAGCCCATACCTGCTTGTCTCCAGCGACTAGTCGGAGAGCCCGGCCCTTATCAAATTTATACGTATACACATTTCAAAACAGATAGGGACAATGTTTTAATTTTCAATAAAGTTACTAATTATAGGAAAAGAATTTTATTCTAAATTTTATATATTAAAATTTATAATAAATCACATACCGTCAAAAGGACACTCATAATTTGAATAATCCACATCAATCGATTATACATATTGTGACTACTATTCTTAATCCGACATTGTGATGGTCACACGTCTTAAATCCTAAGCATTTCTCCGTATATTCATTGATAATTAAAGTTTTAATTACTATCATATGTATATAAATTAAAATATTTATTAATATAAATATATAAATATAAAGATAAAAAGGACAGTTGAATCTTAAAGATGAAGAAAAAAGAAAGTTTATTCTTAATTAATATGAAAACACATTTTTTTTTTTTTTAATCAGAAATTTTATAAACAGATTTTTACTACTCCAATTTACTCTATCATAACAACTTTTATTTGGGACACAATGATAGATGATGTAAAGACTGAATTTGTCAATTTGCTCAAAATACAATTATACACCTTTATTTTATTATCGATATGTAGATGATACGATTTGTTGTATACGTGAAGATTATTTGGATCTTATCTTGAAGGCTTATAATAATTGCAAGTCATTTATAATTTTCACACGAAATTGAAAATATTAATTAAATTAATTTTCTATATTTATCAATTATAAAAATTTACAATACAATCATTATAAATTAACTTAAAAAATTTACCCAATCAAACAGGAGACTTAATTTCAAATTCAATCACATACTGTTTCTTAAAAGGAATACTGCTTATAACTTAATAGATCGAGCCATTTTTTTTAAAATAAATGTTTCCATAAAAATAATTTAGAGATTATCAAATTTATCCTTAAAGAAAATGACTACTAATTATTTATACGTAAATTTTATCCGTCTATAGTTGCAACACATTTCCACAAATGTCACCGTAATATAGACTAAAATAACGCTGCTGTTTTTGACAAAGACTAATTATAACAAAAACATTATATCCAAAATGCTACACATTAAAATAAACCGTTAAGACGGCACACAAAATCGAAATAGTAGATATATGATGTTTAATATTATGAATAATAACATCATGACATTGTGCATGATGTATTATAATAATATATTAATGTATTGAACATATTGTTTACATTCAAAACTGTGACTTACAACAATTACGTCGTAGATTATAGGTCTTTCAGTTATAAAATCATTGGTATTTATTTAAATTTTATAATTTTTATAATAGTGTATCATATGTGTATGTAATATATTAATTTTTGTATAATTTATTAAGAAACAGCCTTGAGAAGGACAGAGAATTCTTTGCCGAAAGGTAGGCATATTAATTAAGAATAATAAACTTTGTGTTTTATTCATCCTATACCTCATTCGATACAATTGTCCTTTTTATTAATTAAACATCGAAGGTGTTTCACATTTAATTCCACAGTTATTAATTTATTATTTTTAATGAACAGCTTTCCTAAAGATAGGAATTCTCTTGTTAAAGTGTTGGCATTGTATTTAAGAATAAATCAAAATTTATATAAAAAAAATAAATAAATAAAAATACTTATATTCGAATTGAATATCATCGAATTTTTAAAAATTCCTGAATTTTACAATATATAGATACTCTAAATCAAAAGTTATAACAATGAAAAATTTGACAACGTATTTAATTAAAACAATGTAAACAATGTAATAAACAGTAACTAAATTGATCGACCAATTTATATAATTTTAATTGTATGGAAATTATTTAATACTTTTTTTAATGATAATGGCCCGACGAAGTTGTGTTTGCAGCTGGCTCCGATCGGTCTTCCACAGACGTTCCTCCCGCTCGACCGGAGCAGTCACTGCCCCCGCCTCCCCGGCCACCTTATCCGAGCAGCGATGTTTAACCTTAGGAAATTCATCTTCTTAATGTCATTATTTTGAATATAAACTGAAGGTTGGATGCTGATAAAGGATACGACTTGGTTAGCACTACTTCACTCCACAGGCATTTGCGAAACAACTCACCATTACCATTACCACTATCAATAATCTTCTTGTGCAAATGTATCTTCGAGTTGTGAAAATATTTTACGAAAAAGACTAATCTTAATATTAACAAATTTCAAGTCTCTTTAAAGCTTCGCTTTCTTTTATTCTTTCATGCTGAAATACATAAATTATTTGGCCTAATATCAACGACACTTACAAAAATTTTGCTATTAACAATTGAGTAGATTGAGCCAGTCAATTGAGTAACCATTTTAAGTGTAAGTTTTATTTTCTTTTTTAAAAAAAAGAACAGTATTTTATAATGTAATAGTATATTGACCTTCATTAAACTAAATACAATTTTTAAAAAGGTGAATAAAACCATTAATACAAGAATTTATCGACAAATTCATTTGCGAAAAACATGTATATTATCGTATAATATATCAATGTATATTATATAAATTATTATATTGTAAAAATTAATCTACGACGATAACTATTTTAACTTTCATTGTTTTAATAATTAATGGCATTCAAAAATTAGAAAAAAAAAATCATTTATACTTAGAATTTTGTATTTTATGACAGTAAGTAATTCATTCATAAATCAAATAAATCAAATATAAATATAAATAATTCGAATAAAAAGTCAAAATCAAGATATTCAGATTTCGTAACATATAATTAAAATTTTTAATAAAAATCATTTTAAAAAAAATTTAAATATAAAGACTGAATATAGAATCCTCTTTGCAAACGCAGAAAATGTTTACCACTGCAAAATAAGCATCCTTTTATTAAATAAAGTAATAAGTAAAAATAGCGTTTAAGAAAATTTACATTTTAATTACGAAATATTTATAATAATACATTAAAGAAATTTATTTGAAATTATTTATTAAATTAATAATATGATTATTTAGAGTGAAGAAATTATAAGAAATGAATTTATTTTAATTAACTATGAACATTATTAAGAATTTCAAATCTAACAATGAATAAATGAAATACTGGTAATTTTTAAAATATTGTTCGGGATACATTTTAATTTTGATTGTATAAATAATAATATTAATAAAGTAGAAAAAGTAATATTAAAAAAAATATTAAAATAAAATATGGTTTTGTTAAATTTTTGACTATTTGATTTTTTGTAATTACATGAAATATTATATATGGTGATAAAAGAAAAAAATGATACAGTTAATCAGTGCCTGTTGTGTCCAATTATTAGGATAATTTAACATTTTCTTTTAATATAATATTAAATTTAGAATTTGAAAGGACATTGTGTTAAATATATTCATTTGCTTCTATTATAAAATAATACAATTAGAAACTTATCAAATAATAATATAAAAATCTATAAATTATTAATAAACTAGATATCGAGAGAATATTGAGAATTGCCAAGTTAAAATTATAAATTTACTACATTTTTCAATGTAATAATACAATTTCTTTATTACATTAGCACATTTAATAAATATTCACACTTGCGAACGCATATCATACAAAATAAAATTTTTTTAATGTGATATTAAAAAACATAAAATTTATAAGATTTTCATAATGTTATCTGTACTTTTAATTACATAATTAAACAATAAATAATTTAGAATAAATAACTTCGTGATAGATCAGACATTTAGAAAATAATATGTAAAAATAAAGTAGTTTACAAATTTTTATTCAATAAATTATATTCATTAACATTATTTAATATTATTATTTTTTAAATGTATTTACATTTAATAATGTTACTTTTTCTAATTTTAATGTAATATTGTGCAATTGTATTGTATTTATAATTTATTTCGTAGATATAGATAAAAATATAAAACAAATTGAAATATTTTGAATAGTCTAGGAAACTACTCTTAAAGTATAATAGTTATCTTTCAAATTTTATTAAAATTAATAAAATATTCATAAAATTCTCTTTTACTGCAAAATAAAATAATATCTATTTCACTTTTTGTGAATAAAATTAAAAATTAAAAATATATAATAGATTAATAAAAATGTTTATTCATAAAATATTATTTGAAAATGTGGTATTTATTGTGGTATTTATTAGTTTGTTATTTATATAGAAATAAAAAATATTTAATGTAAATAAATGATATCTTTTTAATTTACAGAATATAACTAATCTATTTTTTAAGTAGAATATGACTTTTATTAATTAAAATTAAATATGTTTATATTGAATGTTATTTTTTTCAATTATATTATAAAATTTATTTTAATTAAATATACTTTTAAAAAATTTTAATAAATACGCAAAAATAGTAAGATATGTTGAATTTTATAAAACATACAATAATTTAATATCAACAACTAATATATTTTAACAGATTTAAAAATATTGATGTCAAAAATACATTTTATTAATGGTATAATAATAAGGATAAAATCAATGTTTTAAAATCCCAAAAGTAAAAAAAAAATTTTTTTAGATAGGTTTAATAAAATGAAATTTAATTAATAGATTGATAACATAAATTTTATAAATTAATCAAATTAGGTTACAATGCCATAATTACGTAAGTCTTGCCTTTCAATGTATATATTTATGTATATAATAATAAAATATAATTTTAATAAAAATTAGATAATCTGAAATTTTATACTTTTTTTCAACGAATAAAAATATACATTATTTCTAAATAAAATAATGGACAGTTCGTTTATGCCATAAAAATAAATTTCGTTTATTAAACTAATGTGGAATAATTTTTTTCTATGCTTTATAAATATTGTTTAAATGAAAACTAATTACAAATTACTTGAATGTTTACAAAATTTTTCAATAAAGGTAAAAACAAGACAAATATAAAATTTAATTTTTGATCATATGAATTAATTTTCAACTCATAAAAAAAAAAATTTTTTTTAATTACATCTCTATTATCAATTTTTATCTAATTACAATTTTAATTACATTAATGTAAACACTATATATAATTATGATTTATGAATATGTTTGTATGAATATTAAAGGAGAATTAAAAAAAAATCAAATTTAATGAGTTTACATATTTAAATCACGAAATACAAAATGTATAGTTTTCACCGACAATCTTATTTAAATTTTTAAAAAATCTATTCAATTAAAATTTTTTTTAATATTTTTTTTTTCCAAATATATAAAATTTAAAAATTTTCCTTTTGATATAAAATATTTTATAATAACTTGATTAACATTACAATACAGTTGATCTTTTTTTAAAAAGAAACTATAATTTTAATTTAAAATTATGTATATCCCATAAAGTATGCTAAACATGTGATATTAATTTATAATGGAACATTATATTAAAACGTTTTTAAATTAAAATAAATTTAATAAGTATTTTAAAGAATATATTTATAAAAATTAAATAAAATTCAGTAATAGTAAAGAAAAAATAGTAAGAATATCATAAATTAATTAAACATTACTTTAGAAATTATTATAGTAGTTCTATCAATTTTTTTAAAATAAACTAATACAATCGTAATAAATTTATTTTAAAATATTAAAAAATTTCATTAGATTATTTAAGACATCTAATTTATTCAAAATTTTTTAGAATTTTTTCATACAATAATACCAAACTCCAAATTTTTCTTTTTAAAATAATAAAAAAAAAAAAAATTAAAATTAAAATGGTCATCAGAAAAAGAATAATAGAGTATCAAAAGAAAATAATAAAAATAAAAACAATGAATTAAATTAAAAAATGAATTAGTACATCTTGATTATTGTTGTTATGAAATTTTGCAATATTATTATTAAGTTAAAAATGTAAGGTAGTGAGATAATAATGATTATGTCTAATAGCAATAACAAATATCTACTGGAAACAACGGGAATTATTATTTATAATACTTGTATAGGAAAAAAAATAAATTATGTATGAAAATAGACTATAGGTTAAAAAAATTATTTAAATTATTACTTTTTTTCTTTTTGTTATAATGATCGTACAATAATCCTATGTATATATTATCTAAAGAATAAATAAAAAATGAACAAAAAAAACGAAAAAGCATATCCATCTTTAAATTAATTATAAGCTGCGTCCAAAATAAATAAAGAATAATAGTATAAATATTAGTGAAAGTTACTCGAAATCTATAAATTGAAAAAAGAAAAAAAAAATGAAAAATTATTCATAAAGAATTAATAAAAGTAAGAAAGTGAATAAATAAAATAATAATTATTATATTATTATTGTGTTGCTTCACATAAAATATAAAAAAAATATTAATTGCTAAATATGAAATTGCAATTTTTTTTTTAAGTTTTCCTCTTTTATTTTAGTTATTTATATTTATATTTGAACCTAATAACAATTACAAATAATTAAAATTTTATACAAATTATTAAATAAAACATAAAATAATAATTTATCAAATTTATTAAATAATCAACACATTTTTATCATTTAATATTTAATCTTTTATTAACTTTTGTAATCAATTTTTTTTAATTATACCGATATTAAATGTATTTAAACATTTGCTATACATTAAAATAATAATTTCATTGTTAATAATTATGAATTATATTGTAATTCATTTATATGTTATATATTTAATATTCTAATTAATTTTAATTTTAATATTAAAAAATAAAAATTAGTTAATTAATTAGTTTAGAAATTATAAAAGTTAAACTCCACAAAAATTAAAAAAAAAAATTTTGAAAATTTTTTAAAAATTAACGTATATTTTTTAAATATTTGAGTAAAATTAAGTTTTTTTTATTTTTAAAATGACGTAACGAGTTTCATTCTTCACAAAAAAATTCTTAACATTTCTCTATAATAATGAATTAAAAAACTAAAAACTAGTAAAAGAAATATTATGAGTGTGATTGTATAATTATGTGAAATCTTTATTATATAAAATATTATTAAGTATACATATTAAAAATAATGACAATGTTAAAATAAAAATATTTGAAAGAAGTAAAAGTTACTAAAATTATTATTTATCTTGATTAATATTAATTAAGATTTAGTAATCATTAGGAATCACATTAAATAATTATGGTTTTACATGCCTATGTTGTGTGTGTGTGGTGCACGTAAGAACGTTTAAATTAATTAATTATTAATTCATAATTGAATTAAATAACTCTACATATAAATACATAAACAAATGAAATATTATCTCAAGAACGATAAAATAGTTGATGTGCAATTCTCAATGAAATGTAAAATAAAATATTTATCTCATTTTATTTAAATTTGTGAATAATTTTGCATGACAAACAAAATCATTTTAAGCAAAAATATATGGAATGTAATGGTTAATATAGGTAAAAAGTCAATTCATAAATATCTGTTATTTAATGTACAAATGTAAAAGATTAAAAAATTTTAAACGAAATTTTCATTTGGTTCTTGTTACAAAATATGTAATATAATACACTATTACATTAAATAATTTATACAAGAAATTTAGTTACAAATTTTATGCACATTGTATTGCGATGTATAAAATAACATAAAAAGTAAGAAATATATATTACAAATGATAAAATGTATTGGTTTAATGTGTATTTATAGTTTTAATCATTATATACTCACATGCATGTAAGATCAAATATATTCAGTCCAACCATGAATTATACTAAACTCCCATTTTTTATTAAAAAATTTAGTCGATAGAAATATAAAATTATTGATTATATATGAAAGAATATTAAAAAAATAGTCTTGAAAAATAAATAATCTAATAGAAACTGCATATTACCAATTTCGTACATTCCAATAAATTTTTATAAATAATTTAAAAAAAAAAAAAATTATTTACGGAAATCACCATTCTAATTAATATTATAAATCACTTATGTATCTATAATCCGATTTTTTTTTGTACTCTTTGAATGAAACTACTTAACGTTTTAGTTTATAAATATTTTTTACTTTATACAATTATTTATAAATCTTTTTTTTTCAAACATAACTTGTATTATATATGAATAATCTAGCACAAGATTGTAAATAAAATATTATTGTGCTATGAAAAATAGTAAAGTAAAGTTTGTTCATGACTTTGTTCTTTTTAAAAAATTAAATTATGTAATTTTTAGTAAGTAAATGTGTTTAAAATTGATATGTATACATTCACATTTATAACAAGTAAATTATTATTATTATTATTTATTTTATATATTAAAAACTATGTAATATATACTATTATAAGCATAATGTTTTCATGTGTATAAATGAAAAAATTATTAAGTGTCTGCTACTTAGTATGCATATTGAAATAAATTATTTAAAAATTTCTGATATTTAAATTTTAAGAATATTTTAAATATTTTTATTTCTACTTTAAAACAAATATGATTCGAAATTAATTATTTAGTGACATACATATTATATTATTGATTATTTATTAACTTAATTTTTTACGATGAGATTTAAAATATTTTCATGTATTAAAGGAAATTTATGATGAAGTATAATAATGCAATATTATATTTACAGACAGCATAAAATAAATTATTATAATTTCTGATATTTTTAAATCCTTTAAATATGTAGATATTAATTTTATTTAATATGCTGTTTCTTTTTCTTTATTATAATATTCTGTGTAACTTCTGATTGATTCTTTCTAACTTAATAACATTTTTTTCAATTCAACACAGATTTTAATTTAAATTTAAATTTATTTTGTAGAAAATTAGGAATGAAAAAAATTAATATTATTTAATTTCATAACGCAATAAAATATAAATAATTACGTACATACAATAATTAAAATAATATAATTTTATAATCATTTTTATATTGATGAATATGTGAAATTTTTTATATCAGAAAAACCAAAAAATTTAAATGTAATTTTTATTTGATTGAGTTATAATTTTGCAATTTTTTATTTAAAATATTTAAAAAGAAAAACGTGTGTAAATATATTATGTATTATCTTTACATATTTTAAAACAAATATAAGTTTTTTAATTATCAAGCCTTGACGATCTTAAAATTTTGTTCTGAATATCTTTACTGTATTCTTCATAATTTAAAATCCTATATCAATTATGCTTCTATTTTTATATTATTTTTTACTAACTGCTCTTCCTTCCACATTTATTTTTATCAATCAGTTTGTTATATTTTGTTAATTGCTTTTGATTTCATATTATTTTATTAAGATTGTATTTGAATATTAAACTTAAGTAATTTTATTGTCAATATTATTTAGTATTCTTGAAATTAACATATGTCAACATTATTACATTATTAAAATGTTTTTCTTGTTTTTCATTTTTTTGTTTAATCATTTCTGCGTTCATGTTTCAAAATGCGGAATCAGTGAAAATATAAGGCTTGACGAAACATACATAAGAACAATCATAATGATAATTTTACTCTATAATATTGTTGATTATTTATCCAAATTTTTATTTATTTTATCAAATTATTTTTTCATATTTATAATTTATAACTTAATATTTCTATTACAAATAATTTTAATAGAAATAATATTTAAAAAATTAGAATAATTTTCTTAAAATCATTTTTAACTAAATGTACTGATTATTGTTGAAAACATATCTTTGTTTCGAACTTGTATTTTCTAACTTAAATATTCTTAATTTGAAGGTTTTTAAATGTTTATTCTTGAAAGTATTCTATAATTAATAGATATTTTTATTAACTTTAAAAATAAAAGATATTAAAAGATTCTTATTTCATGATTTACATTCAAAATGATAGGCATCCAATGATTTTGGATCTCGCCATGTTGGAGGTAAGTTACTGTGTAAAAAAAGTCCACATCGTTTGCAGGAATCACTGAACAAGCTGATAAAACTATGAAACCATGCCTGTATAAATAATTCATTAAATATATATATTAAATAATTGTATTAGACATATATTACAAAACTATATACAAGTAATAGAAAAATGAATATTAATTTTAATACGATATTGATTGTTATTATATTATAAAATTGTATTATTATGTAATAAAATATACTATTCATAAATATTGATTTTGCTTAAATAAAAATTTATATTGAATATTTTATACTTGTGTATATAGATGCAAGTTTTAATATATAATGAATAAAATATTGTATATTAAGCTTTAATATGAGTTATAAAATATTAACAAATTTAAAATATGTATAAATATGTATAAAATTATTAAATAGTTTTGATTGTAAAAATGAATACATTAATATTAAATAAAATATTTTCACCTATAATTTATAAAGTATTCAATTCTTAAAATAAATTTATATATACTTCCAGATTTATCATTAAAACGTATTGTATTATATATATATATATATAATTATAAATTAAAATTATAAAATAGTCAAGAAAAACTATATTAAATAAGATAAATGATGAAAACAAGGGTAATATGAAGTAATTTACACGTAGAAGGATATAGAATTATATATTAACTATAGAATTGATAGTAAAACAGATTAAAATCTTTGATAAAAAAAAAAGATAGGAATAGAAATTATAATTGGTTATAATTTAAACATTTCACAATAAATTAATTTTTTTATCGTTTAAACATCTATTGACATCTATATAAATATTTATAATGGTATTTTTTTAACATTTTTAGAAATATAGATTTAAAATCATAAAATAAAATTAAAAAAACTTACAAAAAATGATTTCATTGTTAATTCTGGAAAATTTGGATTATAAAAATGTAACATTGCAGCATGGGCATGATCAGTAACTCTTTGAAAAACTTGATACCTTGATTCTGTCCATAAATCAAGTTGTTCATTATAACTTTTAACAATAACCCTTTCCATCATAAGTCCTTTAAAAGCTATTATTGCTTTTAAAACATGTCCTAATGTTACATGAATAACAGCATTTGATGTGAATGGTCGTGTTATTGAAATGGACATATCATTATACAATCGATCAAAAGATACCATTACCTGATCAACTTGCCTAAATATAAGATTTTTAAATTTATTTAAAAAAAAATATATTTGGTACAAGAAAAATTATAAAAATGATTATTTTTATCTGATTTATTAAAATCAAAAACTTACTGAGGAGAAAAATTATGTGCCCCTGTTTGTATTCTATTTCTCTTTGCTCGATTTGAATTCATAGATGAACGTTTTAAAGAATTTTGACTTAAAGTTTGATGAGCTACATTACTGTATTCATGAGCTTTATCAGTCCATTTATAAATGTTAACCAATGTACCATACAATGCTTGACGGTCTTGTGTTGTTTCTTGACCAAGATAAGCTGTATTTCCTAAATTAAATGGTCCAGGTGGTGGATTTAGAGTATTGATAGCTTGTTCAACATCTCTATAAAAAGTATTACATTCAATTTTAATTATATAAATAAGTACTCAAGTAAATTGAGTAAGTTTTAATCTAGCTTTTAAGTTAAATATTTTAAATTTAAATGAGAAATCTTCAACATAAATACAATTTATAATAAACATAATATACAATAAAAGTCAATACTTGTCATGAATGAACAGATTAAATACCTTAAATTTGAACCAACAGTAGTTAGAAGTTCTTGAAGTTCTAATAAATATTTATTTTCTTTATTTTCTTCTCCATGCTCTGCTCTTATACCATTTGTAAGTGAATAAAACACTTGACCTACACTGGATCTCAATATTTTAAGAGTTTGTAAAGCAGTTTGTAGTTGATCCATTTAGAATAAAATTTTTTTTGAAAATATAACCAAATAAATTTCCAACCAGAGATGAAAAGGGAGATCGAGCCTTACGTGTTAAAAATGCGTACACGAGGCGATCGCTGCAAACCTGGTTGATTTCAAATGTACTAAAGGAAATGCCCGCAAAAAATGAATGAAACGATGGGCATAATCCCCACCACAACTTTATATTAAGAATAGGGGGAGAGCGCAGTTTCAAAATATATTTCTTTATGTAAGTCTTTAACCTTTTCATTCATAAACAAATGTGTCCACGAATGTACATAAATGATTTTTTACACTGTACATTATATAGGTTATTTTCATTGTATTCAAGATAAATAATTAAAGCAAAAACATTAAAGTGTCTAAATAATTTTTATAAAATCATAAATGTTATGAATAAAATTAATTTAAGAAATGTTGTATTATTTGTGACACTTATATATTAAGTATTGTGGTGTGATTATGTTAAAAAACTTTTATGAACAATATTTTTTGTTTAATATATTGTATATATTTATCTGTAAATGATGATTATATTTAAAAAATAAAATAATTTACATTGTATACATTATTTTTCTTATATTTGACATCCGCTTAAAAAACATGCACATAAATTGTAAATACATAGTTACATTGATAAAATATTTTATAAATTATATAAAGTATTACACAAAAAATTAAATATGTATTTACAGCTATAATTTGCATCATTCTAAAATTTGACAAACAAGATTTTATAATTATATTAGTATAAAACATCAATAATGTCTATATTATCATTTTCAAATTATACATGAGATGCTAAAAAAAATTACAATTGCGAAAAATAAAAACTAATACTACAATTATAAATATTATTAAATCAATAAAGTTATTTACTAAATAATAATTATTTACTAATACTAATAAAAGAGAGAGAAAACTCTATGCATGAATATGAAAGAGAGAGAGAGAGAGAGAAATCATACGAGAATGATGAGAGGACATGAGAATGAGAGAGAGAGACAGAAGATAGCTTGACAGCATGAGAGTGAGAAAGAAGACGAAGGCTTGTAAGAGTGAGAAAGATAGACATGTTATTAAAATATGGTTCGAATATTAATTCTAAATAAAGTACTACAAAAAATTGTTATTAAATGAATATATAAATAATGAAGTAAATGGATGCTAATACATATACATGCATGTGTGTTTATATTGTAAAAACCAATTAATCAGATAATAACTTTTTAAATTTAATTTATTATTTGAAAAATAATAAAATACAAGTTTTAATAAAGGCTTTCAAAAAATTACTTGTAAATTTAAATATATAAATTTTAATTTAATAATTGATACAATTACGATTATTTTTTTTATTTATGTAAATTTACAATTATTCTCAATATTATACAAATGAATTATAATGTTAGAATTTGGTCGTAGTGAACTTAGCACAGCTATAAGCATTGATTGTATTCGTAAATACATGCACATAACATTGCGTATGTGTTTGAGTTGAAAAAGCTGCTTCTGCTCGACCGATCGTCTTTCATTTTTGTTCTACAAATTCGTATTTAATTTTCATCTCTGGTCATACGAAGAACACCGCTATGCTTTTTCTTATCCCCACCATGCTTCCAATGGGCATATCCATGGGCATCCGTAAGAGGTAGCACCGAATTTTTTGGACATGTTTCCGTAAGCTACCGCGCAATCTCGCAATTCATCTCTGTTCCAACTTTTGGATTATAAATTAATACTAGAAATAAAAATTGGGGATGATAGAATAAATAGTGAAAAATATAGGATTATGCGCAGGGGGGTCAACTCTAAATGGGCGAGCAGCGACAAACACAGCAGACGGGCCACAAACAGGTTGTGATGTAAAAGAAGATGCCTGCTCCAATATAATTTGAAAATGTTTTGATTTTTTAATAATAACATATACTCTTAGTTGAAATGATTATATGCAATTGAAAAACTAATTTTTCTTTCCTATTTTTAGTGTTAGTAACAATTTCGACAAATTAAGCAAAATAAAATCACCCCATATGTCTTTCGTGTGTCGGTACTGGTAAGCTGGTACATGTATTTACATTATTGTATTTCAAACTCATAATCGAGAACAGATTTCAAGTTTTTAGTTCTTACAAAATTTTTCATAGAAGAAGCTTAAAAATTCATTTTACATGTATAATATAAATGAATTGCTAAGTAATGTAAATATTAATTATAATATAATATTGATATAATATATATATATTATACCAATATATGTATATATTGTAATATACATACATGTTATATATGTAAATACATATGTATATATAATTAAATAATAACAAGAATATTATTAAAAACAAAAAGCTTTAAATATAAACGCTTAGTTCCTACACCACATACATGTACTTTTATATATTAGATAAATTTAAAATTATATTATTTTTACAAAAACATCTACTATTAAACTTAAATACTTATCAATAAAAATTATGTCATTGATATTGATTTATAAAAAACCTCACTGTATCTCATCCGCATCATTCTTTATTTTTATTTGATAAAATAAAAATCAATTCTAAATCCACTCACAGTCACTTTATAATAAACACTAATCAATTATATATTTATTTATATTTATATTAACTTAGAACAGAGATAAACGAAGGTTCAGGAAACAAAAAGAAGTTAAGATCGGATTAACTGAATGAAATAATCCTTGGAAAAATTTTAGAAGTAATTTTGAATAGAAAAGTTAGATTTACTGTTAATATGAAAAAAATGAGATACAGAATAATAAGAGACGTGAACTGAAAATCAAGAAATAGAAGATGCATATTTAGATAGAATTAACAGTAGGTCCAAGGAAACGGAAAGAGAAGTCAAAAACTGCTGAGAATGAACTTTGAAAAGAACAGGGGAGTGTACAAGATAAGAATCAAATAGACAGCAAGTTGAGCTTAGTTAATGTAAGTGGAATATATGGAAAAAAGCGAACTTTACAGGAAATAGAATTGAGCAAGGAGATGAGATTTAAAATAAAAATTAAGACAAAGAGAACTTGGTGGTTTAGGTGGAAAGCAACGCTGGATGATCGTTGGCTAAAAAATAGGAATACTTAAACAATATTTGACTAAATGTTCTTCAAATAAGGTCAAATAAATGCAATGCTAATGGTAACAAATAATTGTTATCAGACTAATGAAATTCATAACGCCATTAGAAATTGTACAAGTTTGCTCTTGCACGGAGTAAGGAAGATATAAAGGTGATCGAAATGACCAGTGGAAATACCGAGGAATGTTAAAGTGAAACATTTTCCCACCCTTTCCTCATGCAACTAAAATTTTGAGTTAGAGGAGTAACTATTCAAGATTTGTTAAATAGCAAGTGATTTGTAAAGTGTATATTAATTACCCTTATTCGACTGAATCCAGCGAAGGTGTCAAGGTAATCTTCAATTAAATATCTTGGTGTAACTCTTGATAAAAAACTAAGATAGAACCTATAAGTCTCGTCTATTAGAGGGAGAATTATTGTGTTGCAAGCCTACCTCTCTATCTTCTATAGGAGCCTCCTTATTTTCAACACTTTAAGGCACAGAACCTTCAACGTCTTTATGAACGGTACCATCCAATATGCTCTCTCAATTTGAGGTACAGCATCCACCCTCCTCAATCTGTAACTTACTTATATTAAGGCATTTCCTTGATTATAGCTGGTTCGCCAGGAACGCACAAATTCGCCTCGAATCCAATATCCCTCTTCTTACTGGTTATGCTAAACAGTTAGTTTCCAAGCTTCGGCTCGCGGAAACTGATCATCTCAATCTCCAAATATAAAGATTCGGCAAAAAGTTTCCGTTCTTCTAATGATATGATACTTATACCCTCCTCCCTAATTTTCTTACTTAGTATCGTTGTTATTGCATCGAAGTGTTATCGAGAGCTCTAATAGTTTATCTTTTAATTTTCAGATTCTCTCTTTCTTCCCCTTTCTAAGCTCAATCTTCCCACTTGTCTTATTTTCTTCCTTCCTACTCTCACTATTAAGTAGTTAAATTTAAGTTTTTTAGTTGGTAACGCCCTTCAGGTAACCCTGATACTATCCGCTGATAAAAAATTTTTCCTTCTACCCTGGCTATCTTTTTTCTATTCCAAAAAAAAGAAAAATATATGTATTGATTTTTTTTTTGAACTATGATAAGCTTATACCGATATTTTATTTTTTCAATTCCTATCAATCAACCGGCCACCAATAAAAACATAGATGAATGGCGTTAACTTTTTTTACCTTACCTTGTCGCAGTATAAGTAGTTCGCTTTTCTTATGATGAACTACTCAGATATGTCAATTTCCGAATGTAATAATTACACTTTCTTAGGGCGAAAATTTTTTCCATTGTACTTGAGGGTTTCCTATCCACTCTCCTTCAAATTCCATCATAATACATATCATCATGTTAATAAAAGAGTAATTGAAAAAATAAATTATATAATTAATTATCTCTATTGGATATTTTATAACTTATATATGTAAAAAATTTATTATTTTTAATATTTTATTATTGTTTTTATTCAATTTTAAAACATGATTCAATAAAAAATAAAATAATTAATTTTTTCTCATTGTTGTCACTGTAAGAAAAATACAGAATTTTTTTTATTTAATAACTTTTAAATAAATTCTTTGCAAATAAATAATATACGTATAAAACTTTTACATTCAAATGTATCATTTTAATAAAAAAATATCTTTTTACAATTTATTATAATTATTCGTGATTTATTAAAATGCAATTTATATATTATTATATACATCCATAAAAAAATGTTTAAAAGATGTCAAGAAAATTCTATATTTTTTCATAGTAGGTTAAAAACAAAAATATTTAAATTCAATTTAAATATTTTTTATTTAATTAAAGAAATTAAAAAATTTTAAATTATTATTACGATACTGAATGTATTAATACAATAATAAATATTATGATTACATTACTCAATATGAAATTTTGATATATTGATCAAATATCTATAGTAGCCGGTTGTAATATAATATCAAACTTATAGAAATTATGAATTAAAAGTAAATTTAAAATTTTGTATATAAATATGACAGCAATACAATAACAAACATTTTTACATAAAAAAACTATTAGTATTAATATAAAATTAATGTATACATACACATATTTATTTATTAATGTCTATAGCAAAATTTATACAGAAAGAATTATTTTATTTTAAAAATACAATAAAAATGATTACTTAATAAAATAAAATAATAATAACATTTACATGTATATCATGTATGAAATACATTGTTAGACTATAAGTAGTTCCAATTCAAATTTTATTCTTTAACTTTTTATTTTTTTTTATATATATTTTTTTAAAAAAATAAGATAAGTATAAAATAAAATCAATTGCTAGCTCTTTAACAAATATTAAATTTTTGAAAATGTTAAATGAATTTAAGTAATGGAGTTTATTTTAGTTTGTGGATGGAAAAGACTAAATTATAATTTGCTCCCCAGTATCATTCATTGTAGTTTTAATTATTTCCCGTAAGATAGCGGTAGTTATATATCACAAAATCTCTTTATTACACATCGATATTTTCTTTCTCTTTCTAAAATAAATTATAAAATTCCTTTGTAATTTATTATATTTCTATGTAGTTGTAAGTTTTTTTGCAGTATTACAAATAAAAGTTAATCTCTCGCTTGTGATGTTTTTAAAACCAATTTTTCTACTTTCTTTCATTTATCTTTTTAATTTCTCTCTCTCTCTCTCTCTCTCTATGTATATTTTTTCTATTTCGTGTAATGCACTGTGTCACTTTTTTTTCTCTGGTCTTCATGCCTCATTGGCCACCAAGTTTCGCTGCGAACTCGTATAGTCGTCGTGTTTCATTGCATCGTCGCTGTGCTCAGGAGACAACGAATCTTCTCAATATGTTTGGCGACTCTTAAAAAATCATATCCAACATCGCATCCAGTTATCCGGAATCACACGTAGCCAAAATAAAAGTACAAGAAGAAGAAAATCTTATAATTAGGAGCTGCTCTCATCTGGTGAAATTAGAAGAAAACCGAGAGATTTACGCAGTGAATTTATTTTCAAATCCTCCTTCAAGTGCGCAACAAGACCACGTTACACCAAGTAGCAACATGAACATGCCGAAGCCAGACCAGCAGCAGCAGCAGCTGCAGCAGCAGCAGCAGCAGCAGCAGCAACAACAGACTTCACAACCTCCACTAACGAAGCCATGTTACGGTATCGTGAAGCAGGTAACATTGGTTCTAACAGATTTCAAGGTTTTTTCAATATTTATTAGAAGCTGGTAAATGTAATGCGATTATCAAAACTCGGGAGTCGCAAACATATGGATCCTAAATTTGTTATCATAGCAATTCATTTAACGGATGAAACATGTTTTTACTCCCGTTTAGTTTGAATTTTTTTTTTTCAATTTTTATATCAAACCATTCTTAAATAATTGAATTAATGATGCTTTAAGAATTATTGCAAAGATACTTCTACAAGCAAGAAGGTTGAATTTTTTTAAAATCATTTTCGAGTGTAGTTTTTAAATAAAAAATTTTGTCGACAAAAAACGGCATATGTTATGAAGATTCAACTGTTATATATCTTTTGATTTATTAAAGTATCATTAAAAATAATTGTTTTAATTTTTTTCTTTCTATAGGTAAATTCGGGAGATTCAATTACCATTCGAGGACAACCAAAAGGAGGTCCACCACCAGAGAAAACTTTAATCTTATCCAATATCATTGCACCAAAACTAGGTCGACGTACAGTTAATACAAAGTAATTATATACATTGTAAATTATTTCTAGAATATAATGAGTAATTTTTTCATGGTATTGTTTAGTGTTGAAACTAAAGATGAGCCATATGCATGGGAAGCAAGAGAATTTTTAAGAAAAAAGTTGATTGGACAAGAAATTACTTTTATTGAAGAAAAATCACCAAATAATAACAGAACATATGGACGTGTATGGCTTGGAAAAGGTAATAATAATTATATTACAATAAGTGAAATATAATTTATTTATTTAAAATTAATAGCTATTTAAAATTTAATGAAGAAATTAGTAAAACAATAATTAAAATACTGCTTATAAAAAATGTATTTTGTAATAAATCACTACAATTATTTTAAGCTTTATTTGTAAAAAATTATTAATTATAATTTAAACAAAAACATTTTACTAGTATTTTATTACACAAGTAATTATTTCATTTTCATATATTGATATATCAAGTTTTTGTTTAATGTAACTCTAGAACTCTTTATAACTAAAGAAAAGTCACATTATGAAAAAAGTCTGGTATAGAATTATATCTAAATATAAAATAATGCAAATAAACTTTTTTAAATTCATTTGATTTCAAACAATTCAAACAAGGGTATACAAATGCAATAAAAAATAATCATTAAATCATCAATGTGTTTTATTACATCTATACACCCTGAAAGATCCTTGCAATTCAAATAAATAATATGAAGGGTGGCTCTTCAAATTTTATTATTAATTTAATTAATATTTTTTAAAAATTTTAAATTTAATTATTTCAAAGTGTATTTTATATTCATTTTAATGTTATTATTAATATATAATTAAATCCAATAATTTAATTCACAGTGACACAAATTAATTTTAATTGAAATATAACTAATTATACAATAAGTCAATACCGTTTCACTGTTTATTATTGTTACATATTTTTTTTATTCAGTCACTATTTCAATTATTATTCTAATTGATTCAATAGATCAAACAGGATCAAGTGTAACAGAGCTTCTAGTTGCTGAAGGCCTTGTAACTGTTAAGCGTGACACTCGTGTTTCCTCACCGGAAATTACAAAGTTGCAGGAACTAGAAGTTGTTGCAAAAAGTGGTGGAAAAGGAATGTGGTCTAAAACTACTCCATTGTCACAGCATGTTCGCGATGTCAAGTATACTGTGGAAAATCCTATGAGTCTTGTGGATAAGTACAGTGGCAAGCCTGTAAAAGCTCTTATCGAGCATGTGAGAGATGGATCTACGGTTAAGGCCTTACTTTTGCCAGATTTTTATCACATCACTCTAACTATTTCTGGTATTCGTTGTCCAGGCTTCAAGCAAGATGGTCCAGAAACCTTCGCTGATCAAGCAAGGTATTTTGTTGAGTCTCGTCTTCTTCAAAGAGATATTGAAGTCATATTGGAATCTGCTAATAACACTCAGTTTATTGGAAGCATTCTACATCCTAAAGGTTAACAATAAAATGCATTGTTTAAATTCATTATTTATTATATTTTTAATTAAAAAATTAAATATTAAAAAAATTCTTTAAATACAATATTTTTCTTAAATTTCAAATCAAACTTTTAAAAAATAGAAAATAAAAATAATTTAATTAATTATATAAATATTTTAAATAATTTTTGTTTTATTAAATTGAAAAAAAAACAAAAAAATAGTATATTGTAATGAGTGGCATTGAAGAACAAAGTTTTTAATAATCACTTAAATTAAATAAATCACTTGATTAAAATAACTTAAAATATATATTATAAATAGTATAAAATAAAACAGCTGATAATTTTAAAAAAGTGCTTACATAAATACTTGCAATGAAACAACAGAAATAATTGCATAATAAAAAATGTATGATATTTTAAAAATAGTGTTATAATGTTAAACCATTTTTTATATTTTGTTATTAAAATGTTATATGTAACAATTTTTTAAAATAAATATATATTTAATATATCTTAAAATTTTCTATTATTTACTTAATATAAATTTCATAATTTTGGTTAATGGATAATTAAAAATAAACTTGTATTCTAGACAATATTTTTATAAACTATTATTTTACATTTAATTACTAATAATTAATTAATTATTTTTATTAAACATATTCATGAAATTAGATTAGTTTTCTTTAAGATATTTGTTAAAATATTTTTCATTTTCTTTATTTATGAAATGTGTTTAAAATATTTTATTTGTGCGTAAAATTTTTAATACAAAATTGAAATAAATCATTGCATGAGTTTAGAATAACACTCTATTTGTACACTATTACTTTTATATTGTTAATTATATTTATTAATTAAATAATGAAATTGATTCTAATACAATAATATTTACAGGAAATATAGCAGAAGCATTATTATCGGAAGGATTTGCACGATGTGTTGATTGGTCAATGAATCACATAAAAACTGATAAACATAAATTATATTTAGCTGAGAAAATTGCTAAAGATAAACGTTTGCACCTTTGGAAAGATTATGTGCCAGTACGTCCATCTGAAGAATTTACTGGTGTTGTTATGGAAATTGCAAGTGCTGATGCCATAGTTGTACGTATGGTTAATGGTGAAACGAAAAAAGTCTTTTTAAGTAGTATACGACCACCACCACGTGAGAAGCGAGCCCTAAATGAAGATGGTAAAATCAATAAAACTAAAGACTTCCGGCCACTTTATGATATACCTTGGATGTTTGAAGCGAGAGAGTTTTTGAGGAAAAAACTTATTGGTAAGCAAGTCAAAGTTGTTGTAGATTATGTGCAGCCTGCAAGAGATAATTTTCCAGAAAAAACTTGCTGTACTGTGACTATTGGGAAAATGTAAGTACTTCAATAAGTTTTTTTGTGTTTATAATGTTTTTTATATTTATAATATCGTGTTATTAAATATTATTTTTATTCATTTTCAATATTAGTTATATTAATTTATTTTAATATTTATAAACAAATATGTTTTATCATTAATTATATGTGTAACAACCCATTAAAAAAAGTATTAAAATTATCTTTAATTTTTTTAAGAATAATATTTTTAAGATTCTATATTTCATCATATAAAATATATATATAAAGATACTGAATTTTATTATTTTTCACACATAAAATACCAAATTATATTACTACTTCTATGAAGACAACTCCATGGTGTATTTAAATTATTGTTTTTATTTTCTTTATATTCATACAGACAAATCTAATGATATTTAATGAGTTTTAATGAATAAAAATATTAAAATAAATCTTTATATAAATAAATTTCAAATTTTGATTGACATTATAGTTATATTTTAATTTGAAAAAAATGAAATTAAAATAATATAATTCATGTATTTATTTTTTTATATTATTTAACAAAAATAATATTCAAAGTAGTCTTACAATTTATGTGATGATTAAGAATATGTAATTTATGCACGATTAATAATTAAATAGTTAAATTAAATCAAATTAAACTAAATAATTAAAAAAGCATACTAATTAAAAATTAAAAATAATTAATTATTAAATATTTAGTTGTTGCTTAAAGAATAAATAACAAAAAAACAGTAAAGCAATAAAACTGAGAAATACTATAAAAAAACAATTGATTGTAAAAATCTTGATCAGCTAAAAATTGTCAGAATATTCTAAGAACGAATTGCATTGGTTAATGAATAAATTTAAATTGAAAAATTAGTATTAAATAATATAGAATCACATTACTACAAATTCACAGTTACAAGATCAAAAAATCAAGCATACTACTAATTAATGAGTAGTTGAGAGCTACTCGATAAAAGAGAAAGAAATTTGTGCTTATAATTTTATGATGATTAAAATTATAATATAAAATTAAAATTATAATAATAAATTATAATATATATATAAATATCGTAATAACAAATGCGTTTATAAAAAATACTTCCTATCACATTAATTTTTTTTGAATGTTTTTGTGGTAGAACTTTGCATCTTAGAGGTCGTACGCTAGTTTTTTTGTTATATAATATTGTTAAATTATACTTGTACTAATTTCAATAGTATATACTAGCCTGCTGAAATTATAAATATTTAAATTAATTATAAATACCTAAAAGATGTGGATGTAGAAAATGATTTCGAATACGGCTTTAATTATTCTCCCATTATGTCAATTGATTAATTCTATTCACACATTTATCTTTGAACATCATTTAATCACGCAAATTAAATGTCTATTATAGTATATAAGTGGAGAAAGCTCTAATTCGTATAAGAATTTTTAATGAATATGATATGAAAAATAACAAGTTGTTCCAAACAAAGAATTTCGTATTAGAATTCAGACCGAAGTTAAATTAAAGTAACTAAAAAATTTATTCAAAGTCGTTTACAAATTTTGAGTAGTATCACGATATCGAATACAACGGTGTTGTATCATATAACCAATCTGTTATGGTTTAAAAAAATGAAATTATTTAAATGGTTGAAAAAGGGAGGGAGAGGTAAATAGGAAAAACTCCCCTGCATATTTTTCGATTTCCCCGAAATTGTGGTTTAAAAAAAACATTGATAGTTTCTAAACACACTGTGTATACGAGTTCTTAGATAAGGGTATAGCTATATTTTAAGACTCAGAAGAAAATAAATGTTAAAAATCACCCAGAATGAATGTTTTTATAAAGATATCACGTATCAAGCCATTAAAGAAAAGGTGTTTAATCGTGTAGTTTTGGTTTTAGATTTTTCTGGGAATTTGTTTCAAGTAAATTCATTGATTTGTGTGATATCTTCAGGTATAGTTGATGGGTATATTAGATAAAAGAATGGTGTCATGAATATACAACGTGGTTTTCAACATTTTTAATTTTTCTGAATTGGAATAATAAATACTTATATTTATTTTTAAGATGGAAATTTTTTTATTAGTTTTAATAATATTATATTCAAGTTTTTTTTAGATTAAATAATTCATTTTAAAAATAGCTCAATAAAAAAAGAATGAAAAGAATAAAATGAGCGAGCGTCGAAAAAATTATAGGTAGGGATATTTGATATTTTTATAATATTTTTGCAATTATTATCAATATATAAATGTACATAATTTATCCTTTTAGTACAATATGATGATTTAAGAAGCTTATATTTATATATTATCCTGATAAAATGCAAATAAATAAATATATTTATTTAGTATCAATTAAAAATGATTATTCACATTTAATTTATAAGGTTTCTTGTCAATAAAAGAATTAAATTTATTTTGCTTGGTTTTTCTGTTTGTAGTTAAAATTTATATACATTTTATATTATTATTATATATTTTATTATTATATATTTATTATTATTATTATAGTAACATGATACATTAATAACAAATAAAATAAATAAAAATGTGATTTCTGTAAATAAGAAGTTTTTTATATACTAACACAAACTTAACCACATAATTATATATTTTTCATCGTATATTTCAAATGATTTTAGATTAATCAAAAGAAGAATTTGTTAAAATTAAATAAAAGTGAAACAAATAAAATGTAATAAAATCTTTATTTAAATATTTTTACATTTTAAATTTTTATTGCAGTTATATTTTAATTTAATAATTAATAATTTATTTAATTTATCGGAGAAAAATATAACATACTAATATAGCACAATAATTACAATAATTTTCATTTTTAACTTCAAAGTTATAAAGTTTAAATATAGGCACATCAAGATAATAAAATAAATATGAAAAATGTAATATATATATTATACATAAACTAAACCTAACAAAAAACGCAGTAATTATAAGAAAATTGATATTTATATTTTAATAGTTTCCTTTTACCTTAATGGCATTTAAATTGTGTATAAGTCTAAGTAGAGATAAATTTCTGAAGAACTAAATTTGGTTTACAGAATGCGCGTGAGTCAGAAAATTCACAATTTTGTCAGAAAATGAAGCTTTTTCATTTTTTTTGGAGACAATTTCCCTTATAATATAAGTTTTTTACTGTTTATTTCTTTATGTGTTTAATGATGAACCCATATTTTATTCATTACTATGAAATGATGAAATGAAAGTTAGTTTTATTGTGGCGAAGCACATCGAAATACTTGATTGAAATATTCTTCGACGTTTTTTTTTGCTCAGTTGTGATCACACACAAGCATTCTTGGATATTACCATTTGTGAACTACTTAGTTTTTTGTACATAATCAATTCTACTATGTTTAAGAAAGCTGAGTTAAAATCAAAATAATGATTCTTAGATAAACAAGAATTATTTTTTTTATAACTATATTGAGTGAAGAAATTTTCATTTTATTTGTCAAAGATTATGATCCAATTATAAGAATTGTAATAATAAAAATTCATGTCGAATTTTTCTAATACATATTTTTTATATTTTAACAAATAAAAGCTATGTATAAAACAAGTTTTTAACAAAATATATAGTATGTTATTTTATACTGCTGCGAGTAAATATTAGTTTAAATTTTGTTTCATTTTATCTTGACTTAAAACTGAAATAATGAAGATTTGGAAATCACAAATTATTTTTAAATCTATATCGATTTATCCAGTATACATTATCAATATATATATATATAGAGATAGATATATATATAATAATAATAAACCAAAAAAAATTTTTTTTTGATATTGAAAATTTAATTTTGTAATATTGTAAAAAAATTTTATAACAGAATTTTTCACTAAATTTATGATAATAATATTATTAATTAAATCTTTAAATTAATTTAATTAAAGTCTGGATTATTTCTTTATAGTAATATTGCTGAAGCAATGGTTTCAAAGGGTTTCGCCACCGTCATCCGTTACCGTCAAAATGACGACCAACGTTCTTCTTTTTACAATGACTTACTCGTTGCAGAGAGCAAAGCAGAAAAATCTCAAAATGGACTTCATGCAAAAAAAGACGTTCCCCTTCAAAGAATTCGCGATGTTTCGACTGATCCTACTGCTGCCAAATCTCATTTACAATCATTGAAGCGTGCTCGTGAAATTAAGGGCGTGGTTGAATTTGTTACAAGTGGCTCACGTCTCAAACTTTTTATACCAAAAGAATATTGTTTGGTTACATTCTTATTGGCCGGAGTAAAATGTCCACGTGCTGCTAGAATAACTCCTGGAACTGGAGGCATGGATGCTGAACCTTATGGTGAAGAAGCATTAGCATTTACACGAAGATTCTGTTTTCAAAAAGATGTAGATATTCAAGTAGAAAATATGGAATCAAAGGGTAGTGGATTTATCGGCTGGCTGTCTATAGATGGAGTGAATTTATCCGTAGCATTAGTAGAAGAAGGTTTGGCTGAGGTTTCCAGTTTTATCGAACAAGGAGAACATCTAAAAATTCTAAAAGCTGCTGAAGAACGAGCCAAAGTTAAAAAATTAAATGTGAGTTTAAAAATTTCTTAACTTCTTAAATAAAAAAGTAATGTTAAATTTAAGTGTAGCATTTGAGTTTTGTCTTTAAACCAATTAAATATAAATTAAATTTTTATGAGTTTTATTTATCTATTTTAAAAGTTATAATATTGTAGTTATAAAAAAAGTATATCTCATTTCGGTATCGATAATATTTCATTTCGAGCTCAGCCAATGAACAAAGTTTAGATTATAAAGACCTCATAAGGATAACAAAAATCTACCGAAATGTTGTGAAGTCAGTTTTAATTTCAACTTGAAAAACTTTTTTAACTCATTATTTATTTTGTAACAGTGATCTATTTTAAGCTTAAAGCTAACTAAACATCTGTTTTTATTATAAGTTAGCAATGTCAATTTGAGTTTTGTCAAAAATTTATAATTTTTGTACAGATTTGGAAGGACAGAGTTGAAATTGAAGTGGAGCCAGAGAAAGATCGTGAGGAAGAAAGAGCACCAGTAGAACGCAAGATTGATTATCAGGAAGTGGTTGTATCGGAGGTTACGGATGACTTACATGTATATACACAGAAAGTAGACCAAAAAACAGCCCTTGAAAATCTTTTGTCGCGATTACGCCAAGAAATTGCGGCTAATCCACCTTTGGCTGGTGCATATTCTCCGAAGAAGGGTGACCTTGCAATCGCCAAATTCACTCAAGACGATGAATGGTATCGTGTAAAAATTGAGAAGGTGGCTGGACCGAATATATCGGTTTTCTATGTTGATTATGGAAACCGAGAGATTATCAATATGACGAGAGTTGCTGCAATGCCCGCGGGTTTCGCTTCAGACAAACCTTATGCAACAGAAAATACACTGGCAATTGTAACTTTACCTAAAGATGTAAGGATTATATCTTAAATATATTGTTTGCCTATATATATACGATATATTATAAAACAATTTTTCAAAATAACATTTGTTACAATTTTTTTTAATTTTATTTATGTATAAATTCTAATTATTGTTTACCAATTAGGATGATGATAAAAAAGAAGCAATTCGAGCTTTTACTGATGATACTGTAACCGGAAAAACTTTGCTTCTGAATATTGAATACAGGAATACTGGAGTTCCAGCTATAACATTAGTTGATCCAACCAGTAAAGAAGATATCGTAAAAGCTCTTGTCGCTGACGGATATTTAATATGTACTCATGGCAAAGATAGAAAATTAAAGGATTTGGTACAGAAATATTTTTATTTTATAAAATTTTAATTAAAAAAACATACGACGAAAAATTTTGTAATGAAAAATAAATATTTATTAAATATAGTATATGATAATTAACAAAAAAACTACTGATTACAATGGATTAATAATTATTTTTATAATATTTTGAAATAATTGCTTAATATTTAATTTAAAATATGTATTTGTGAGTTTATAATAATTTTGTAAAAATATTATTCTATTAATTATTTTTCTCAATATTTTCATCTTTGATACTAGCTTCTATTTATTTAATTTTATATACAATAGTATTTTTTAAGTGCAATTATAATAACCTTATTAACGATATTGATGTAGTATACATTTATTTATACCAGTTATTTATACATGTATTGTCTCAAATCTTGATAAAAAATATATTTATTCTAAGAAATATAAAATTAATTATAAAAGCCATGCTAGTAATATTTTAAGTTACAGTAATTTTCATATTGCAATATTTAATTCATTTTTATTTAATTTTTATCAAAAATAATAAATTTATATCTTATTTATGATTAAATCAATATTTATTTTTTAGCGTGAAGAATACAGAAATGCTGAGAAAGAGGCAAGAGATAAACATCGTAATATTTGGCAGTATGGTGATATTACAGAAGATGATGCTAAGGAATTTGGTATTGGTCGTTAAATTATTTAATATTGTAATAAAAAACTCAATATTTGGGAAAAAAGATGTTGAGGGAAAAGAAAAGGTGTGATTCTATTGGAAAGATACAATACACAACGTAATTAAACGTATTTCAATGATGTAATGTGCTAGACTTTTTGAAATTATGAATGCATAATATTAGGTGGTAACTTTTGAGTAATATATTCCCTAGGAATACTAATTTATAGAAGTAAATAGATCAGTGATTAAATAAAATTAAATTGTACATAATGATTAAAAGAAACTAAGAAGAATCAATGAATTATTAGTTACATGAGTTAAAATAGCATGCAGTTTTTCTATATCATTCATAAAATTCTTGTTCCTCTATACCCTATGAGACTGTTTCGTTAAAATGTAAAATGTATTTCTGTCTAAGTGCTCAATCATTATTATAATTGTACTCGCAATACTGCGATTATTTGTTGTTAAAAGAATACTTTCCAGATAGGAAAATTATAAGAACTATTAATTTTTATAAATATGAAAACATATTTTGAGATTTTTAATAAATAAATATACAATTTCATTTCATGTTTTATTGCAAATATTTTTCAACATATGTGACTTATATATATATATATATTTATAAAATCAAATTTATTTTGTAATTAATTTATTGATTTATAATGTACCGAAATGACTGGAACAGCTGCAATGCTAAATTAATGAACAAATAAAAATAAATTGAGTAATTAAGTTAATTTCAATACATTATTATTATAATACTTATTTTTTTTATAAAAAATACATTTTTGTGTGTTAAAAAAGAAATAGTTTTTACAGAAAAAATAATATTAAAATAGAATCTTTATAGCTTTACTCAATTCAATAATTATGAATTTCAAATATTAAAAATTTTATTTAATAAAGAAAATAATTTTAATCAAAAAAATGTTATTAACTTATACCTAATTATTAATATCAATTGTAGACATACCACTACACATTTAAAACAAAAAATTTTAATTAAGTATGTAATTCTTAAACATACAAATAAATTTTGATTGCATAAATAATATTAATTGTAACATAATATCAATAATATGATATATTTATTTTAAAGTCAAAAAATACATTTGGTCTTTAATAACTTGAAATTAAAAATGTTAATTTTTGGTAAATTATTTTAAAATAAGAAAAATTGTATATTAAAAAGTTAGGTAAATTGCATGCATTTAATATTTGAAATAGTAAATTTACTAGAGTACCATGTACAGACAATATGTTACATATAATTATAAGAATCAACTAATTTCAATTATTAAAATAAAAAATAAATTTGTTGATGTTTGTTCAAAAAATCCATTGAATTTTATAATAAACAAAATAATAAAAAGAATAACTAAATATATAATATTTATATATTAAAATCCTGTAACTGAAAATGTATTGTTATTTAGTTTTTGAAACTAAATAATTATTAAAATTTATGATACTAATTGTAATTTTTCAAGTTTAAATTAAATTACTCACGAAAATCTTAACATTATACTTGAATTATCTAATTCTCGTTCAAATAATTTGATGTTTTATAACAAGAATATTTATTATGATGTGTTTAGAAAAACTTAAACATAATTTTTTTTTTAGCAAACTCGAATCAAAATATTAATAAAAATAAATCAATAAATAAAAGAGCTGATGAACATAACGAATAAAGAACAAGTGTTGTGTTTTAAAATTGTTGTTTGTGATTGACATATGAATTATGTTGTTAATTACGATATATTTTTACATAAACTTTTATAGATCATTGTAAAAAATAATATTAAAGGTACACAGGAATAGGAAAAAAAGTTCTTTTTACACATTTATTTCTTTTAACCTATTTAATGATAAATTTTAATTTAAAATAAAGACTATTATACAATGATAATGTATAATTCAATAGTGTGTTTTTTTATATTCTAAATTTACATTTAATTGGATAAAATATATTAATATTTTGATAATGCTTTTAATTAATTTTATTTTCTTCTTTAGTTTTTAAAATTTTTTAAATTATAAATTTTGGTATTATTGATTTAACTAATATAATAATTGTTAGTTTAAAAAATTAATTATTTAATTTTCAGAGATTTCACACTGAATTTGTAGAGTAAATGTTTAAATACCATAGTGATATTTTTAATGTATATAATACTGTAACTTCTAAATATGATTTATGGTAAGTGTGATACATCTGTGTATGTGTGCATCCTCATACAGGTATAAATGAAATGTAATAACATTTTATAAAAATATTTATTAACGAATATTGTGAGTAATTAAAAGTATCAAATATTCTATATTTTATAATTGATTTTTTTATTGTGTGTCACAATATTCTGTACTTAAAAGCTATAGACATGTTATTATTTTTGAAGTTAAACTGTGTTTTAATTAAAAATAAATTAATGTTTTAAAGATAAGTCAGGATTATGAAGATTTATGAGTTGTAAATGGATATTATTAAAAATCTATCAAATATAACAAATTTTTAAATAAACATTTTGAATATAAAATATTCTTGAATTTCATATATTTTAAACAGACTTTTACTTTAGTTAAATTGTTTGAAAAAACTCCCTTCGTATTTATTATCCTGTGAAACATATCCTTTTTTTGGATGTGGATAAAGAAATAAGATTACAACTTATTCGTTGTCACGCCGACTTCTAGAGTGCAAACATAAAATAGATTGGGGAAATGTTTCAATTCTTGATAGAGAAAGTAATTATAAAAGGCAGTTAATTTCGGAAATACTTCACATAAAAACAAACAATAATACGTTAAATAGACAAAAGGACACACAAAATTTAAATCAACAATATAATCATATATTGTACATGGTGACGTATAAGAACGTCACCTCTACGAAACAAATAAATATCTGATGTAACGTAGAGCTGGCAATTGATATAAAATTTTTGACTCCACACGGCCAACGTGCGTTAGAATAAACAATTCCATGAATATTAATGTATATATTTATACATTAAAAAAAAAAAACGAATACTAATTAATCAATTTTAATAAAGGCTTTGACAAGGACGATAAACACATCGTCGAAATATCGGCGTTATAACTAATAAGTTGTAATCTTATTTTTTTGTCCACATCCAAAAAAAGGATATTTTGACAGAATAAGGCTTACTTTACTTTCATTCTACTTTTTTTTAAAGTAATCATTAAAGCTTATTCTCTAAGAAAGAATTTTCTTAATTTTTATTAAAATAATTATGAGTTTAAATTTTATTAAATCAATTTTTTTTCTGTAAAGTAAAATAATATCAATTAAATGTATTACAAGAATGACTATGGGTATAGTTATTTAGACTAATTTCATTTACGCTTAAGAACAGCACTGAACCATAAAAAATGTTCGTGCATAGATTTTTAAACTGTGCGTTTAAGGGATGTTAACGTGATTCAGAATCATTCTACATTTGGTTAATTTTAGCTTATTCATCACCTGCACATTTGTCCATTGTTCGTCAATAACTAATATATTTCTACAGAAATCAAATTTTATCTTTTCTGGTTTATTTGCTACTTTTGTTTCTACTATTATGGTTTGTACTACTTTTTTATTATAATGTATTAATACAATGTTCTTAAAAATTCTTTTGTGTTATCTTGTTCTAAATTCAATTATAAACGTGTAATTCAAATTAGGAAAACTATGAATATTTTCGAGCTCAATCTTATGTTTTGTAAAAGAATGATTGATTACTTTTACCAAAATTATTACTACTTTTTTTTAATGTATGTACTTATAGTTTAAATATCTATATCTACAATTATCTACATTATTATTTATTTCTTTTTTCTTAATCGGATGTATATTTATTTGGGAAATTAATATGTTTGCAATCATACGCATTAATTAATTTGAAATTTAATAATGGTCATTATATACTCTTTTTTCTTCGCTTCTAAACTGGAATGTCAATAACACTCAGTATAAAATACAAAAATTTTTTTTTGTATCGAAAAAATGAAATTTGGTAGTTTGTCAGTCTGAAGTCTATTCGTTCTCTTAAAATTCTATTTATTTTACATTTAACAAATTTATATTGTTAAAGTGAACAAGTGAAACTATTGCTATATCTAAATATATTACGAAAATTATAAGTAAATAAATTATGTATTATTACTATAAAAATTATAATATATTTATAAATTAATGTAAAAGTTAGTAAATTTGAATAATAATAGTGTTACGCCTCAGAATATAATTGATAGGTATATGAATAATTAAAATATTTGTTAATTTAATACTTATTTGTTTATTTAATATTTTGGTTAGTTTACAATTTTTATATACTATTGTTAATATTTTCAGTAAGAATAATATAAGTCGTTACAAAATATTATAATGATTAATCGATAGTTTCTTAATATTACTTGCGTGATATTTATTTGTAGCGATTTTAGCTTAGAAATAGTTTGTCCGAAAGAACGATGTGGGCAGTTTCTTAGAAGCAGCAGTCTGTTACCACTCCATATTTTCAGGATTGGAGAGTCTTTAATACTTGAGTTAAAATATACTAGTTCCAGAAATAAAAAGTACTTTCTTCTTATTTTCTCTATTTTTTATATCATTAGCAATTTTATCCGTTCCGTGTTAGTTCTTAATTATTAAACTCGGTTCATAGGTGACTTGAGCTAATCATACGATTTTGTTTATGATCATGCTTTTTCCTAATCTCACATTATATTTTATGATGACATAGAATTATTTATTTCCTATTTTATTTTAAAGTTATGTTTTGTACATACGTACTATAGCTACTTTTGACCTTTTCTGTAATCGTTAGTTTTGGATATTGATGAAACAATGTTTCATCTATATTATATTGTTTGATTCCGGTTGCAATTCAAGGTCAAGAATTTCACAAGTTTATAACGCTGAAGTCTTGGAATTAGACGAGGAAGTGTAGTTTAAATTATTTAGACGTTACAATAGTTAAAATTGATTATTATATTGGACTTAAATAATTTATAAATATAATAATATATAGTGTTATACATGATCTGTCCCCTAAGTATCAAGTTTTTATTTCATTTGGTAAATATTGGTCGCAGTGATTCGGAAGGGGTCTTAAAATATAGAAAAAATCTTTTTCCATTTGTCCCTTTTTTTCCCGTTTTTTCGATATGTAGACGCGGTAGGGTTTTAAGGGTGTTTTTCGATTTTTGGATACGGTGCGCTGAAGTGATTAGTGGAACAATGCTACGCAAAAATGTTTCGTTTACAAATTATAAACAAAAAGAAAATACTTATCTTTTTTTTATGAAATATGATTTATTGGTGGACTTATAAACAGTTTGAAATAAAAATTTTAAATTTTTAAAAATAATTTCCTTCTGTATCAACGCATTAACGAAGACGAATTTGCCAGATTTCAAAAACAGTCTGAAATTCCTCAGCTTTGATATTTACGCAAACTTTTCGCATTTCTAAATTTTTTTGCACTATATAATGCGCCGTAGATTGCATTAAATACAGTTTTTCCTTAATTGATTTAACTGTTAATCTGTTGACCGAATTTAAAATTTTTAACGGTTGTTCGTAGCGATTCGAGAGCTTTTCGGGCGTACAGATCGGTGATCTTTTCACGCCCCTCTTTAAAAGTTCTGTGCCATTTTTTATATTGTGATTTTAATATACAACTATCTTTATAAGCCTCTTTTAACATTTTAAATATTTCCGCACTATTTTTTTAAGTTACAAACAAAATTTTATCGTATAATGTTGATCCAATAATCACTTCAGCACGCCGTGTCAAAAAATCGAAAAACACCCTCCGCGTGAAGTGAAATCTTGCTGCATCTAATTATGGAAAAATCAAAAAAAAAGGGATAAATAGAAAAAGATTTTTCTATATTTTAAGACTCCTTCCGAATCGCTTCGACTAATATTTGCCAAATGAAAAACTCCATACTTCGAAGACAGACCATGTATGTTACTTAATAATTGCTTTTTGTTATATTTTTATCAGAAATTTGTAAAAATACTGTTGTATCTTAAAGGAAGATTTGGTTGGTTGAGTTAATTCGGTAACGGCTGTTACCACTCTAGGATGAACCCTAGAGATCCTTGATTTTGATATTTGTATCATAAAAAATAATTTTAATTCATTTGCCCATTAAATGTTTTAAATGTAAAATTAATTGATTTTCGATCGAAATGATAGAAGCAAAGCTCTTCGTTTTTTGGATTACGTTTTATAGCTTTTTGTTTTTTTTCTCTCATTATGATATCCTTTGTGATGAGATATAGTGAAACAGTGGTTTCTCTTTGGTGAATAATTTTTGTTGACAAATATCTAGAGTTTTATTTATTTATGTTCCATGCGTTTTTGTATACATTTGCTTTGTCGATAGTCTTAAAAACAAATATAAATTCTTGAAAACAAATATAACAACGTTAATTAAAAGGTAGAATATTATTTATTCTGGCCGATAAAAAACGAGAGAGAGTACGATTTATGTGTGATATAAATGGTCATGTTTCATAATATGGTAAAGGTATTTGCGCACAAAAAATGATCGGTCTTGTCAAAGAAAAATTTAAGTCCCGGTTAGTCGTTTGTGAAAAGAAAAATAATCCGAACCGGAGTTTAACCGTTCGAAATGTTAAGTAGAAGTCTCAAATTCGAAGTTCGAAGTACCGTCCGTCTTGATTTTGATTTTACTTATTATTTCCGGCGGATGTATAATTGCTAAGACCGCGGTTTCTTCCTCCAGGGTTTCTTAATTGATCTTTGCGTCTGTAATTTCAACGGAGGCCTAGAGTCTTGCAAAAAATATAGATTCGGAGGTTCTGAATACTCGCGAGTCTTGTATTACTCACGTCCGAATCCATACAGCCCGTCATAATTTTCTGGTGCTTTATATCAATTGCGCTGATACATGTTTTTATGCGCTCCATTCCCAGGATTGTCACGTATTCGATTTATGATATATGATAATATTGCATACGTGACACGGCATATTATTCAAATTTATCATTTTACGATACGATCAGAATTCATTTAAAATAATTAATTTTAAAAATATTGAGACGTTACACTATTGTTACAAGATGTAATATGTTAGAATTTTGAGATACTATATTTCAGTTATGAATATTAAGTAATAAAATTTTCTATTTTGCTTAAGAAAATATAAGCGTTGTTGAAAAAAAATTCTGACCATAAAATTAGAAATTTATTTTAAAAAATCAGGAAATGTGAGTTAATTTTTGTATGTGAAAATTCTTTCAACAATTACAAAAAACAGTGATTAGTTGATTTTGATGCGAAAGGAAACAATGAACCTTTTTTTAAAATTTACTTTTGTGACGTATTAAATCCATGGTTTGTCGTAGTGATTTCGTGGAGGTCGAAAAAGTGGAATTTTTTTCTATTTGTTTCTTTTTTTCGATCAATAAGAGAAGAAGAATTTGTATTTTTGTAAAAAAGAGTGTTTTTTTGTGTTAACTGACAAGCCCACCATTTTGGCTTAAGCAAATCTTGATGAATCCAGTGATCGCATTGTAGTCATCTCCTGTGACTAAAATTCAATTGATGTCCGCATAGGCTTCTACATAGAAATCACGGTTATCTAGACGCCTATACAGATCATCTATGACCAAACACCACATAATGTGGGACAGCACTTCATCCTTTGGGCTTCCTTTGTCTACATATGCAAGAATGTTACAAATATTTTTGATAAATGTGATTCTCCTAATGCTGAGGAAGTTATGAATTTCCCTTAGTTTTTAATCGGTACCCTTTAGCATCTTCCAGAACCCAAGTTCCCAAACACCTTCGTACTTTTGTTTCAGCTTTCTGAGTACCTTCTTGCAGTTTTAAGTGTGTAATAGTATATGCGTACTGTCTGATATGTTCCAATTGAGTACTATAGTATTCATCTGATTAGGGGGTTACCCTTAGTTACCAACTGAGCAAACAGAGGCAACTTCGTTACCTATTTTATTTTATTTGCGCTATGGCCTTTTTGTATACTGTTCTAGTTAAATTAAAGTTATTTGGATTATCATTATTCTTTATTCAATAGGCTCGTTTATGTAGCTTGAACATAATTATTTAAGTTCAGAACTCCAGCACGAATCTTCTTTTGTTTTTTTTATTTAAGCACGTTTTGTAATTTTGTTCAAAAACCTAGATTAGAGCTCCAATCTTATAAAGTAAAGCGTATTTGGAACCAATCTTAAGCAAAATATTATTGCATGTCCATTTGAAAATTCATCCAGTCGATTTTTCTAGATGTTTTAATTGGTTCCTTTTCAACATCTTTACCTCTAATATACAAGGTGCTTTAACTGTAGTCATACATACGGACCTTGTCAGATACTCTCCAGTCTAGTCATGGTCTCCCATTGCGGTTAGGATCATATCAATGACTTTTTTCATAATAAAATTTTGAAAGGTTGATATATTTTCTGTTTTTAGTACAACTAGTTTAGTACTAGCCAATAATTCAGTTAGTTTGTAATGAGACGAAAAAAAATTTACTTGTGAAGGAGACACAGAGTACCAAAAATCCATGTGTTTTAACAGAATTAATAATTTCCAATCATATCCCTGATTACTTTTAGAAAAAAACATATTAAACACAGAGTGAGAAAAATTAAATACAAAGATTCTCTCAATAACTATGTGAGGCAAAAACCTCACTACGCGCTTGGTTCCTGGAACTAAGCGCGCGCACCGTGAGAGAGAGAGAGACAAGAGGTTTTGCCCTCTCTCCACGGCGACTAGGCCCGTCCGCACCGCGCGCCCGTGGCCGCCACAAGCGAAGCTGCGGCGGGCCCGAGTCGGCGCAGAGCCGAATTCCCCGAGTGGGGACTTCGTTCTCTCTCGGTCGCGCAGCAGCGCGCTAGTGCGCTCCGTCACTTGCACGGGCGAGGACGGAGGATAGCCGCTGTTCCGTCACTCCCATACGCTGCCCGATCAGGCGCTCCCGTGCTAATCAAACGGGAGTTGCCGCCGACTCGCGGGCAGCATATAAAAGGGGGTCGCGGCGCGAGCAAAAGACGACTTGAACGGTGGTCCGCCCGACGGATCAGACCTAGTAAAGCGCCGGGAAAATTAATGATAGTTTCACCCCTTTTTCAGGAGTGAAACCCATCTTAAAAGTCACTTCTTCTCTCTTTTTCAGGAAGAAGCTGTGACCGCCTCCTGGAGACACTGTCATCACGATTTTGTAATGTGCTGAATAAATGGTGTCGAACTTAAGCCTGCGTTTTTATCGAAAGGCTCCTCTTCCCCATTTGCTTTTTCGCAGGTGAGGGAGATCCAACCTTGGCTCCGGCGAGCCACCTCCGGGCAGGAGCCCGAGTGCAACCCCACTGAAGGGGTTGCTTCGTCACAACTATATAAAAAAACGTTATAATAATATAATTTCCCTTCCCTATATAAACAAATTTTACGAAAAAATTAGCAACAAATTAAAATTACATGATATTAATATTGTCCCCATCATTAACAATAAATTAAACAATATTATAAAATTGGGCAAGGACAGCAATGATGAATGGAAGACGACAAGTGGTGTTTCTAAAATAAACTGTAAAGATTGTAATGCGAGCTAAGTAGACAAAACCAAACGACTTTAAAAAATGCATTTGAGAGGATATGTGACATAATAATATAAATTCTATTATTTAAAATCACTCGCTAACCAACACACATACGATCGACCTATAACGTTAAAATCTTAGATAGAGAATATAATTACAGAAAGTGTAACATTTCGAAAATGTTACATATAAACTTAAACCCACATACTGCAAACAGACAAGAGGACACGCGTATGTTAAATACTCGATATAAACACCTGATCACACTGATGACGCAACATACAGCTAACTGTATATAAATAAGCGTAAGCGTACCTTGGTAAATTCAAAATTTGACGATGCGTCAACGTAAGTTGCTCGAGAACAATCTATATAAACATTGTACCAAGGTAAACATTAACTCTATAATATAACATTTCATTTATATTTTATTATTCTTAATAAATAAAAGACCTGAAAAAGACGGAAGAAATTCTGTCGAAACGTCATCGATGAAAACAAGTTATTTACTTATTACAAACACAAGCAATCTTATCATCACCTTTTATTGGCAATGGAGGGTGTTTCTTCTAACTTATATTTTTTTTAGTTTGTATCAATAGAATATTTTAAAGATTATTTGAGATATCGAAAACAAAATAAGGTTGGAAATTATTTCAGAGCCGATAAACAGTGATACATCCTCAATCGATTTATCAATAAGACTTTGAAAAAAGATTATCATTATATTCCATAATTAATTTGTTAACACGAATGGGCAGAAAATCCGTTGTGGCGTTATTATCTTTTAACCCCCAGATGGTCCAGTGTGGAAGTTGCTAAAGGCGGGCCCCAAGGATGCTGATTCACAAACTTTTAATTTTGTACATTAATCCATCGAAATTTGTTCTCGATTCTCAAGAAGCAACAGTTTTTTCAATTTTTTCAAATAAAATTTTTTTCTAATAAAGTTTTAGCGCCTGTAATATGCAATAATTATAGGGCAAAGTATCCATATAAATTATGTGAAATATATATCTGACTACAAATGACACTAATGATCTTTTACTTATAACATCTAATTATAGGTTTAATAATAGGTTTTTCTTATTAAAGTAGTGTAAATCCTCTAACGGTCAACTGTGTAGATAACCCATATGCCCTTAAATAATGTTTTAATTCTAAACACTTTAACACATATTATATTTTTTACTTCTTGCATTTTTGTCCGAAGTTACTTCTTGTATTGACTGTATTTACAATGTTATTTATCGCGTTTTTTTTTAAATATTTACTAAATATTAAGTAATATTTCTTGCATAAACATTCTTTACACTATTGTTTCAGTACAAGCCATTAACTGTTTTTAATAGAATGAATAATAAATTTAGAATATTATATCAGTTGTAACACTGCAAATTTTCTCGCTTGTTTAGAAAATTCCCGAACAGTGATATCAAATTTAACAATAACTCTGAATATTTTTGATTTACACACTTTATAATCTTATCACTCACAACACTACTAAATAATAATAATAATAATAATAATAATAATAATTAAATCTGTTAGGACGGATTCCGCTGCTAATAATTGTCGTCAAGCTGATAAATTCTATACTCCGGGTCAACACTACTTAATATACAAACGAGCAACACTACCGGTCTCACTGATTATAATAATTATGATTAAGTTAATTATAATTTCAATAATATACATGTATATATATATAAACATAATAGATAATATTACATAAAATAGAATTCAAATTATTATATGATTAACAAAAATTTCTTACCATATCCTCTTCGGCTATTGTAAAAAATTTAATTAATTTTTAGTATTACTTAATAATAAGATGACAACGTTTTTGTTCTTCTTATATGTGCTCTAATATATATATTTCAATGTTATTTTAATTTATCTAAATATTCCTTATTCTCTCCCAAAATTTTAGTCGTCGTATATATATATTATCAATATTTTAACAATATAATATATTAAAATAATTCATTTACACTTTTTATGTTTAATATTCACTTTAATGAATTTCAACAGCAGCTTGTTTAACCAAAAGCTAATATAAAACTGAAAATGGCTTTCCTTTCTTCTCGAAAAGAAGCCAAATTTCTAAAACAACACTACTTTAAAAGTTTGATAATTGTTGCACGTATTCTTGAATTTGCGTTTGTACTCCGCGTCCTGATTGGTTACACAACGTCAAGTTTCCCTTTGTCCTGTGCTTTCTAAAAACCGTGCAATCTCATTAGATATTCGAAAACCGCCGCAAAGATGCACGTTTTCACTCAACTTTAAAAATCTCACTGGATGTCAGTAATTCCCACATTGGCTTTACCGGTCATTTCGTGGTGGCACGAAAATAATTAATTTTCTCACTACTACATTGTAACTCTTCGTACAAACCGAATATATGTATATTTCAATACTACTCTATAACTATCTTTTTCTCACTCTAACTTACACAACTCAGCTCACAGAGCGCCTCGGTCACACAAGCCATCCGGTTACACTTCCTAGCCTGCCGGCCGACCTCATGGTGACAGAGTATAAACAGTGTTTAGAATTTTTAAAATCAACCAATATTTCATATCACAGTACTCCAGGAACACATGAGCACACAACAATTTTCTTTATTTTTATTTCAATCATTTATTTCCAATACCTGAGCAACACTACTTACATTTTACTAATCATAACAAACATAATTTTTTTCAAGTTACTATAAGATGATGAACAATAGAAAAGAATATTTTTCTTTTAAAATTATTTATCACATAGTTTATCTGAATTTTTAGAACTTAAAAGCATATGTTCATACCTAATAATACATACAAATTGGTTAAGAATTTTCTTATTTTGTGGGTGAAGTAGGATTCCTAGTATTACAATAAATAGAGTAAATAGAATTAAAAAATCTGCGTAGCTTATGTGCATAGATCACAAAATATAATGTAGAGCGGTGACAAGAGAGAAAAACCGGCTTAATCACAAAAATTTTGAAACTTCGATAGCACGATAGGAAATACGAGTTTAAGACAGACTATGAATGCTTCAAATATCTACCAAAATTATAAAAAATCATGAAACATACAATCTGCAAACGTCGATTAATATAGAAGATTATTGTAAATCGGTAAAACAAGGAAAATAAATATTAAAAAATAATATTGATTAGGATCTTAATAAAAATTGATGATCTGACTAATCCCACTGTGCCCAAAAAATATAATTTTTGTAAGCAACGAGTTTTTAACGAAGGCAAAATAGACAAGTTGCAATTTTCTCGAGGTCCCGAAAAGAGAAAGTTATGCAGCTATGGGCTAGATGACCAACGGTTAATTCCGATGAGGAAGAGGGATACGTTGCGGCGTGGGGGAAACCAGTTGCAATATAGTCGTTGGCTTGTTTGTTGTAGCTATATGAACTATTTTAAATAGACGTGCTGCCTTATTTTTGATATTTAATTCCATGTAGTTTTATTGGCGCAATCCTGCCCCTAATCTGCCATAAGCGTGTCGCTTATCCGTGTGTTTTTTAGTGTTTTCTTACATCAGAAGTAAAATAATTATCCAAAAAACGCAGCAATGAGTGATCGAGACACCCCAAAAAGAGACTTGAGACGCAAACCGGTGCAACCCTCGTTCAGTGATGTAAATGACATTAGCGAGGCATCGAGACGATCATGATCGTAGCTGAGGGATAGGGCAGACAGCGTCACTCGGGAATTAAGAAGAGGGTTTCGGCAGATGAATCGCTTTGTACGTGAATCGACACGTTAACGATCGCGAGAAAGGGAGAATCCTCAATCGCGACCGCAAGATGAACAAAAATTTGTGCCCGCGTTTGATTCGCACGATGACTACGTCACTGTAGAGATGTGGGTGAAACGCGTAGAAGTGATTGAGCTGCTGGCGTGCTTCCTCAAAAAGGAAAGGACGAAAACATGAGCGACTATTATATCGAGAAGCTAGAACTAGTGTATGCCTGCGGGTTCGAGGGAAAGTAGGTCGTCGAACTAATAACTGACGGTATTAACAACGAATCAATTAAGGCTGCAATACGACTAACTAGCTATAGAAAGATCACGGTTTTGAGGGACTTTCTAGCCAGGTATGACTGCCGCTCAACAACCATGAAGTAGAATGGAGCGGTCAGTGCAGGACCGCCCCAGGGGGTGTTAAGGAGGCGACAAAGGCTAAAGCCAAGGTACCCCGGGTGAAAGCTGACGTCACCTTCTTTGTATGCGAAGTGAAAGGCCACTATGCGCGTGATTGTAAGCAGGTGAAGATAGACAAGGGGGAGAAGAAGATCCTCAGCATAGGATGAAGACGGCTGCACAATGACTCGAGATTTTTCGACGCTGGAGTGAACGGGACAACAATGCCGGATTATTTAAATCAGGAAAATGAGTGTATGATCATATGGAAGGGGAAAGCGCGCTCACCATATGTGACGATGAGGCGTACGAGTGCTGTGTTGAGAGGATTCGGGGGCGACCATCCTGTCCCTGAATGAATGCAACCTACGGTGCAGGTGTACCAGGTGGTTGCAGAAGTCGCGGCGTTCGTCATGCCGGACCGTGTACAGCGGTTTGCGGTCATCGCAGAGCATGTTGAGGTAACATGCGACGACTTCCAAGGGGAATTTTTTATAGACTTAAGCGTGCATTCGAGGCCGGGAGCGAAGTACTTTATTCCGCGTTGTGTTACCAGGACGGGCGCAGGGGTGATACCTATCGTCAATGTATCGGACATGCCGATACGTTTTAAAGCTAATGAATTACTAGCACGTGCCGAATCGGTTCGTGAAGCGACGGAGCGCGAATTCAGGGTAATGGCGATCATGCGAGGATAACTAGGCGAGCTATCGGCCAAAAAAGTGAGGCTGGGAGACACAGTGTGTCCGAGTATGAGGGAGCTAGTGTTGGAGCTTTTACGCGAATATTGTAACTGTTTCCCGCTAGATTTCCGCGAGTTAAGTAAAACTAAGTTGGCGGAGATGTCCATTGATCTGACGAACGACACTCCGGTATACTACAAATCTTATTGTCTGCCGTACTCGGAGCGGGAGAAATTATAAGGAATCATGGATAAGCTAAAAAAAGTGGAATCATACGCGACTCTGACTCCCCTTACGCGAGCCGAGTCCTTCTTGTAAAGAAGAAGAATGGGGACGTATATGTATGTAGACTACCCAGCACTAAATGCAATAATGAAACGTTACTGCTATCTTCTGCCGATGATTGAAGATCAGGTGACAAATCTCCAAAGAGCGCGAATATTCTCCACCCTAGACCTGGCGTCAAGATATTATCAAATATCGGTGGCGAAGAAGAATATGCAAATGACGGCATTTGTGACTTCGAATACGCAGTTTGAGTTCCAATATCAGCCATTTGGTTTGGCTAATGCTTCGAGGGAGTGTTTCAAATTGGCACAAAAAGTTATAAAGCCCTTGCGAGATTAGATGATCGTAGAGGCGTACGTCGATGATTACGTGAGAAGTTCACGTTGATCGCGCTGTGGAAGATGTTTCGGCGTTTCAAAGAGATAGGATTGACGTTGAGACTAGAGAAGTGCTTATTTGTAGCGAAAAAAATAGATTATTTGAGCTACGAGATTGACAACGGAGGCATTCGACCGGAACCATTAAAAATTCAGGCGGTAAAGGAATTCGCACAGCCATGCAATGTGCATGAGGTGTTGCAGTTTGTGGGGTTGGCCAGCTGCTTCTGCAAGTTTGTGAGGAACTTTGCAGTGGTAGCTCACCCTCTCTCTAACGAAGATGCTAACGAAGAAGCACATCCCGTGGGATGGGGAACAGATCAAACGACAGCGTTTGCGGAGTTCAAGAAAATTCTTGTGTCGCGATCGATGCTGGCTTTGTATCGAAGAAGAGTCCCTACGGAGCTGAACATGAATGCCAGCAAGTGGGCGTTCTGCGGCATTCTGATGTAGGAAGACGACGAAGGACGTCTGATTCCGTTGCCTATTTCAGCCGGCAGTCAATGAAAGTGGAACAGCGTTACCACTTCTACGAGTTAGATACTCTGGCGTTAGTCAGCAGTCTAGCGAGATTTCGAATTTACCTGAATAGTATACAGTTTAAAATAGTGACCTACTGTAGCATGCTGAAAGCTACACCGTGAAACGCGATCTCACGCCGCGGATCGGTCGGTAGTGGATTCAGGAATACGGCTGTACCTTTGAGTATAGGGCAGAAGGAACCCCGCATGTTGACACACTAAGTTCATACACGCTGGTCGATGAGAATAGCGCGATGGATATTCAGCAGATCGGGCTAATGTGAATAGAAATCGACGACGTGTTCTTCTTCGCACAAATCAGGACTCGAAGTTGTAGTTCGTAAGGGAAATACTGAGTCGAGCTCCAACTGATGCCGAAGAGACCAGGATACATTCAGAATATCTACTGAAGAACGAGCGTGTGTATCGACGAACGGAGAGTGCTTGGCGGTTCCCTGAGTTGTCCGGCGGAAGGTTATGCAGTTGTGTCACGAGGGGGTAGGACACGTGAGGTGCGAACGGACTCTGACTAGGATGAGAAAGGAATTTGGTTTCCACACATGAATAGATATCTACGATGGTACATTTCGGCATATGAGGAATGAATGAGATAGCGAATGATTTCGACTACCCAAGGCAGATCGTGAGCGATCGAGGGATTTCGTTCATGAGCCGACATTTTAAACAATTCGGTCAGGTGAAACGTCACAGTCGAACAAATCTAGACGCGCTGGCATACAGTGCAGAGGAAGAGAATCAATGAGACAAGGCCCTTCCGCAACTACGGTGAGGCCTGAACACCACTATCAACAACTCCATACAAGCAACTCCTGCTGAAGTGCTCCTGAGATACGCGCTCAGGCACCGGGATGAGGCTAGATTTCTCCACGCGGTCAGCTGTTCCAAGAAGAAAGAGAGTTGCGAAAATGTTAAAAAATGGGCCGCGCAAAAGAATCAGACCACGCAGCGGGAAAGTAAGCGGTGCTTCGATCTCAGGCGTGTACCCGTAAGGACATTTCGCGAAGAGAACGCGGTAGGAGTGCTACGCGTCCGAGCCTCGAATAACGGGACCAGCGCCAAGCTTCTCCCGAAGTAAGCAGGACCGTACGAGGTCAGGGAGGTACTGCCAAGCCATCGCTATGTCATCGGCGAAGTTAAAGGAGTACCGCGGTCGCAAAAGCCCTTTCATGGCATGTTCGTTGGTGAGCAGCTTAAACGATGAAAGGCGAGCGTCAGCAGTGAATGAAGTGGACATTGATTAGGTACACATGGAAGATGAAGGCAGGTTACACTCGGTACCGTTGGGCACCTGCGTGGTGAAGACAGGGTATGGAGTGCTCTGGGTATGAAGTTCACGCGTCCAGCTCTAAGATCGGGACGAGTATCTGGGATACTCGTGGAAGCTCTGTACCCCGTTCGTTCTGGGAACGGAGTGAGACATCAGAGGCTAAAATCCGCTCGAGAGTGGGTGGGCGTATGGAACGATCATGTCACCGTTGTAGACTGCTCTGGGAGCAGCTCACGACCCGAAACACCGCGAGTTTTCCTTTGCGATAAATGAGCGAGTTTATCTGGGATAGGCGAGAAGAACGCGGAGGCGCTTCTCTGGCGATCTACAATATGTGGTAAAAAAGACAAATTTTGGTTATCTGTTTAAAAAACCAGTACAATCCGATCATCTTGTTCACTCCGCGTCCTCGCGAAATAATATAATATAATATAATATAAGAATAATATAATAGAATATAAACGACGACTTTTTGACTGAAGGCAAAATAGACGAGCTGCGACACTCTCGATGCCCTTTCTCGAGAGGAAGTGACGCAGTTGCGGGCCAAATAACCGACGGTCAACTCCGACGAGGGAGAAGGATGCGTTGCGATGCGGAGGAAACTAGTTGCAATATAGCCGTCGGCTTGTTTTTAGTAGCAATATGATCTATTTTGAATAAACGTTTTGCCTTATTTTTGATATTTAGGTCCGTTTGGTTTAATTGTCCTGCCCCTAATCCGCCGTAAGCGCATCGCTTATCCGTGTATTTCTTAGTGTTTCTTACATTTGAATACTTATTTAACAAATTAATAAATTATTCAACAAATCAATAAATTACCAATTATTAATAATCTAATACATAATAAGCAAATAATTAACAATTTACTAACAAACTACCTAACAATTACTCAATTAATTAATAACACTTAATATCAAGTTAATTAACAATATAATGAATCATAGTATTATTTTTGGCACGGTAATTTAATAATAATCAATTTTTATTAAAAATAATGAATTTGGTTGAATAGTTGCATGATCCAGAAGCATTTGGAAAATTTTGGCAAGAAGATGAAATAAAAATATATTAAACTAATTAGACATTTCGAAATAAATAATAAAAACACCTTAAGTTTCGGAAAATGAATAAAATCCTCTCTTCTTCAATATGCACTAATATATGTAAAATATTATAAAAGGAACAAATTAAAATTTATATAAGCATGAGTATTTTACCAACATTAATTTATTCATTTTGGTGTTCCATTAATTATTGAATTCATTCATTTTTTAATTCTTAATAGTATTTTCCAAGGTCCACACCAGCCACCTTTATCTTTCTTTCTCGCTCACCTTATCAACATTGCAAGTATCAACAACTGTACTTCTAAAAATCAAGTAGAATATTAAATAACAATTAATTGTATATACAGACAAATTTTTTCAATTATTCGTTTTTCCAATTACCCTGTGTTAAAGTGAAAGTTATCCACGCGTTCATTTACCCTCATTCCAAAAATAATTTCACGAATATTCAACAGTATTCTCCTTCCCAAAAGCTAATGAACGAAAGTATAAACTCAAATTGGAGAAATTAATCAAGCTTGCATTAATCTTTTTAAGGGATAGCGCAGTTTAACGTAGTTTCAACGATTGATTGGGTAAACAAAATCATTAAATTTCTTTCAAAGAGACGAGTCCGTTTTAAATGTAGGCTCAAATGCTGAAAAAATTTAACAAGTGTGGCGGAATTAACATTGTAAGTATTAACAATTTAATACTTCATTTTACCATATTATAATTATTTCTAAAGAAAATTAAAAGGCGATTAGAGTCTTATCCTTTTTGTATTCTTCTGATTTGGAAGAATGACTGAAGTATTATAATTAATTGATGTAGCTCGTTATTTCTATATATCATTATTTAAATATTATTTTAAAAAAGGTACTCATATTTTCTGTAATACAGATATCTTAGTAGAAATATTCGTTCAGAAATAGATTGTAATAAAATGATTCGTTTTCATAAAATATTCTTTTATATTATTAGGTCGTCTATTGCAATGGGTAAAAATATAAAAAATTTTCAAAAGTAAATTACATTTAACCTTTAAAGTCTTAATTTAAATTTTAGATAATTTAAAACTTATTATTGCTTAAGAAATAATGTTCAGGTTTATAATAAGTGTGCGGCTAATTTCAATTGCAGCTCTTTCTGTCAATGAAACACATAATTTTCATTATTCATATTAAAGATTTATATATTTTTTTTATCGAATTGCATTTTACTTTTATTTTTATTAAATTAAATTCACAAATATTATTTTATTAAAATTGTATTAATATTAAAATTGTATTAAACTAAATTTTTTTTTGTTGGGATAATTATGTTATGCGGCTATGTACAACACCTAATTACATAACGAAATTGATGCAGTTGCGCGTGGTTTACAATACCACGCAATTTATTTCCTAACTTTTAAACGGAGATAAATATTACTTGATTTATGAAATTTAAATTGTAAACAAAACGAAAAATAAATTAACAGTTTTAAATTATAGGTTAATGGAAACCATGTTTTATTTTTTAACAAATATAAAAACATTAACAAAGTTTATAGCAAATAACTTCTGATAAAGTTTAAGCAATTTAAAACAACAATTTCACTTTTATATTATACGCTGAACTATATTAACAAATTTATATTTAGACATGCTAAGCTTAGTTATAAAATCATTTATTTTTATTAAAATTTCTTAATGATAGAAAAAAGTAAGTAAAAGTAAAAAAAAAATAAGTATTTATATATTTATAAGAATAACAAATAATAATCTATTAAAATTTTTATTTAAGTAAACAGTGATTTATTATTTCAATTATTATTTTTATTATTAATGTTGTATATATTTATGAATTCATAGAGATAATTTTTTTAATTGCATACATAATATAAAAATTATAAAATTTTTCTCTTTGAAAAGTTTATATCAAGTTTTCAATTTTATTTAATACTTAACATTTAAAAATGAAAAAGAATAATTTTGATTTAATGTGAAAGTTAAGATAATGTAGTAAAAAAAGTTAAAATAATTCAAAAATATTGAATTACTCAATTGAAGTTTCATATTTTTATGTTTTTTACATATAACAAAATCATTGATAGCTGAATAATGATAAATGAATAATTCTAAATCATGCTATTGTTTTTTTTTTGAATTTAAAAAGTTTCAAAAATTCAAAGACATTGAATTATTTGATGGAGGTTTGATATTTTTTTTTATATATAAAAATCATTGATAATCACGTTTAATAAGTTAAATTTATAATTATAAATCATGTTTTTGTTGTTCTTTGAATTTAAAAAGTTTACAGTAGTATTTATTCTCAATATATTTTTTTGCAAACATGAAAGGAGAAATGATAACTGACTGAGAAATAAGATATAGAAGAAACAAAAAATAAACAGGAAAAAGAGGGAGAGAAAGAGAGAGAGAGAGAGAGAGAGAGAGAGAGAGAGTGAGTGAGTGAATTAGAGGGGGAGGAAATAGATTTTCATTATTCTTTTTCTGTCTCTTTTTTTCTATTCTAGCGAGGATCACACCATCATGGTAAGGGGACATGTAATGCCTATATAAAGCTTCAATAATGAAGTTGCTGTTAGCAATTCACTTTCAACACTTTCAAAGAATACATAAGCTCCTTTATTTAATTGTGAGAAATATTTCTCATTAAAATATTAATTGAATATGCTCAGTAGTCCAAATACGTGAATGTTAAATAAGATTTGATATTATTAAACCATTTAAATTCTTAAATAATTATAATCAAAGGCAACTGAGGAAACGAAACGTTAAATACTTGTTAATCTTCACCGCAATTCACCTTTAACATTTTTAAGTAACTCGGTGAGTTTATATTTAATTATTTAGTAGATAGAATATATATTGGGATTTTATTCATATGAATTTCATATTCTTGAATATACATAGAATAAAAAAATTGACTGCAAAAGAATGTAAGTAATGGCTTTTTAAAAGTTTGTTTTTGATAATGATTTTAAAATTATTATTCAAATTATCATTTTAAATAAATTTGTAAAAATAACTAATTCTAATAAATATTTCAATAAATTAAAAAAATCGCATGCCACATACTTTTTCATACTTTAAATCTTTCGTTGTTGTTATAAATGTTCTATGTAAAATTAAAAATATTTGTAATTGTCTAAAATACACATTATAGTAGAATGGTTTATATATTTCTTATTCAAAATTTCTTTAAAATAGTCTAATTAAGGTGTTTTATTATATAATTTCATAAGCAATAGATTATTGATTTAATTGTTTCTATAATTACACTGAAATATAATTAAAAATAGACTGCCAATTAATTAAAATAGAAGAAATTATATTTTTTGAGTTTCGACATGTATTTTTAAATAAATTTATACGTAAATATGTTTGAAAATAAATTTTTTTTCTTTTTTTTTCTTTATATTTACTTATAATCCTTAAAAAGCAATATTTTTCTTACAACGATCAATTTTAATTTTATTTAATTATATTTAAAATGTAACAAACAATTTTATTCAAAACAAGAAATGTATTTTCGATTAACACAAAATTTATAATAATTTTATATTTTTTAAATTTTATAAAAATAATTGTTTAGCGTAAAAATATACATTATGTAAAATAGCATATTAGTATTGTAATAAATTTATTCTAAGAGTATCAGTTTTCAATTGATTTATAGAAGAAAAAAAACAAAAGATTACCGCACAGGAATTTGATTTAAGATTATAAGATCACAATATATAGTTCAATTATTATTTAAAAAAAATTTAATGTCTGTATTTTTAAAATTAATTTAATTATTATGACTTCATTTTTTAGTAAGCATTTAACAATAATTTAATATTTATAATTATATATAATAATAAAATAATAATGAAATGCTTTAACTATAAAAATAAAAATTTTTTCTACTCTATCATGATATAATAATTTAATATGATGTAGTTCATTTCATTTTTACAACAATAAATAAATTTAAATCAAATAGGAATAATGAATTTTCTCAAAAAAAAAAAAATTTTTTTAAACCAGAATTTAAATAAATGTGAATTATATAACAATTTGTATTCGATGAAGATTTGTACTAATCTAAAAATCCATATAATTTTATAACAACAAATAATTATAAGTCTGAAATAGGATTATTATTGTAAACATTATTATATTAAAGAAATCAATATTTTTATTATGATTACTCTTTTCATATGAGGTTCTTTAAAGATTTATCCGTAATAATTTTATAATGTTAATATAATAGTTTTTAATATCTTTGTGTTTAATATTATACCTATTAAGTCTACTTAATAAGGACTAAAATGTTAACTAAGCCTACAACTTTGTGTTTTATTATTAAATTTATACAGTAATAATAATATATTATTATATATATATTGTTTTGAAGCCTTATTAAATAAAATAATTTATTCGGATCCTTTTACTTTTTTGGTATTGTGAATTAAAAATTAAAAAAAAAGAGTTTTCTTAGAAATTTTTCTAAGAAATGAATTTTTCATTCTAATGAGTTCTTTGTCCTCTTCTGTATTGAATGTGCATATATTTTTGTATACATAACATTTTTGTTATCATTTTTTATTAATATTTTGTTAATTTTCATTTCTTGCTATATAAAAAATGAAAATAATTTAATGTACTTCAATCAATACCATAAAGATTTCACATTAAATAAATTAATTTTTATATATATTTAAAAATCGTTGATACATATATTATTAAAAATCCTTTCTTTTTATTAATTTATGTTTAAAATATTACATAATAAATATGACTCATATAAATAGAAATGTGATATACTTCATTTATTCTAGTATAATAATATAATATTAAGTGCAAAATTCATCTAACACGCGCCTATAAAAAGCAACGTATTATATTTATTTTAAATTATATATTATTTATAAATATGTAATATTTGTGACTAAAAGGTCCTTCAAAACAATTTGCCCTATTATAGATGTTTATGTGAAAAGACTTTTACTATAAATTATGTTAAAAAAATGAATCTAATTTAAAGTCATAATTTTTGTTTATATTTCAATTATTTGTGTTTTAACGGCATATAAAAAATATTAATTTGTAAAAATAATAACAAATAAAGTGAAATTTGATAATATATATTTTTCAATCTATAATATTATACTTACAAAACTTAATATTATTTTTCATTAAAAAATAAATTTGTCAATAAGAAAATACTTTTTTATCTATTTCTTTAAAAAAAAATTTAAAACATTTTTTATATTTGTTTTAAATTTTTTCTTTAAATATATTTTAAATATAATATATTAGTCGATGCTTAATTAACAATGACGTGTATTTTATTATTATTTATTTTTATATTATTTGCGCCTCTTAGAAGTCATCTAACAAATTTAGTATATATTTATGAAGTCACAAGCTATACTTTAAAAGTAGTAGGAATTTAAAGATTTGCAATAAGTATGTATTACAAAAGTATACGTCTAGAAAAGATAGAAATATACAATTATATTAAAATGGAAAAAGAAATTAAAAAAAAAGGTATGTATGTGAAATGGCTATACACTATATGTGGCAATACAATATATTATAAGATCAGCTGTAAATATGTCAAGTTTATTATTATTCCCTTCTTATAAATTCACTAAGAATTTCTTAGAAGATATTGGACAACAACACCTACTGATGGAAAAGATGACTATTCAGTAATTCAGTTTTGTTGATGCTTGAAATGGCACAATCAAATATATTGCGTGTGGATATAGACCAAGCAATAGAGCACTTTTTAGGCCATGAAAAAAAGCAGTTCGTGATACATATCAAAATTCGTAAAAAAAATTAATAGATTCTTATTTTTAAAGTAACACTAAAAATATTCAGGATATTTTTATTAATAATTTTAATGAATAAATTCATTTTTTCAACTTTTTTTTGTTATAAAATGAAAGATCATAATTTTAACACTATAGAGTCAATAAATGAATTATACTTAATAAAATTACGAAGAAAATTTTTTTTATATATAAATTGATTAGTAAATTAAAAGCGAACAAATTTTTCAAAAATCAAAAAATTTATTTTCTGATGATTTTAATTTTTTCAACGATTTAAAAAAATATAATCTTGTGCACAACAAATCCTGTATCTTACATTTTGTAAAAACTGTTTAGATTGTCTAAAAAATGCAAATAAATATAATGAACAATCGCCGAGCATCGATAAGTAAAAAGAGTAAGAACCGCGGAATTATCATATATATATGTAATAATAGAAGTGGAATTCGCACTACCTAACCCCTCACCTATTCTTATCTCCACTCCTCATCATATTGCACGTGCTTGACTGTTTTTGGTCATGTTTATTCGTATTTTTTAAACAAACTTAACGATTCTTATAAAATGTAAGATATAGGATTTCTTTTGCAACAATTAAATTTTTTAAAACCGTCGAAGAAACTAAAATCGTCCGGTGCATTGAGCAGGAAATAACTTCTTAACATTTCGCATAATTCAATCAACATTAGTATTACACAAAAACTAATAATCCAATCAAGCTAACATTTTGTAAAAATAAAATGCATATCAATCGCTTAAATTTCCTAAAACTAAAGTTTTAAATATTAAAAAATAATAAAGTTACAAATTTTGTAATTAATTAAAAAATTTTCCGATTTTTTGAAAATTTCTTCGTTTCAAATTAATTAATTACTTAACTAATCGGTTTATATAAAAATAAATTGATTTCGTAATTTTATTAGCTACAAATCGTTCATTGACACTATAGTATTCAAATTATGATCATTCATTTTGTAACAAAAAAAAGTTAAAAAAATGAATTTATTCATTAAAATTGTTAATAAAAATATCCTGAAAATTTTTAGTGATACTTTAAAAATAAGAATATATTGATTTTTTACGAATTTTAATATGTATCTCAAGTTATTTTTTTTCATGATTTAAAAAGTGATATTGCTTGGTCTAATAGAGGAATATAATATTACTAGGATAAATTTATACAAAATAATATTACAATATTATTCTTATACTATTTAGTATTTTTTGTAATGTTATTATTTAATAAAATAAAAAAATACACTCGATTGCTAAATGAGTAATAATTATATGTAACGGTTTTATTAATATCAACTTTACATTAAAAAGTTAATATGTTTTCAAATTATATGTTAAAACTAATATTAGATCTTTTAAAAATAAAATAAGCAATAACCTCATGGTTATATTACAGTAACAATGTAAGTGATATTGAACGACTATGTGTTCACTTGAACATAGATTGATTCATTTCTTATAGATTCAAAATATTTTGGATAATTATAGTTAATGCTGACTTAATATCTCTTCTGAGTAACTCCTGTTTTAGTGTTTATTTGCATTGATGAAAAATTATCATTAGTATATATAAAATTGTAATTTATGTAAAAAATTTAGAAAGTGTTACAATGGTAATACTTTCAATTTTGAACTTTAAAAAACATATCATCTAAATTAGTTTATGATGATATAATATTGCCAGTAGATGTAAAAAATAATAGTTTCTTATTTTGGTATCGAAAACTATTAGACAAATTGGTTACTTGCCTTTATTATGACTTCATAAAACTTCTGTACTTTATAAAGGAGGTTTTTAAGAATCCAATAAGATATAATGTGAATAAACATATAAGTGTTGATAATATTAAAAATCGGTTGTTATCTATGATTTTAATTCCGGGTGTCCTCCTATACATTAAATATATTCTTAGAAATTTTAATTTTTAGCATTTCAGATAATATTCATTTATTATAATTAATCTATGTTTAGAATTAACACTTGTCTTAATGTATACTATGTATATATACTATATATGTATATTATGGAACAATTATTTTTATCAAAAATATATCTATAATGTTCATTTTTTCGAGTTTTGAAGTTCTTTTTGTATCATCAATATAAACTGAAGAGTAGTCTGTACATTTAATTTCGTAAAAACGTTCAGTAGTTTTCTATTCATCGATAAACTTTTTGCCTATTGTAATCACTGAGGTTTCATTAATGGTTGTAATTTAATGTATTCTAATTTTTTCCACTTCATATCAAATTTTACAAAAATTTTTTGTGAAGATAACTATATTAATATTAAAAATTTATCGAAATTATTTTTAGTGCTATTATTTTTACAAATTAAAATAAATTATAAAGTAGAGTAGTTGTTGCTCAAGTATTAAAAGATAGAAAATTCAATGTAACGCCTACCAATTGCAAAGAGTGGGACTCAAGACTTAAAATTATTCAAAATAAATGAAATCAATAATTCGTTAGTGAAGTCCAACAGGTGAACTACGCAAGTTACTTCATTATTAATTTCAGCTAGGGAAATTGTAAATTGTAAGTATTATAAAATGAAGAACAACCTCAAATATAAAAGGCGTGTGGATAGAGTATAGCTATTAGAGAGCTACCACAAAGCTATATATGTTATATTATTATTATGTTTTTAGTTTTTTTATTTTTATTTTCTTGATTTTATTTTGGCTAAAAAAGCCGCGAAATGGAGAAAATTTTATAAGACAAAACATCTGCAATGACAGGTAGTGTCAGTTTTTACCGACTAAACTCACCCACCATATGAGACGAAATAATAACCATGGAGGTTATATAATTCCTGCTATGAAGAAACAAATAAGAGAGAAAAATTTTAAAGAGTTAAAAAAAGAATATAAAATAGGACTGAACAACTATTAAATTAGTGAGCAGGTTCTCATCACTCTATCTTTTGGATAAGATGAGAAATTGGAAATATCCAGAATCAGGGGGTTAGAATGTAAACAGATAGAGTTGCGTAGATCTTTAGCTTTTAAAGAAGCTAAGAAAAAGATAGACGGAACATTGAGTTCAAAGAGAATTCTATTCTTCTTCATATATAGATAAGCTTTTGTGAATGACTGCAGGGTTTTCATGAATGTTGCTTGAAGGATGTTGATTTTACTGTGAGACGCAAATTTTTAAATAAGAATAGCATACTTAACAAAGGTCAATAATGATGGCTTTGAAAACTAGGATTTAAAGTCACTATAGGATTAAACAGAAATAGCATAAGAAGATGATGGAAAAATTTAATTTTTTATTTAATGTGAAGGATTTGGGGATCCCAAGTGAATTTTTGATCGAAAGTAATGCCGAAGTACTAGACAGAAAATAACCATGGAATATGGATGACGTTAACTATAATACTAGGTGGTTTACTAATGCGAAGGATACTTTTTCTAAAAACAATGGATTTAGATTCACGTGGATTGACTTCTAAACTCCAGAGCTTCAACCATTTACTGGTTAAGTATATGTTGGTGTAAAGAGTAAAAATTTAGGATTTTTGCCAATAGCCAATATTTCTAAATCTGACAGATCAAATAGCGTTACCTACTTTAACAGAAAAAGAGCGATGAGTAAAATAGGACTGAATGATAGAAATGAGATATGGGGAAAAATTAAAACTAATTATCTTGTAAATTAATTCATCGTGCCAATTTTATCAAGTGTTTTGTATATATCGAATAAAGTGATAATTGAAGAAAAATTACTATTACTGGCATCTGTTACGTTTTCTGTAATACGCAGAAGTTGATGTTGGGTGCTGTGATTTATATGAAAACCGAAGTAGAAGTCTGGTATGATTTTATGTAAGTCGAGAAAAACTAGTGCGAGGTGAAAGATTACTGATTACATGTTTCCAATGAGAGGAAAAATAGTGGCATCAAGTCATGCATTAATAATATTCTTAATGATTATAATATATCTATGAGGGAGAATTTTGAGAATGTCGTTATTAATCTTATCTGGACTAGCGGACTTACGTGAAGGAAGATTTTGAATTATATGGCTTACTTTTAAAGGTGAAGTAAGAACTATTCCTACAAAAGATGGACAGAAATTTTTTAAAGAGTTATGAATTAAAATATACAGTTGAGAATGAAACAAGTTCCTCTCTCGTTCTTTCCATTTCATCCTTCTCTTGCTTTCTTTTTCTTTACCTGTCGAAGGTGACTTTTTTAGCCTATTTTCACCTACTCCTTATTTCTCATGTGTCCCTTTTGCGCTTCTTAATTTTCTCTTAACTATCTCAAGTGCCCTCTTTTACCCACTTTTTCTGGTTCTATTTACACTTTTTCTACATTTTTTTCAATCTCTTTTACCCACTCTCCGATTACCGATATTACTCCTATCGGATCCAAAACGAAAGTCTCCATGGAAAAGTGACATTTGCGAGATAGATGTAGTAGAGAAGTGTCTTTGGGATTGGTAGCAGAGTATCCCCAGAAAGTATTTCTAGCAATAAAAACATTTGCTAGTATAGTGGGACTGTTATCAGAGAAAAATAGATTAATATAGAAAGATCACTATCAGCTTTTTGCGGAGAGCAGATTGGTTTAGGACATATATCAAGTTCTATACCTACTGGTTGATAGATGAGGGGAGTTTAGATACATACGCTTATGAGATGTAGCAATTTGTAAAATAATTGCTACACCGCTACTATGAGTTATCTTGCCTATGTATAGTATATTCGAGAATAAAAAGAAAGGAAGTGGGGGCAAATTTAGTTTCCGAATCCGAAATACAGAGAACTGGAGCTGCTTTCTCCTCCGGCAGAGCCGTTAACTCGGAAACGTTTGATTTAATGCTATTAACATTTCAATTCGAACGTTTGAAGAATTACGAGAAACCGTCATTATTTGGTATTCGAATCTGAAGTGTAAAGAGTTGAAAGAGCTTGAAGAAATTCCATAGCAAATTCCATGATTTGAGGGGGCAAAGATGAGCAGAGTTGAATAGGAGAAGAAGGAATAGGACACTGTGGTGCCGCATGTATATAGGTTTTATTTTGAGCAACAACTTTTGCATAAGATTTAGTGAGAGTCGTAGCAGGAGAAGGAAAAACAGTGGAAGGTAGAACTTTGGGGAATATTTTAGTAGAAAGACATGTGATAGCAGAGACTTGTTTGGGCTTTGAATTTAAAGGAATACATTTTGGAGCATTGGGATAACCATGGTATGCAGCCTGGTAGTTACCATTGTAATTCACACACTTCGGCCTATTATTTCAAAAAATTTTTTAACACATGTACAGGTTTCGTTATTTTTGAAACAAAATTCAAAGTAAAAGGCTGATCGACAATATATAGAAGTATCCTGGAACTGCAGACATTTTTTATATTGCTGCATAATTTGTGTGGGATTTCTGTGTATCACTTTAACAGAAACATGGACAAGAGTCTATAGGTTGAAGATATTTTTAGAGTTAGGATATAAAGAATCGACGTAAACCGTAACAAGAATTCAATGCATTAGATGAATTATATTTACTTTGAATTTAAGGGAGGAAGTTCTTCAAGAATTTCAGTTTTTAGCCATTTTGTAATACAGTGAATTCATTAAAATTAAATTTTTCAATTTAACAAAAATAAACTCTCCCGAACTGTATTATATTATATTAATTGATTTTCCAACACTTCAATTAATTTTAAAATTATTAAATAAACGACATTTAACAATTTTAACCAACACTACTTTATAAATAATTAATAAAATCAGGGGAAATCCAGCGCCAAAAATTTAGATTTTTGGGCGAATCTCAATAACCCTTTATCATTCAATACAACACAATACAAATTTCAAATAAATATTCAGATAATTATTATCAATATTAAATATATTGAAATCTTACCTCGTAAAATATTATTTATGTATAACTTATTCAAATATATAATTAATGAATTAAATTAATATTATTTAATAAATTATTTATTATATATATTATATATTATTTGCTTTGATAATTTTTCCTTGGAAATAATAATATCCTTTTTAAGAACAACAATAATTTTAATAATCTATATTTTTCTTTATTTAATATTAACGTTAATATTAACGTATCCTATGATAGAAATTGTTTCCTTAAGTTTAAAAGAATAATATTGAATTGTATTCTTATCTAAAAGCGATGTTAGTAAGTGATAATCTTCTGAAGTGGTGAGAAAAATCCTGACAAAGTCAACTTATGCGCGACGAATATCAATTTTGCAGTAACAATACCTTTACTGATATCATACCATTTATTTTTGTCCCAATTATCAATGGGAGGCGGAAAAGAAGGTTTAGACGTAATAGAAGAGGGCTCTGAGATTATTTCAGAGGATAGAATTTTTGGATTACAAAGATTATTCTCCAAATCGAAAAAAAGAAGAATTGGGGGCATCGGAATTTTTAGAAGAGTTATTTTTCCTCTTTTTACTTTCTTTTAAATGGAATTATTAGAGGTGGATATAGTAGTAGAAGAGAATGTTGCATTAGTAAGTGAAAAAACAGGGGTGGGAATTTGGCTTAAAAGTAAATCGATTTAATTTTGGAATTCGCTAAGCTTTGCTAGTCAGAATTTACGTTTTACTTGATCTTCTATGGACATAATAACTTCGAGAGAAAAAGGTAAGATAAAAATATTATGGGCGCCTACCGTCTCACTTGGTATACCTACATAAATGAGATTCTCGATATCCATGGTGGAGAATGATGCGGGAAACTTCATATTTCTTAAGAAGGCTATCGGTATCAGATATACGAACGGACAATGTGTAAAGAGCCTGAAATGTAAAAAGAGATGAAAAAAAGAGACAAAGAGATTAGATTAGATTAAATTATATAGATATTATTAATTGCATATTATGTTATACAAAATGGATCTATAAGCTTATAGTATATTAAAGAAACTATAAAAAAGTATAAAATCATAGAAATATTTAGAATAAATATAATAAATACAAGGGTTTAAAGCCATTGGATTAACTGCGGGGATGTTATTAGCAAATAAAAACAAGTGACATTTAAGTACTATTTGCTCTCAAAGCTAAGTAGATGCGTGCACACTCTCAACATGAATACCTGAAGGTCACTAATGTCTCTTAAGTAGAGCGGAAGGGTGTTCCAAAGATAGACGGTATTGATGTGGAATGATTTTCTCAACGTTTGCGTTAGAAAAGAGGGGATGTGCAGAGGGGTTACATCTCTCCTTATAGGACTAGTAGTTACTTTAATGTTGAAGAATGCTAGAAAGAAGGTAGGTGCATTAACGTTTAAAATCTTTCATACAAAACACAGCTCAAAATATTTCCTAAACCCAGCGGTAGAGAGTAACTCATACTTGTTAGGAGAGCTTATCATTTCTGACACCACCGTGGTGTTGCAGTATGAGGTCAAATTTATCAGTAGCGTTATAGTAGACTAAAAAAAAATAGTCAAAGAGACGAATAAGATAATATTACTGCCTCATCTCTTCAATCATAAAGTTTACCAGATCGTGTGCAGCTCTATGTAACTGTAAGTCGGTAGACAAGCGAGAGCGTTGAAAGTGTCTGTCTAATATATTACACTTCTTCAATAGATTGTCAAGGTCCTCTGCAACCCACGACTGTCACTTACATTCAGGAGTAATAACCTTTATGGGAGCTAATTTATGGATAGTCTCAGCTATAAATGTCGACAACAATGAGACACAAGCTTCCATTTCTACCGAGGATAGAGAAAATAGATTTTTAGCTTGAATACAGTTCAGTAAGTCGTAAGTATCTAAGGCATCATAGTCTCGGTACGTAAATATATTAGGTGTATACTTCGGAAACAGTACATCCAGTATGAGAATAATAAGATCGTGATAGTTAAGGAAAGATGTGTCTGTCTTCCAGTAGTCTAATAGAGTTTCCTAAGTATCAATGAAGTTTAGGCCTAGACGTTCGTGTTGGCATTACCCCTATAATGTATTTCTCCGTAGGGCACTAAGAGAAGTGAATGATCCTCAATGAGAGTTCTGATGAATTTGGTATTTTCACTATTAAAAAACAAGTCCGCGTTAAAGTTACCTAATATTAGCTTGGACGAGTACTCATGCATGTAATGAAGAAGATGATGGATGAAGTTCATTCCAAGCAGAAAAAGAGAAACAGTATCAAAAACAGAAACAATGGCAGTAGTGGAGACTTTACAAAACAGATATTCATGTTTGCTTGGTTTCCTGATCCATATCCCGTCAAAAGAGTCAATGAAAGTTGAGCGTAGTAATATGAGTATGTAAAGAGCCACACCACCACCATTTCTGTTTCTGTTATGTCTATAAAGTCTGTAATTATTTGGTTATACAATGTCGTCCGTCAGCTTAAAATTCAACCAGATATCAGTGACAGCCAATACATGAAAGTAAGAACAAGAAAACAAGAATTAATATCTTAATATGTCCCATGACAGAGTTCACGTTGAAATAGCAAGATCTCAGATTCCTGAATAAGGATCCTGAGGACTAAAAGAACTAAATGACAATGTTAGAATTTTTGGGTGGTTTAGGAATGATAATAGAAGTTAAGGGGGATTTAGAAGTGTTAAGAGACGTTGGCAATACTGCGTTGGAGGTGGCGATATATTTGGTATTCTTCAGGTTGGAAGCGACATCTTGACTATAAAATGGTCAAGATCAGATTGTGTAGAAATAACAACTGTCCTTGATCCCTTTTTTCCCTTACAAAAATGTTGCCATCGCGGAAAAACTAGAAAGATTTTTTTTGACCATTAGGCGATACATAGCTGATAGCGATCCTTCGTAAGGTATTCTTTAAAGTTGAGGAGAACATATTTAATAGAGGATGGAGTTTTGGTTTCTTCGAGAAACTTCGCATCCAGTGATGATGAATGTAGTTTGCCTAGGACTATTTTAGCCCCGACGAGGAAGTGCACTAGGGCCTTCGACAAAAGCGTAACCAAGACGGAGGGGAAGCGACCTAGCTATTATGCGTGGTCATTGGAATTGGTCTTGGGTCTTAATAGTCTTACTGTGACGATATCTCGATGTAGGATGGCAGGGTCGTGCATGAACAACATGACGAAGACGAGCAGCCTGAGATTGATAGTACTGTCATGGTGTAGTTCCAAGATGACTAATGTATCACCTTCCTCAGTCTGCCTTAATTTTTTGGATTTCACCTCTTAGCGTTGCAATCTCATTGCTAGTACATCGGAAAATGAATCAGGTGATATACTCTGCTTCAGCTTATCCTCGAGCTCCTTGATGATGATGCGGATATCCGAGACTTCACTCTTCACACTGATCATACAGTTGAGCATGTTATCAAATGCAAAGAAATTAATCTCAAGCGAAGTTATTCTAACTTTGATAGCCTCACCTTTCTAGAACCATAGGTTGATCGTCATGATCAGAGTCTCAAGCTGCTCCTCAATCTTGATTTGTCTACTATCTATGGTTTCCAGCTTCCTCTCAAGGGTGTTAAAAAATCTATCCAAATACATCTTATATTGCGGAGACAATAGTATAGGCACAGTTTTGGAGCACAGTTCTCTATTGGAAGAGGTAGATGATTACGAAGAAAATCTTGAACTGGGTCTAGAGATAGTACCAGTATGGTCCAGGAACAGTGAAGAACCAGCGTCGTTTTTATCCATCAATTTTATCTTCAATTTGATGCTTTTTTAGCTTTTAGGAATCATATTGCTGATTTTTGCCGATTATAATAATTTTATTAATTTTTCAATAATTTATTGTCAGTCGATAACAGCGGCGAACAGAAGATAACAAGTAGTACGTAGTGCTGATAATGGTATGTACCAGTAAATGTCGCTGTTTAAAATATTAGATACCGACGTTGAGCAGGACGACTTTTTACTTATTTAATTTATTTAATATTTCTTATTAAATACGTATTGTATTAATATTCATATTAATAATAATATTCTTAATAATCCTTAAATTTATTTAAATTTATTTTTTACTTTTTTGTGTGAATTTTTACTTGTTAGTTGAGTTCAGTTTCTTCAAAGTCATTACATTGTACTTTATACACAATATACATCCTATTTTTCATTGGTGTCTCTATGTAATTTAATATTATCTAATTTTTAATTAAGTATAGAATTATAAGTATATAAATAATGTATACAGATTATTTGATTTTATTGAATTTTTAATAGACATGAAAATAACTTTTTTATTATATAATACTATATTTGTTAATAAATTCTATAACGTTTATAGTTAAATTTATAAGATATTTTTTATATACATTGTATATAATAAAGCAATTATAAATCAATTCTATAAATTTTTCATTTTATTTATAACATTGTAACGAAGCAATCCCCCTAGAGGGGTTGCACTCAGGTTCCTGCTCTGAGGTGGCTCGCCGGAGCCAGGGTTTGGATCCCCTCACCTGTGGAAAAGCAAAGGGAAAAAGAAGCGGTTCAAATAAAAACGCAGGCTTCTTATTTGCACACTTCATTATTCAAACACATTTTACAAAAAAAGATGTATCAAAGAAGGTCCTTTCCGGGGTCTGGAGGTAGTCTCGGCTTCTCCCTGAAAAAGAAAGAAGACGTGATCTTTTAGATAAGTTTTACTAAAAAAAGTAAAACTTAGCCTTAATTTTCAGAGCTCTCTACTAGGCTAGTCCGTCAGGCGGACCGCCGTTCAAGTCTGTCTAACCCGCGCCGCGACTCCCTTTTATACCCTGCCCGCGAGTCGGCGGCAACTCCAGTTTAATTAGAACAGGGGCGCCTGATCGGGCTGCGTACGAGAATAACGGAGCAGCGGCTATCCTCCGTCCTCGCCCGTGCGAGTGAGGGAGTGCACTAGCACGCTGCTGCGCGGCCGAGAGAGAACGAACTCCCCACTCGGGCGAAATCGGTTGCGCGCTGACGCGAGCTCGCCGCTGCCTCGCTTGGCGGCGGCCGCGGGCACGCGGTGAAGGAGCCGTATCTCAATTTGGTGACGGCCCAGCTGAGTTCTGCGGAGAGAGGGCATAGCCTGCTGTCTCTCTCTCTCTCTCCCACGGCGCGCTTTGTCGTGCGCTTAGTTCTTGGAACTAAGCGCGTAATGAGGCTTTTGCCTCACAACATAAGCAAATTTTGTAACATTAGATTTAAAGCACTTTCAATCTTATTTATTTAAATAAATTTTAATACCTTTTTGTAACAAAAAATCTATTTATTAATGAAATAATGGTAATAAATTTTTTTTTTCATATAAAATACTTGTACATACAAATGAATTAATTAAATAATATATTTAAAAAACAATATTTTAAACATTTTTTTTATTTTTGTTATAATCAATTTAAATACGATAAAAAAGTATAACAGATTCAATTTTATTTTTTTTTGTATTATCATTAACTACCATTATACATACATGAAATGTAAATAAGTAAGAATATATATAATACAACAATGATGAAAAATAATAACAACAACAACAACATTTCTACATATAATCCTAGTTAGTAATTTACTACATTATGATTGTAATTCATTTGATGTTTTTAAAAATACTTCGAGAATTTTAATTGTATTTTGTATGTTATACTGTTTAAAAAGTATAAAAATAAATACAGTATAATACAGTAAATACAGTAAAAAATGTATAAATAGATTAATAAAAATGTTTGTTTGTTTATTTATTTAAAATGAAAAATTTTAAATTAAAAAAACTATAAATAAAAAACATAATTAATATTATATAATAATTTTTTTTAAATTGATTATTTAAGATATTCTTGAATTGTTCATTAATGGAATCTTCTTCATTTGATACACAAATTAAAAGTTTCTTGAACTAAAAATTTGTAATAAATTTATAAGTAAAATTTTATAACAAAAATGAAGTTTGTGAACACAAAAATTATGTATTAATTTAATTGATAATAATATTTATTTCATTGAGTCTGTGAAAATGAATATCTGTTAATTACATTAGTCCTTAGATCTTAAGGTACTTTAAATTAAAATAATATGTATTGATACAATAATTATGTATAAAAAATATAATTTTATTAAAATTCGTTGTGGCTTGCACATTTAATTAAAATTCACATATGCAAAATTTTGTTGCGATATTTCTTAACATTTGCGATAAAAGGCAATGTATTGTGGTTTCACACGATAGATTTATTAAATTGTCTGGTTGAGAACAAAGTCTGCATTTGATAGGTGGGGGTTATGTGCAATACAACTAAAGGAAGATTTGTGTTTTATTTCTGAGACGAATAAAACATTTTTATTTGTATATATTTTTATATTAAAATACTTTTTATTCATTCTTACATTTCTAAAGGTTTTTGGCATATAATTTTATGAATTACAATATATATAATTAAAATTTTTAAATTAAAAATAAACTAACATTTTTTTTTTAAAAAATTTTTATTTAATAAATTTATTAACACTTATCAATTACAATGAACATTTAACAATTTTCCTATATGTGAAATAAAATTTTATTTATTTATTTATTTAATTTAAATAAATTTATTTATTCAAAATGTATTTATTTAATCGAAATTGTTTATTATAACTAGTTTATAACTAGCATATACATAAAGAATACAGGCATTAAATTTTCTATAAATTAATATACAAGTATAGAAAATGATATAGAAATCATATTAAAAATTTTCTAAATTATATTAGTCTATGTTGTAAAAAAGAATGTTTAAATTAAAAATTTTATGAAAAAAAGTAAATTCTAAATTGCAAAGCAATTGAGAATATTAATTCAATGCAATTTTAGAAAAAAATGTCTAAAAACGTTAATAACTGTGTTGTTACGTGATAAGACAAAGTTGCGAATATCATTAACTCTCAAAAATAACTAAGGAGGAGATTGAAGAAATATGGGGTTCAGAATAATTTTAATGTTCCCCATAAAACAATAAGTTTTTTATGATATTTTGTAAGTTATGAACGCGAAAAATTTATTTTTTGAAAGAAATAGATTTATTTTTACATGGGTTAATTTATACACGCTAGAATTTTAATTATTTAAAAAATGTAATTTGGTGTTTATATGAAGAAAACTACAAGTTTAAGGTTTTTTTATAAGAGCTAATATTTAATGATAATACATCATAGATTGCAGTTTTGCAATTATTTGTAGTTGGTATATCATCAAAATATATTAAAACCCGTGGGACTAATTGTGAAACTTTAATAAATTTCAGAGACGATTTTTGATATAAAGATGATATAAACTCAATTATTTCTCCGTTTCTATTTATTAATCGGTTTCTATAAAAATTAATTTTTTTTTATAATTTTATTGGCTACAATTCTTTCATTGATAATATAGTATTACAATTACTAGTTTTCATTTTATAACAAAAAAAGTAAAAAATCCATTTTTTCGTTTAAATTGCTAATAAAAGAAACTGAATACTTTTAGCAACATTTTAGAAAATAAAAGTCTACTGATTTTTTAACAATTTTTCATATATATAATTAGCTGCTCTTCGTCAACGACTTAATAAATGCTCTATTGCTTTGATTATTTAATACAAGCTGAGTTTACAAAACTTAACAAATTTTTTTTTTTTTTTTTATTGAGATTCTCCAGGATAGATTGACTTAAAAAATGTAAGTTAATTGTTAAATTTTGATAATGGTGGTATTAGTTTTTTAAATTTCAACAAGCTGTGAGATTTTTTAATTTTTCACAACGTATCAGAACTTAGTAATTGGACATTTTTAACAAAGAAAATAATTATAGTATAATAAATCTAAAAAAAAATAAATTTATATTGAATTATATTGTGTTTAAATATATATTAATATGATAAATAGGTAAAAAAAACGAAAAAATTCAATATGTAAATAACAATAAGTAACATAAATACTAAAAATCAACCATCAAGCTGCTATTTTACAATTTTCATATATAATTCAATTTTAACTTTATAATTTCTATTTTTTGTCAATATTAGTTATATATTTATAGAAATTAAAATGTAAACAAAAAAATTTTTCATGTGTGAATTTATTTTTATATTTTTTTTATTTTGTGAATAATTGAAATACATCATTCCTATACAAATCAAGCAATAGAGTACTGTTTAGGTTATTAGCGAAAAACAGCTAACCACATATATGAAAAATCGTAAAAAAAATTAGTAGAATCTTATTTTCTAAAATGCCATAAAAGATATTCAAGGTTTTTTTTTATTAATAATTTTGATCAAATGCACTTTTTTCCTTTTATTATTTTAAAATACAAAGTTGTAATTTTATCAATATAGTGTCAATGGATGACTTGTAGCTCATAAAATTATGTAATCAATTTATTTTTAGCTAAGAATGTTGATGTATTACAAGAGGATGTAAACAAAATTAAGCAAAAAAGATAGTATATATAACACCGTATGTAAAAGATTAATACACTCATTATAATGGCTTTGTTAGTGATAATACTAACGTTCACATACCTTAAAATTAAATAATTGCTCAAAGCGTAAAGGACAGAAAACCTAACGCGAGACAGAAGATGTATCGATGAAGTTGAGCAAAAAAGAAATTAAGTGAAGGAAATTTGATAAAACAAACGAGAGATAATTAGATAATGTGAACCACTATTTAATCTTTACAAGAGAGTTTCGAATTTACTATGCAAGAATGATCGAAAGAAACGTTGCTCGTAATTTCACGTAGTTGTACTAGCATAGACGGAAGGAGTGATTCACAAGCGATAAGTATTGTTTGCTGTTATTACCTGGTAGAAGGTAAAGTGATAGAAGACAGGCTTTCACCCTTTAGAGAGTGGGTCGAGCATTACAGATAGTTTTAGAATTATCAGCAGGTTGAAATCAAACCTTATACTTGCACAACCAGGCTATTGTAGCAGTAGTAAAAAAAATCCTCGAAAAACAATATCGAATAAAATAATAACAATATAATAATTTATTTTTTTTTGCCTTTGGCTAATTCTGACATAGTCAATATTTGATTTCAATAAGATATTGTAATACGGCATGTAATCCATAAAATAATCCAATTACTGCGAAAAACACTTTTTGGTTTTTTTGTTTCCGTTTTTGATAATCAGAATTAACTATTTGAGATCATATAATTCAAAACCGTTCGATTTTATCTTAGAAAATTAGTTAAATTTAAAAGCTTGCATATATTCATATATTAATGGATGAAATTCAATATTGTTTATGTCAAATGGTCATGAGAAATTTTAAGCGCATGTGTTTTCTCAAATGCTTAAATTTCATTTTTCCAATGTGGTACTCTGTACATTATTCTATTATATACGATTTATATTTCAATAAAAGAAATACAATATGTATATATATGTATATGTATAAAAAATATGTATATTTTATTCCATGCAAATATTACATGACTTATTCGTTTGTAAATTTTATAAATTTATAAAATTATATTAATTATCAATTAAATTATTAATTATTAATTAAAGAAAGTCTTTTATAAATGATGTATTTTTTAGGATTTTTCATAAACTTATTATTAATTATATTCATTATATTAAATAGAAACTTAATCTTAATATATCAGTGTATATTAAAAATTGTAAGTAATTTTAATTCACATTCTTCAATATTTAGAATCAATTTGATAATATTCAACAGTTTAATTTCTTATATTTTAAGTTAATAAATATTAAATATATATACAAATTCATGGCACATATACGTAAATAAAAAAGTATAAATGAATATTTATGATATTTAGAATTTTTCTAATATAATTGTATCCTGATAATAAATTTTATCCGATATTTAGCAAATATAATGAAAAAACTTTTTCCAAAAACTATATTTTCAGTAGTGAGTTAGTTTAAGAAATTTATAAATATAGATTTTATTCATTTTAAAAAATTTTAATCAATTGTATTAATAATCCTGATTAAAATATTCACAATAATGGCTATAAATTGAAAAATAAGTAAATAAGCTAATTACTGTAAATCGGAATTTAATTTCTTGTTTGTGTAAAACATTTAAAAATAATAATAAGTATAAATACAAGTTATATTAAAAAAATTCTTTTAATAAAGTATTTATGGACTTTTTAAAATATTTGTAAAGTAAAATAAATTCATATTATAATATATTCAGTTAACTCATTATTAATTCTTACATAGTTGATAATTTTTAATTTAATTCAAATAATTTAATTAATTACACACATACACACACTTATATTTATAACTATTTTTTGCATATGTACAGAATAAATGTACTAAATGAAAGTAAAGAATAAGCTTTAAAATATATGGAACTTTGTGTTCTTTTCATTTAACTTTTACTTTTCGCCAATAATACAAGCATTAATACATTCATAATTGTTGATAAAACTTCTTAATTTGAACGAGTTGGTAAGTTTCTACATTAGATATATATGAATACAGTTAATTTTTTATTTTTATACAAATTTATTTATTTCTTGTTCCTGTTTAAAAAAAACTTATTTTCGTGAATGTTTTTTTTTTTTTTGTTATCGAAGTGGAATTAAATATTAAATCTAATTTCATTAAATTTTTTTATTTACATTTTGGTTTCACGATACATTATTTAATCCATATTATAAAAAAAATTCGTTTGATACATCGTAAAATGTCTTAAAATATATTTTCTTTAATCATTATCTTTCGGGAAAGCTTACGTGAATTTAGCTTAGAGATATCAAGATTGTATTAAGTGAAATTGTGTGATTATGTACATATTAATTATATAAATCTATACTTACGAGGTGAAGTTTCTCAGAAATAAGAAAACCGGTGGTTGATTTTTTGGTATACCACGTAATTCATGAATTTTGAATCGTGTATCGTCTGCATTAAAATGCGTACAAGTTGTTTTGTTCCTCCTATCATATAAAATATTTAGTGAAATAAATATTATAAAATAGTACTCAATTTTTAATTATTCTTGATAATTTTATTTTCAGTAATTATTAAATTAATTATTAGTTAAATAATTTAATTTATATTTTAAAAGTTTAATAATTTAATTAGTTTCTGGTTATTTTATTAATTTTTAAAATTAATTTTTCTAATTTTTTATTACTGTGTATTAAGACTCTAATACAATTCTTTAGAAAGATATTTTAAATTAAATTGAAAATAAAAATTTTTTTTATAAAGAAACAAAAGTCTTTGTTTTTACTATCAAAGTATTAATATTTAATTATTAAACAAATGAAAATGAATAAAAATAATTGATTGTTTAATTTATATGTAATAATTTATATAAAATTATTTTATGTCATATTATTCAGACTTTTTAATATATTAATATTTATTTATAAAATATCTTTCCAATATATTAAAATTTATTTAATATTTGTAAAATTCTATTTGTTCATTTTAATAAAATTTTATTTGGTTACGTCTCAGCATGCCTACGAAAATGTAAATGAATATTTAATATATTTTTATCATAAAATTATAATTTATTCATAAATTAATTATAAATTAATCATAAATATTAGATAATAAAAATAATGATTGCTACAATTAACGATTATATTTATTTTAAATGATTTTACTTGAAATTAGCAAGGATAGATAGATATGTAGATAATTGGTTGAAGAGAGGGTTTATTATCTCGCGCACTCTGGCAGGGCTGATCTGATTGTGCTACTATCTCCTAAAATTATTTCCTATCAGAAATCCGTCCTTCTCTCCAGCGTTTGCGATCATCCGGACAGTGAATAACTGCCGATAAAGGTGGCACAGGAAGAGCTTCACGACCTCACGTTGGAGCTCAAGTTTCACGCTATAGTCCCCAGATCTGCAATCCTCTGCATGTCCAGATACAACCTCAATGCGGGAGATTGGTACGTGTTTAATCTTGTTATCCTATTTTTATTATTGCAATAATCCTTGGTATGATCGCAGTTAGGATTTTCTCTCTATATCTTCTGTTTGGCGCAAGGCTCAAACGAGCTCCATAAATCAACGTGAAGCTTAAGGCCACACCTCGTTGGTCCCGCTAAGGCTGCCTTCAACATGTTTTGGTCTAACCAAGTCCGCAGTTCTGCTTTGAGATACACACTACAGATATCTATATTTCTTAGTCTTCTATAGCCTATCTAGCTGAATGATTATTATTCTTGCTGAGGTGTCTATTTTCATTTTCCTGAAATCTTAAGGTTCCAGAAATAGTGCCCCTAGTGTCTTCCATCTTTTTTTATGAAGGTTGGACAGTGGCATAGAAAGTGGTTTGTTGGTCATTGTCTGGGTCCACATCTACAAGTCCTATCTATTTTATTATCCATGTAGTGTAGATGATATTCAACGTACCAATGATTTATTTACCAGCCTACAACCCTCATTATATCTTGCTTTTTCCTAGTAAAAGTTGGCTATCATTTTAGGGATGGTCCGATGTCGATTATTCTCTTTGACTGCCTAAGTCCCTTAGCCTCGTCCCATCTTATCTTGATTTTATTCTGAAGTCAAAGAGAAATGGCATTTTTAAGTTCCTGTTTAGATATGTTATATCTTCGTCGTCTTGATACAGCCTGTGTCCCCTCTTAGCCAGTCTATCTACATTTTCATTTCCAATGTAATCTTGATGTCTCGGTATCCACATGAAGGTTATCTTATTATTATCTGCAAGTGTATCCAAGTAATTTCGGCAGAGTTGGAACTCTTTCGAGCTAACTTTGATGCTTTCTAGGGCAAGTAGTGCCATTAGTGTCTATCGGACTGACAGCTTGGTTTATCTATTTAACATCGTCATAGTGTTTTCAGTTATGGCCCTGAATTCCGTCTTGAATACAGAAGTATGGTGTTAAGAGTTAAAACGAGCTCGTTGGAGGTGCTCGCTTCCCATAATCCCGCACCTGTTGCGTATTAATTCTTGAGTTCATCTGTGTACCAAATCGTACTTGTGCTTGGGGTGACATTTGTTTTGTTGTCTCAGTCCTCTATTTTCTTAATGATAATTCTTTACTTTTGTATGTATAAATATATCCGAAATACGTCATTGCAACGGATGTTTTGCGCTAAATTTAGGCCTGAAAGAGTTTTAATTAAAAGGTGCGTTCCTACCAAATGATCCTTGATTTGCAAGTATCTTTAGTATGCTTTGCCCATTATTGTCCAATCCAGGGGAACAATTCCCAATAGAGTTTCTATTGATATCGGTGTTGTTCTTATTATTTCTGCCAATCTTCTCAGGATTTGTCCCTGTATTTTGTTTACTAGATTTCCATCTATCCATCCATCCTGAGTTGCACCCTGTAATTTCAAACTATGGCTCTATATAGAAGCTACGGCTTGATGATCTCATTTTAAATTCATTTTATCTTATGTGACTGCAGACATTATGTGTTACCAAAGACTCTTCTACACATCCAGTATGTACTAATGACTTTTCAATACTTCATCTTGATGTGAGTGTTCCATTTTATCTTATTGTTCCAGACTATGCCCAGATACTTTACCTCAGTCGTACTTTGAACTATGCAACCATTTAGCTTCGGTCCATTTATTGTTTTAACCTTGTACTTGGTTGTAAATGACACCACGTTGGTCTTTTTTTAAAATTAAATTACAGACCCACTGCTCGAATCCAGGCCTCCACCAGCCCCTCTGTAGTCATCCTCTCTTATTATTATTAATACGTTGTTTGCATATGTCTGCGCACAGAATCCATTGTCTTCCAGTATGGCCAGCATTCTATTTATTACCAAGCACCACAGTGTGAGACAGGACTCCAGAAGGCATCCTTTTTTCACGTGTCCTGTAATGTGGATCTCATTCCATTATATTTGGATCTTTACTATACTGAGCAAATTCGAAAGTCATTTTTGTACTGTGATCGGAAGTGCTCTTATTATTGAAACTTTAGCTACAACTTCTTTGATTCATAATAAAAGGCTCCTACAATATCCAGCATTGCCATCAAAACTAGATCTTTATTTTCCATTTCTTTTTGTATGAATTCTGCTGCTTCCAAAAGAGCAGTATCCATGGAATTTTCTTCCTCATAGATATGTCGTCTACTATATAGGGGCGATTCTTCTAGTATTTCATGCATAATATATTTATTTATTAGTTTTTACGTCTTTTTGAGAATGAACGATGTGAGGCAGATAGGTCTATAGTCTTTTGAGTAATTGTATTTTATATATCTTCTACCTTTGTCTTTGGTAGAAACCATACTTTGACCAGTCTTCATAACTGCGATATGTAGCCATTTGCTAAGCTATCCCTAAAAAGTTCAGATAACTTGTACTTTACGAGGATCCTTTCATAATAAGTGTCATTATTATGGGATTCGCTCCATTTATTCATTTATTACAAGCTGGTTTCAAATATACTATCTCATAAACCCATTCAGCCAAAATCTTCCACCATGTCAAAGGGACAACTCTCCGAAGGAGAACCAGTAAGAATAATTAATATAAAAATAATATTGTCGTAAAATAAATTACAATATTATTATAATAATCTGTCGATTGTTAATGTATACCTGTTAATTGAATGACAGTTTATTTTCTTGTAGGTTAGTGGACGTGTTAAATTCAAAAGAACTGTGCATGAACCAAATGCAGACAGTTAGGTATTGTTGACAGTATAGGTCATCACTACAGGTTATATTATTGTTTATAGACTAAAGATCCTCAATGTAGATAATAATTCCATAAGTAATAATTTTAATTTTAAGGTTATTCAGGTCAAAAATGATAAAAGCCACTTTTCCACTTTCGGTTCACTTTATATCCTTTTTATTTTATTCCCTTTATTATGATTTTGTAGCGTGGTAAAATAAATTTTTGGTCAATCATCTGAGGTGATAATTTTGATGAGCGTAATTCAGACATATCAATTCTCAATTAAGTCTACTTTACTTTTTGATAATTTCGATTTATCGATATATTCATTTTGTGATGTTATCAGAAATTATTGGTGTTGAAATAAAGTGAAAATTGTTAATATTTATATATATATATTTATTATTAATTTAAAAAATTGTAAAGATATAATGGATATTCTATCTAATACAATATAAATCCTCTTCAATTACTATAAAAACAAGATTGTAGTCTCTTTTCATAAGATAATATCTTAATTATATTTACTAATTTAAACTATAATATGTTTACTGTTAATTATTAAACCGTATTACATCATAACTATATTAATGCAAAATTAGGAAAATCATTTACATTTATTATCAACCCAAACTATTTCATTAGCGATATAATTAATAGAGATAGGGTAATAACTATTTTTACAGATAGTAGTTAATCTAAGAACTCCACTTCAGTCGGTTATGACTTCGGATAATAAATAATAAGCTTTAGATTCATTTTTATCTCATACATGTCATTAGCACATATATAGATAAAAAAGTATTCATATTTACTGCAAAATGTATAGCCCTCATTCACGAAATTAAAATTGTCTTAAATTACACAAATCATAACATTTTAATTTTTTCCGATTTTTTTAAGTATATTAACTTCCTTTAAAAACTATAAATTTCAAGTAAATATCAATCCCTATATCTATATTTAAAATAAAAATTAGATGAATTATCTCGAATATCACCCAATGAAAATAAAATTAAATTATATTAATTTCTGTTCACTCAAACATTTTTGGTAATGATCTAATGGATGAGCATGCGAAATTATCAACTAATAATTTATCCATGGATACTTTTAAAATTCTACACACTGATTTAAGAATAATTTTCAAACAATTAACTATTTACAATACTGATTCTTTTATCTTAATAGAAGCTACTATCAAACGTGAATAATATTTCTGTCATTCTTATAACTTTATAAATCTAATTATTTTCATAATATAACTTCCTAGTGAAATGATCACAACTATTGACTGTTTCAGTTTAATTTAATTAAAACACATCTCTTTTTAAAATAAATATAATAAAAAAATGCTAAATATCAACGTAGATTTTCTGAATAATGATTTGACACTCAACATGCTGCATGTATCATTACATTGAAAAAATATAATTTATATTTTTCTTTAAGTTTATTCAAATTATTATACAAACCTACAAATTCACTTGTAAAACTATTATCAATTACTTGTAAACATATCTTTTATATATTTTATATATTTTGTATAGCATAATAATCTTGAAAAGTGATTAAATCTACTTATACATAATGGAAAGGATATTAATATATTCGTATTCCTCTCACATATTTAATATACATGATACATTACATATTTATAACAATTGGAAAATATTAAGTTAAAAGGTGAGATGTTACAATTTTTACTATAAAAATTGTTTTTTTTATTTTAATAAATGAATTTAATATAATAAAAAAACTTATACAATAATAATGTTGAGTATTAAAAAACATTTTATTAAAATTTTAATAATTTTACTAATTTTATTTAATTATATGCAAGTTACATAATATTTATCATTACACTTTAAAATCATAAAATTTTGTCAAAAAAAAAATAATTATTTAGTAAAATTTTGATTAAGAGATAAAGTAGAAAAAGATGCTAAGAATTTTATAGATACGCATACTTTTTGTTGTATAAAAGATTTATAAATGCATTAAACGTTATATTCTAATAAAAACAATTTATAATGTAATTAATGAAATTAATCTTAAATAAATTTACTATTTAAGTATGTTTTATATAATATTTTCATATTAAATATAATCTATTTTTTCTAAAATTGTATTTTTTTTGTTTGAATTATTAACCAGTTGATTATGAAAAGTAATATAGAGGAAGTAATGAATTATATATTCTTATAAATGATTATGAAATTTTTTAATTTGAATATAAAAAAAAATCGAAAGCAAAAGATAAATATGAATGTTGATCAAATAAAAATAATTTATTTTGAAAGTTTAATTATTCATATTAATTTAGTATTAATTGAATTCAAATGTTTGTAACCTTTATAACTAATTTTTTTTACATAATTTCTTTTTTATAAATTTGATATAGAGATTTTAATACAAATACATCTTATTTGTTATATAGAATTAACTTTTGTAAAAACTGACGATAAAGATCTATTTGAATTTTCCCAAAAAGCTAGTTTTTTAATACAAATAAATTATCTATATTTCTTGATGTCAAAAAATACTATTGTAAATTGAATTAAAGATGTTAATTTTGGAATGGAGGATTGCATGATGTTGGTTGAATAATTGAAGAAAAAGCACTTGTTTTCGGCAAGTCACAATCAAATACTTTATTTTCCAAGCAGATCACAATATTTCATAATTGCACTATCGCATAAAATGCCGCGGTGTCAGCGCTACTGCCCTTACAATAATTTCTCGCGCGTAATTAGGCTGCCGCACTTGGTTCCGCCCCCAATTTTCATCTATTTTTCCCCGAATCAAGGGACGGTTGTCTTATTGTTTTCAACTGTTACAACGTCTCGAATTTCCGATCAAACATATTTTCCGACCCCGCGTCCGCATACATTTATACTTCGAACATTTTCCTAGGCATAAAAAACTCCCGGCTTGCCGACGGGAGAAAAAGCCGAAACAATCTAAACGCACATTCTCATGAATTGACACAATATTGCAATGTAAAAATGACGGTACGTCTTCGTCTCCAGAAATTATAGAAAAGCGAGAAAAGGTAACGGGTCATGCAACGCGAATGAGAGAGAGAGAGAGAGATAGAGAAATGAGAGCACTAGCAAGAAAGAGAGAGAGATAGTGAGATTGTAGGGCTCAGCCGAGTCATGCTCGCGAGGAAGAGAGAGAAAAAATGGACACGTCCACGAGTACGTCTTTCCGAACTCACACACACATTCCTACGCATCTGTATACATACTAAACGCAACCCTTCCCATTTCACACAAACGGCGGAGTTATACGTACGTCCTATGGGCCACTTTGCTCCACACATACACACGGCCAGCGCACAAAACAAAATTGCGCATTTTATAGGCCCTTTTTAATGTTTCATCAATTTGCGGGCGTCCCCACATCCACGTCTATTTGAGACCAATGCCCAATTCCATCGCTAACAAAAGAGTTCATAGAATTTTTGCGGATTTAATTAATCAAAATAGATGTTTTTTATCTGAGTACATTTAGTTGAGATCTAAAAATAGTTTTTCACATGTAAAACTAAAAAAATACATGCAAGTGTGCAAAAAATAAAAATAAGAGAAGAGATTTATTCCACATATATTTTAGATAATTGCAAATAATGCATTCTATTATTAAATTAGAACGAACAAGAGATAATAATCAAATATTAACATAAATATAAACCAGTAAAATTTTTAAACTTATTGTATTATTAGTATATTAATCAACTCTTTAACTTTTTATTTTTTATTTTTCGACTTCTTTAATTTTTAAACTAGTATTTGGTGTATCAATTAAGTTTTCATTTAAATTGGTTTATTTGTTTTGTTCAATGATTCAACATTTTTTCAAAATCGCAAATAATTTTTATTAGTTTTTTATACCTCTTATAGTTATACCTTTATCGAGTGTATGTGCTTTCTCTTTACAAATTCTCACTTTAATATTTTTTTGTTTCTGTTAAAATTTTTAAATTAAAACTTTATTATACCTGCGTATGTAAAAAGCATTAATTGCAAAGTTGGGCACTAGAGGGCATGTACTATCTGAATAAGAAAACCTGAAAAGAAAAATAAAGGCTATAAATTAATGACCATAAAAGTTGTAATTAACTTTTATTGCCAGGTATATTTTGATTATATTGTTTGGTTATTCTATCCTATAATTTCATCAATAGTGCTGAAACTATCTAGCGATAATCAATTGTTGCTTATCATGGGTTCTTAGCATCTTTGTATATGTTACCAGTTTATTGCATAATTGTGTTTTTAATAGTTTCGTTAATTTTTGAAAAGTTTTCGACTCAGAAGCTCTATCTCATTCGAACGAGTTACAAGTAAAATTATCGACCCGTTTTCGTAACTGTTGCGACTGATTAATTTGTCCTGTTCATTTCATTATATAGTTATCTTTTATAGTAAAGTATTTGTATATTTTTTGTAAGTATATTTTGTTTTATGCTTAAAAATTGGTTAATTAATTTTTCAAAATCCTTACCTGTGTATTATAAGAGAATTTACCGAAATTTAAATCGCAGTTTATTTATTATAATAACCTCTTTTATTGAATTATTCTTATTGATAATATCTAAATTTTTTTAATATTTTATTTTAACTTTTCAATTATAATTTTGAAAATACCTTATTATTTATATTTATTTTTTGAATAAAGAATTATTATTATTATTTATAAATTTATATTTATGAATTCTATTTACATTAATGGATAATGAAATAATGCTTATTTATAAACATTTGATATGGACAGTATATAACACTTTTTCAATTTTTTTTTTTAATAAAATGCTCTTATATTTTATTCAATTTTACTTTTTGTAAAATTTTTAAATTATTTTTTCAAAGATTATTTTAAACAAATCTTATTTAAATTAGTTTAATAAATGTTTAAATTTATAATAATTTTTCGAATATAACTCTTTCTATACTTTTATGTAAATGTTTATACATATTGTAACGAGTACTTTATGTAAAAATCCAATAAATTATCACTTATGTTTGTTACACACATGAGGTTTAAGTACTCAGTGTGAGCACCTTTCACATCTTTTACCTTTTCTTGCTGCTTAGGTTACTACCGCTAATGCCAAGGGTGCCCGCGGAGGCAGCGAAGTCCGGGCGATCGGGAATAGGTCATCTCAAAAGGGGTGTAAATGGGTGCTTCAGAGCAGACGGAATAGAAGAACAAGGGCGAGATATAATAAACGTTTTACTACATTCAACACAAATGCATTTATTTTCTTTATAAGTTTACATAAATAAAACGCTTTCGGTAGGATCTGCTCGTTTTACATAAAATAAGATCCTTAAAACTGCTTACAACAATTCATCACTCTAGATAATTAGGACGATATACAGCTTGTTTTGAGTTAATCTTCGGTGCCAAGTCCAATGTATCCGCAGACTCTCGAGTGGCTTCTCATTCAACTTGTTTCCGGACTCAGGAGGTACACTTTGGTTACTGTGATTCCTCCTTCGACTCGTAGTGGAACTGATACATGCCACTTTACGCACCTATACCACACTTACCGATTTAAAAATTTGTACTGCTTTGATTTTCTTTGTTAACAAAAAGAAACTAGAATTTCGTTTCATTTGCGGTTTGTCCTTTATGATGATCGAATTGTTAATATAACAGCTTCTCTTGCAGAATAAAAGCTTCCTCGCCCCTTTCCTAATTTTCGTCACATTCAATCGATATCGATTGTCATGCCAAACTGGAAGATAACACTGAGCATTATATTATATAAATATTGTTGATAAATATTTATAATATTTATCAACAATATTTTTTTGTTTAGTGATTCAATTAATGTATTAGACTAATATGAAATTAAAAAAATTAAAATAAGTATAATTTTTTATAACATAGAGACAATTGAATCTACAGTTTCTATTTAAAAGATCCAAGCAATTAAAAAAATGGAATATAATACTTTATTTCAATTGTAACTATCATACTTGATATATGATTAATAAGGCAAGAGACACACACAGAGAGACAGAGAGAGAGCAATTTCATATGATGGGGAAATTCCCTATTGACCTGTGAAAAATCGCCAAAGTAGATTCAATTCTGTCATAATGTTAATAGAGTTTGGATGCCATAATTTTTTGCGTCGAAAAGTTTGAGTTTTTTCTAAATTGAAGCTGGTAATTTATTAAAGTTACTACTAAAAAGCATTAACTTTGATGTTCATGTGCTCCTTGTTTCCGATTAGTTATAGCTATGGGTAAAAGTTTTATTATATTGTTTTATTTGTCTCTTTATCGGTCGGTTACTAAGTTTGATTTACTTTAACATGAATATTACATATTTATGTTGGTTATTACTTTTGATCATTTATAATTATTTCTTGCGATTATTAGGTCTATGATATGCATAGATTATTACTGAAATAGTGAAGCAAAATAGCGTCTGCGCCTATTAAAATATTTTACAGCATATAATTATAATTTATATGAAATTATAACCAAAAATATTTAATTCATAATTTATATTTATACTAGTGACAATACTTGTTTTATTACCAAATGATTTTTTATGAACCAGAAATTACAAATTGTATCTATTATATAGTTATAGATCACTTAACAGTTTTGAAAAAAATATATTTTTAAATAATTTGTATAATTTTTTGATTTGATATGATTTTAATTTATAGATTATTATTAGCTTTTCAAAATTCTAAAGATTGTTTTAACGAAAAAATTTAATTATAAAAATTTAAATATTTCTAAGAATATTATAGGGTTGTAGAACTATATTTTTTTTATTAAAAATATACATATAATTTATTCTAATAAGAATTCATACATACATTTATCAAATAAATATTTGCCAGATATAAATTAATACAAAAATTTTCATAAAAATATTAATATGGAAAGTATAGAACAAAAAAATATTATTTATTGTTAATATGTATTTATTTCTTAAGGGGATTTTTTTTATCAATTTTTTAAAATATAATTCAAGTCCTACAATTTCACTCTTCATTATTAATACAATTTCAGTATACAAATAACATAACGTAAACATTTGGGAAGCTATATTGTGTATAGGTGCATGTACATTCTTATATGATTGTTAGGTAAATTAATATTTGGCTCCAAAACTATTATGTTCTTTTCTCAATGTTTGCACTCCTAACGTTAACTGGTCGAGATAGATAGGCATCTTTGTATGGTTCGCATGTAGTAGCATGTTTTTTTTATTTGTATATGCGAATAAATGAAAGGATGAATGTTGATCCCATTTATTTAAATTCTGCAAGAGCAAATGAATATAAACGAAAGAATACTTGAAACGATTCTCCTAAAAAGTTTTTTTTTTATAAAGTTGAATGAAGGGAGTTCAAAATAATGACTTTTGAATATATCTATCTTGATTTTAAAGTCGAGGTATATTATACAATCTTACTTTTATCATTAAAAATATAGATTTGATAGAGATGCTTCTATTTATCTGAATATCAAATAAAGGCAAAATCCTCATAATCCTCATCTTGTTAAATTCTACAGCATATCTACTCTTTCTACAACATACACACACATATTTTCATTACAAATATGTACTTGGAACATTAACTCCGCTTTTAGAGATAAGTCGATATTAGAATTGTTACTAGTTATAATATTAACGCTTAACACCTTATTTGTATTATAAAAGCTGGGATTCAAATAAATAGAGATATACTCTTAGATCCTGACAACTACGAATTTAAATGTATTAGAGTTAGAAAATAAGTTAGCCTGCCAAAGTATAATTAGGAAAGAGGTCACTGCTTTTACTATATATATCACAGGAAATAGTGGCTTCTGCAAGGAGTAAGGAGTTTCTGAGAAAATCTTAATATTCGATTGTAACTACATGTTATTTTAGATAGAAAAAAAATGAAAACTTGAGGAATAGATAAGGAATATTATAAAACTCAATTGATTAATATATTGAAAGAAAATTGACACTTAACTTTCTTATCTCGTTTCAGACTGTGGAGACTATTAAGTATAAAACAAAAATTCTAGTCTAATTCATTGTACAGGTATTTGAGCAGAAATTCAAAATTATCTTTGAATTTTTGAAGTCATTTCAGAAAAAATACAAGAAAGTTATGTAATTTTTTGTATTTCGTCAAACAAAGATGATGGTAGCAACAAGTTTAAAATGTACAAATTATGTATAAACAAGTTGTGAAAGAAGCAAAGGAAAAAGCGTGAAGAATATTATGTGAACAAAGTCAATGAAGCTACTGACACTGAAAACTATCGCTTGTTACAAAACATTTTCACAAATGAATAAAGACGATTACCAAGAAAAATGAAGAATAAACTAGGGGGCGCTAATAAAATACTTTTGTTCAGATACATTTTCCAGATTTCAAAAGAGAAATGAAAGCCCCTAACCTCATAACTGAGAACATTATCAAAAGAGAAGTCTAGCTAAACAGATGATCAACTCAGTAATTATTAGGGGGTTACTGTAAACTTTAAGCCGTATAAGGTTGCATAACTTAATCATGTTTTTTTCATACTTATAGATAATATGTGATATTTTATTAATTGAAAATAAGTGTGATAGATAATATAAAATTTATTCACCATCTTACCTAGTTGTGCTAAATATGATAAAATAAAACGAGAGATCTCCAACGAATGTGATTCTCGTTATTTATTATTTCGCAGTATAGTATTTAGTCTGACTTATTAAAGTTCACTGATAATATAAGGTATAGTATGCAAAAGAGTGACATTACTTCTACATTTTCATTTTAGAAAAGCGTTTGACAAGATTAGTCACGCTAAATTAACATTTTTCTGCCATTCTAAGCAGATGTTAGCTTGTTTCTTATCTTGTAGGTACGAGTCAAGTTGTCATTAACGAAAAGAGAAACTTATCTGTATAAAAGCAACTAAATATTGGAGTCTCTCAGGGATCGTGCTTTGGATTCTCACTCTTCTCCCTTTATGTAAACGACATAAAATACTGTTTGGATAGTGATGTACTGCACATCATGTATGCGAATAATTTGCAAATTTTTGACCAATGTCCCGTTCAGGAGCTCAACAGACACTCCTCTGTACTTTATGCTAATGTTGAAAGGAGTTTAGACTGATCCTGTAACAACGGCTTGAAGCTGAAGATTTCGAAAATCAAAAAAATTCATTTATTGGCTCACCTTATTATATCAATCATCTTTCAAATAACCCTAACGATTTTGTAATAATTGATGATGCCAAAATTTGCTAGAAGTTTTTTGTGCGAAGCTTAGGTGTTGTATTCGACTCTAAATTGTCTTAGAGAGAATATTTTATGTGCGTGCCAATACGCCAGTGTACAGATTAATCTATTTCAGAAAAAGCACGAGCTTTGCACTGTGCAAGCATCTGATCACAATTTTGTTATTCCAAATTATTACTACTGTTGACTATAATTTACTGCGATTTATTAGACGAACATAACACAAATATCCAAAAACTGGTCAATACTGGGTTTCGGTATATCTATAGTGTGAAAAGGAGTGAGCACATCAGCCCTTACAGACATGAGCTGAACTGGCTTACAACCATTGATCGTTGAAAATATTTTGCGTATATTGTCTTAAGAAGTTGCTCAACGCAGTTTTTCGTGGGTACTTGCTTACTTACTTTCAGGCGCATGTTCTGGTCAAGCCTGTTAACGGTTCTGTAACTTTTCTAGACATTCATTCTTTTACTTTGGATATGTGGAGGAATTAAATTCATATTATCTTTACACTGCTCTAAAATTTGCTCCTATTTTACATATGGAATACTGAATTACACACTCATTTAAAAATAATCATTTTTAATTACCCTTTTTAGCAAGAAAAATCACACAGATCATCTTATAATATTTTACTTCATTACATGCTTCTATTCTCATCTCTTGTTCATTCACTTTCATAAAAATTTTCCTTATCGTGATCCAAAATATTTATTTATTGATTTATATCATTACATTACATACGCTATTGTAAATTAACCTATAATTATTATTGTATTATACAGCAAAATTTACATTAATAAACAAATTAATCAATTTATCAATCAAATCGTTGAAGGTAAATCAATGTATAAAAAGCATTTGCTGTGTAAAGAACATAGAAAAGCACCATAAATTAGAGAAAAGTGAAGATTCAAAAGCGATTAGAAATATTAGTATAAATCAACGAATACAGTATAAAAAAAAAAATTGATATTTATTACATCTTTTGTATTGATGCATCAGTATTATCAATGGAAATATAATATCTTCATTTCAAAAAAATAAAAAATAATTTAAAACCAAGATCGAGTGAATTACTGTTAATTATTATATAATATATGATAAAAATAAGAGCAATCGCATGGACATAGAAAGCTTTCAAAAATTCTTCTTGTTGTATTTGGTACTGTACATTATGACAAAATTGTTTATTTCATTGGTTTACATGTAAATCCCATTATTATAATTTGAAAATTACAAGTCTTTCAATTTATTTATTAGTTCCGGTCTCTTGGCAATTTGTATAGAATTTTGTTAAATATTCAGTTAAAAAATGACTTTCATTGATTATAAAATAATAGCTAATCCATTCTCATCTCAATATTAGATTATATAAATTATTTGGAAAATATATTTGCAAGATATAATTATTGATAATTTCAAAGTTGATATAAATCATATATAAAAACTTTAAATATATTATTCAAAATTTTAGGAATCACCATGAAGCCATATGCAATATTTTTATCTATATTACTAGTAAATGTTGCAGCCAGAGAGGAAAAATCACCCTCTGATACTGATATTATGGCAAAAAATATATTAGAGTGGATTCAAGGAATTTATCGACATGGTATAAGGAAAAGTACGTTATAATATATTTTATTAATTTATATTATTATTTCTTATTAGGTAATGAAACCTACCATAATAAAAATTGTTTTATTACTAAAATTATAAAAAGTTTATGTAATAATCTATAAAATAATATATCAAATAGGCTTTGTATGTAGTATTTCGAAATTTTTATTTATATTAGAACGGAGGATAAGTAATTGTTCTAATTATTTTTATTTTTCTCACGCACTGAAATAAGTACACTCTTAGCCGTGTGAAACACGTCGCTATCCCTTCATTGAGGGGTGACCGGGGAGGCAGTGAGGTCTAGGCAACCAGAAAAACTACACCTCTAAATAATCGCTAAAATATATGTCGAAGTGAGGTAGAAAAGAGCAGAGAGGGCGATAAATAATCAGCGATGTATTGTTTACACACACAAATATGCATTTATTAGTAATTTATTTTCATTATAATTATTCAACGTGTATGCACTGGTGCTCGCTTAAAATTTACAAACTGATAATCTTAAACCTACATACAATAAGATAATAGTATCAAATTATGGAAAAGATTTTTCTTCCCCACGGACTCCTGTTATTTCGGTTCGTGTTATTTCTCACCGGCTTCCTCTTGATAGATATTTTCTTGATTAGCAAAAACGATGCACCATCTGTGCATTCGATGCAAGCTAATTAGCTTTGTTTCTTTACACCGATACTCCTTCATTCTTGACATAACGATACTCCTCAAATTAACGAAAAATTATGAGACAATATAACAAAAATATTTATACGAAGCGTATGATAAGATACAACAAATTGATCTGCTATTGCTATACAGGTCCCTGTTCCATTTCTTAATTTTGGGCGTGTGCCGATTGGTCCCAAATAGATCCGATGTATGTCAAACCAGGTGATAATGCGAAATATGTGACAATATATATAACTAAATATTATAGGAATAGAAAAATATATTCAAGTATATTATTTTAGTGCATTTTTTAATATAATTTTTATTATTTAAAATTTTATTTTTATTTTATTATATATTTTTTTATAAGTCGCTGATCAGTGTTTGACAAGGATTTGAAAAAGATTTTCTTGATAATTTTTAATTGAACTAGCATGAAATGATAAATTAAAAGTACATTGGTTGATAAAGTAAATATTTTTAAATAAATATATATTGTACTAACAGTAAGTTCAATAATAAGCAAAAATGAATAAAAATATATTTAATACTTTATTGATTTAAGTATTACTGTTTGAAAAGAAAAGAGTTAATATAACTCTTACACAAAACTCATGCAATCACGCTGTTCAAATTTCGCGCGCTAAGTAGTACCGCTCTCAGCCACTAGGTGGCGTACTCCAAAATTCTAGCTTTCTTAATATGAAAAGGTGTATTGAGGTGATATATACGAGTCCCTCATTACTCGTTTTTACTGTCACTCTTTTGTTTCTATATAATACATATAGCATAAAGGTCTGTCTCGTGGGTAGATAATTTTCTCACCACATACATAAAAGTATAGTATATACTTGGTTTTAGTTAAACTCAATTTTAGAGTTTTTTCTCTTTTCGAGTTTAGTGACATTTGATTACTGTGCCTAACACCTTTTTTAAGCAATATCCTCTCTGCCTTTTGTAAACTTTATTTTACAATTACTTTCATCATATATTTTTTATATTTAAGTAATGTTTTGTAATTTAATGTTATATATGCGTACTATTTATAATTTTCATTATTTAATACGCAAATTAACATAATAGCAGCTCTAATGATCATCCAAAATAGATTATACATAAAACCACATACTTGTGATTTCAAGATAAACTAAGATTTAACTATCATGTCACATACAGTCCCATTTTCATAAAACAATGTTTCCTATGCTATTAGTTAATTAAAATTGGATAATTAATGCTATAATTTTGCATAAAAAGATTTCCACTTTTTTCTCTGGTGCAATTATGGAATTACACATAACGACAGAATCTTATAAAAAAATGATTCTATATTATACCATGAAATATATTGTAAAGGTTTGATTAGTCGGAAAAGTCTACTCGTAAACTTTATATTAAATAAATAATTAATAGTAATTTGAAAAACATAATCTGAAGTGATTTTTGATGAATGGTACCGTTTTAAGTACATATGTGAAAATTAAGTTCTATATCCAATATTTACAAATCTTTTCAATTTTTTTAGTTTTTTTTTTAATCTTTTAGTAATTAAATTAATTACTAAAATTAAATTATTAAATTAAATTATTTAGTAATTGAAATAAAAATATACAATTTCTATACTATATATCTATATTGAAAGTGTATAAAATTTTATAAAATCTTAATTTAATGTTTATACAATTGAAAAAAAATTTATTTGCATACATTTCATACTTCATGTACATACTTTTTAAAAATGAAAGTGTTAATACACGTGTGTTGTTTTCAAACTTAGAATACACTGCAAAATATGATTCCGAATATTAATGTATTTTTATTTTTTTTTTTATTTTTATTTATTATATACATCTTCAGCCCCAAGGCCCTGGAGTGGACTTTTGTACAAATATATGTTACATAGATATTTGCATTTATTTACATAGTTAACATTTTCTTCTCTCCTGAATGCTTTCTTTCCTTTTCTAGATATTTATTTTTTTTTATTTTTCGAAAGTTTGCGCTCCTTTGTCTTCCTCTCTTTTACCTATCTTTATCATCCTTGCTTACTGTTTTCTAGCCTTTTTCTTCTGCGCTTCCTTACATCTTTTATCTATTTGTTTATTGTTCTTCTCAGTTGTTCACTGATTTTCTCTCCTACAAATTCCTTTAGTACTATTTGGGTGTTCCATTTCTTTTCTTTATTTATTTTGTCCATCAGGTCTTCTGTCCTGCTGCAGCTGGATAGTAGATGCTCCCAGTCATCCGTTGCCTCCTTGCAAAGTGCGCATTTCCTATCTTTTTCCAGTAGCCAGTATTTGTTGCTAGTGATTATATTCCCGCATCTAATTCTAGCGATTGTTCTGGTATCAGCTATACTTTGCTTTTTCTTTATATATCTTGGTAAGTTCTCTGTTTTTATATCTTTATACGTCTCGTTGTACCTTGCATTTTCTATCTTTTCTCTTATAGTTTGTCTGAATATATCATCCTCTCTTTTATTAATTTCGTAGTATATATTAGTACCTTTCTCGATCCAATACTCTAGTTGCATTCTGCTGAGCCCTATATGATTTAGATATTTCTCTGCATGGTCGGTTATTTTTTGTTGTTTCCATTGTTCTTTTCTTTTTTCCAGCATCTTCTAGTTAATCTGTCCATCCCTTGTTTTTTTTATCATTTCTTCCAATTTTAATGCTCGTATTCTCCATTTCTTTTGCATTCCTGTTCCTTTGATTTCTTTCATTATGATATATTTTGGGGTACAGGCTTCTAGTCCTAGCGTTCATCTTAGGTATTTGGTTTTTATGTTTTCTAAGCTTTATAATCCTCCATACCCCAGATTTCCACTCCGTATTTAATACCCCTTGTACCAAATAATCGAAGAGCATTTTCCTTCTGCCGTAGTGTTCAACACAATTCCTTTCTCCTAATCCCCAGATTTTTTCGCTGCTATTCTTCCTTTGTATCTTCTTTCTTCTATATGTTTCTTGTGGTCTCCATTCTTGTTTAACATAAAACTTAAGTACCTAAAGTTCTCTACTACTTTTAATTCTCTACCATTCCATTTTCAGTTTCTCTCCTTGCTTTTTCTTCCTTTTTTGAACACCATTATTTTAGTTTTTTCTATATTTAATTCCATCTTCCTATTTCTTAAGAATTTTTTATGCGTTGCCATCATCATTTGCATGGCCTCTTTATTCTCTGCAATATTAATACAACGTCATCGGCATAGGCCAGCGACCATACTCTCATGCTTTCTATCTTAACACCTCCGGTTTTTTCCTCATTCAGTCTTTCCTCCAATCCAGCTACATATATATTAAATAGCAGTGGGCTGAGACAGCAACCTTGTCTCAGTCCTCGAATGGTCCAGAAGGCTTTTGAAGTCACTCCATTTGCACGACTTAAGACCTTACATCCAGTTGCTCTATATATTTCTTTTATCCTCTTTATAAGTAGTCCATCCATCCTTTTCTCTCTCATTATATCCCACAACTTTTTCCTATCCACTGTGATGAAGGCCGCTTTAAGATCGATAAACGTAGCGTATAGTTTTTTCTTCTCTCTTATTGCCTTTTTTATCAGGAGATCCAGGATGTATATGTTATCCATCGTGGACCTTCCTTTTTTAAAACCTGCTAGTCCTTCTGGGATTACCTCTTTCTCTTCCATCTCTTTATTTAGTGTATCTTTTATTATACTTGTATATATCTTGTATTCCGAGATAAGAATTGATAAACCTCTGTAATTTTTAGTTTTCTTCGGGTTTCCTTTCTTGTATATGGGTATTATGATTACGATTTTTCAATCTTCAGGTAACCTTCCTCCATTCCATAACTTATTCATCAGCTCTATTAGCCTTATTTTAATCTCTTTTCCTCCGTATATCCAGGCTTCATTCGATATATCATTGATGCTCTTTGCTTTTCTTCTCTTCAGGCTTCCACATGCTTTTTGATGTTCCTTTCTATCTGGTGTTTCTATCCTCATTCTTTCTTCTATCTCCTTTTCCCTATTTTCATTGATCATTCTGTCTTCGTTGCCTCCCAATAGTCTAGTGAAATGCAGTTTCCATTCTTCTATAGGTATTGTTTCCTCTAATCTATTTCTTCTCTTTCTTACTCTGATCAGGAACTTCTAGATGTCAGCTTCATTTCTCAGCTTTCTGATCTTATTTGTTCCTTCTCTGCCTATTTCCTCATTTTTCTTTCACAAGTTATTTTCCATAATTTTCTGCATCCTAGATATTTCTCTTTTGATTCATTGCCCTCTTTCCACCTTCTCAGAATTTTTTTGCCTTTTTTGAGTATTACAGTCCTTATCCCACCATTTTTTTGTCCTATCTTCCATTCCTTTACATTTACTTCCCGCTTCTTAGTCGCTACTTTATTTTTGTTTTTTAGTTCCATACATATCGTTTCTATGTCTTTTCCTATTTCATTTCCATCTTCTCTTCTATCTATCTATCATCTATCTATCTATTATTATATATATCTATCGTTTCATTTCTGTATTCTTCTATGCTTTTCTCATTCCATATCTCGATCATTCTGGTTCTGCCTTTTTCTTTTGTTTTGGACTTTCCTTTCTTTGTTGTGTCCATTCTTATTTCTACTCGTATCGGCATGTGATCTAATTCAACCGAATATTACTATATTAAATTATTAAATTTAATATTAAAATGTTATTTTTGTACATCGGTCACGCTTTGCGTTGAAGTGTTAACTTTATTTAGATTTTAAGAAATTTTTAATCTCAAAAATATACTGAGTTTCTTTATCTACTTATTATGATAAGTAAAATCTTTAAATTATTATTATTTAAAAATTAATTTATACTTATTATAGCATTTTATTAACAAAATTAATATTAATAATATTCACATTCTTTCTTAATTGAATAAAGTTATTAATGTAAAAATCTACTAAATATCGAAAAAAATTTTAAATTAAAAACAAAAAAATTACTTATTTAGTCATTTTTATTTAGTCAATTTATTGTTCTTTGTAAAGTATTTTCTTAACGTATCATCGTTCGAGATTCTTCAAAAATCGTTAAGATTTCGAAAAATTAAGAATTTTGTCTTGGTTCTCGAAACTTCGAAAAGCAACAGCTTTCGAAGTTTCAAGAAATGTCAATAGAAGCAAACATCTATATTCTATATTTAATAGTTTAAAAATCTTATTAACAGAATATTTTTTCAATATTATTTACAAACGAAACAAAAAAAATGTTAACGCAGATGCATTATCACTTAATGCAGTTATACAAGGTTAAGGAAATTCGGAAGGTTCATAAATAAAATTATATGAAATTCAAGATATAAAGGATACAAAATTAAGCATTGAAATTCAAGCTAGAAACCATTTAAAAATAAAAAAAAAAAATTGAATGAAGATAAAAACCTTGGTGACCTTATAAAAAATTGAACGATATTATATGTGAAGCAATAATAGATGGTGTAATAGCTAGACAAATTATTGATAATAAATTTATAGAAAATATAAAAATAACTATTACATCAATGAAAGCACTTTCTGACCTTTATCTATGAAAAACTTTATAAATTCTCTTTTATTAAATAAAGAAAATTATGTTGAAGATTCTGAAAATAATTTATCTGATTCTATAGTGATTATAGATTTATTTAAAAAAGAAATATTGCAGCATCGAGATATTTATTATTGCTCAAAATAGATTTATTGAATAAATTAGTAGTACATATAAAGATACTAAGAATCGATGATAACCAACACGTGATCATCGCTAGATGGTTTTAGTATCTTTAATATATACTTATTACAAGTTACAGTACTCGAATAATATATATCAAATATATATCTGGTTACAAAGGGCAATGATGATTTTTTCTTTAATTTTGATTTTTGTTGTTTGATTTTGTAGAAATGTTTGGGAAGATTTCCAGAATTTTTAGCAGAATAGTTCCGACAAAAAGTTCCCAAAAAGTGTTGGGTTGAGCCCACAGTGGGCTGAGTGATTAAAATCTTCTCTTGAAAAAACGGATAGGTCATCAACCGTGAAGATTATAGAACCAAAATAAAAAGAAGAAAGAGTAAGGTTACTAAAGTAACTTTAAACGCAATGAGGGAACAATGTCTTTGAATGCAGAAGAAAGGTTTACGAGAAATTTTAGCTAATGCTTTAATGCTAAAGCTGTGTTAAATTAATATTGATTCGCGAAGATTATATCAGAATCACTACTACGACGAGAAGACGACGTTTGACTTCATTAAGAATTTGAAAATTTCTAATAAACCATGAATAGTGAAGGAAAATTTAGAGGCTTTTATGATAGAACGAATAGAGTTTTTTGAAAGTTCATGGATTTGTTAAATTCTAGATCAACTATGTTGTGTATAATGGCCATACAAAAATCTTAATTCAGTGTTGGAAGAAATACTTTTGTGGATTGAAAAGAGACGTAAGTGATGGTGGGCTAGAAGAATTTTGTTTCAAAATGCGGTTACGTGATCATTTTATCTCAGATCCGGATTAAAAGTGACATCAAGATATTTAATCGCTTTGCTCCATGTGATATTATGTACGAGTATGAACATTGGATGGAGATGACGAGAGCGATATTATAATAAAATTGATATTTATTTATCTTCGTTAATATTAAGCCTACATTTAGTTAATAAAATCTTAAAGGGAATCAGAAATTTATTTATAGTGAAATAGTACATGAAGAGTAAAAAAGAGCTATATTATCGGTATATCGGGCGATATAAATTTTCCCTTTGTTCAGAATACCACTAATAAAAACATATAATAATAATGTTGAAAGTTTAAAAATTTGTGGTATACCTGCAGTTATTGAAAAAATAGAAGAGGAATCGCTACCAACTTTTATTTTAAAGTTTCGGTTAGATAAAGATGAGCGAGTGGTATCGATCAGATAAGGAGAAAAATTATGGTAAATCAGTTTATAAATTAAGTTTTTGTGCCAGATACAGTCGAAAGCTTGCTGAATGTCAAATTAATTCATCACAGTATGCCTTCTAATATTAAATTAAAATACTATAATAATTCATTAAATATTACATAATCTTATATAAATAATATTAACAAATTATAATAAATTAAATTAATTAAAATTATTTATAATAATATTATAAAATATTATAATAAAAATTAATAATATTAATATTAAAAGTGCTTAGGCAATGCATTCGGTATGTGATGGAGTTGGTGTAATATTCTATGATTTTTATGGAAACTATGTTAAATATCTGGCAAAATGTAATTTTTGTCCATATCTTTTTGAAGACGATTGAGTAGTTCAGTTTTAGTTATTTTACTCAGGAAGCTTAATAGGCTAATTGATTTTTAGTTCGAGAGAGAACTGGGAGGTTCGTTTACTTTTGAAAAGTATATAACAAAATCTTCTTTCTAGCAAAACGGAAAATATTGCATAATAGCATTGATTATATTTTAAATGGCTACAATAAATTTAATAATAGGAAGAATTTTCAAAATACCGTTTTGTAATCTATTTCTCTCAGAAGTTTTCCTATTCAAATAATAATACGTTTTAGTTTTTGACGGGAGGTCGAAAAAATGTCTGCGGGAGAAGATTGAAAATTATTGACCGTAATTGAAATTTAATTATGGAATATAGAGAGAGGTGATCGAGAAGAAACAAGTGAGCATTAATTATTGATATTTTATTAAAATACTTTGCCCATGTCTTCATTTGACGTACTTGAGCAATTATTGATATTGAGTGGCGTAGGAGGAAAATGACGACTTCGTCGGCAGCAGACTATTTTTCAAATAGACTATTTTTAGGCTTGAAAATGTAATTATAATAGGAATTGTCTCGAAAATTAATCATAGCTTTTAGAAGAGAATATTAGAAAAAATGTTTTTTTCAAATTAGGATGTTTAATTTCCAAGATATCTGACGTAATTTTTCTCCCGAATAAAAGAAATATCATTTTGGGTGAGATTTATGTATCTCGTTTGAATCGGAGAAATTTCGAACGCCCTTTGATTAGCATTATTTAAACATCACGTGGGATTTATTATGGCGTTATCTATTTCTGATGACGATTGGGGTATTGAAAATTTTTACGAAGAAGATTGTAAAATGTAACGGAAATGTAACGAATTCGTTTTTGTAGAATTCGGCACATTCGTACATGGAATAATGGATATGTCATGAATCACTGGAAGATGATCCGAAAAAAGTGAATAAATCTAGATAAACTTTTTCTATAGAGGAGCTTTTTTGGACAGAGAAGCATCATAAAAAGAGAAAGTTATTGGTATTGATGTTTTGGGATTGGGGATCGGAAATGGATTTCATGGAGTTAGTTTTTGTGCCCTTGTGTTAACCGTGGTAAGTTTTCCTATGAGATCCCTTGTAGTTATAATAAATGAGATTAACATTAAATTTTTTTTTGCTTGAATATTCAGCGGTAAAATGATTTGAGATGCAAAAGGCGCATATAAACGGAGAATTGCAATATATATTTCAAATAATATTTACATTGGAGCATTAGATTAGTTTTTGCGCTTACACTCAACTTTTACGACGATGTCGCAGATATGTTAAAAAATATCTCTTGCCTGTGGAGATGTCGGCTCCAAGTAATTAATAATTAATAACCAAATTTGTTCGTTATGGTTATTAGTTATTAATTACCTGGCATACGATAAGCACAATAAATAAGATCTTGAAATTTAAAGTCTTGAAGGATTTCCTCGTCCACGAGACTTTGTGAAACATTGAGAAGAATTATTATTAATTATTCTACATTTCTTATCCTTTGCAAGTTTATGGGTTGAATAGTCAATTTTCTTAGTGTTTAAAATGTTTGCGATAGTTACCATTCAGGGATAGACTCATATTTAATTTACTATGTTCAGCGCTCGTCTGAATTTGATGGAATTGTTTTATATACTGACCGCAATCGATATATTCTTACGATATATTATTCGATTTTGTTAAATTTAGAGTTTTGTTTTAATAAATAACGAGCAAATGAAAGAATAATTATTATATAACAAATAAATAAATTTAGTATAGTTTTATAGGATTAAAATAATTTTTTTAATATTAAAAGTCTACGATATGCTTATTTGAACTAAACATGATTTGTTTACACATAAAATTTTTATACACATATTAATATAAATATATATATAAAAATTTTTTAATATAAATTCGTATATTACTTGTATTATAAATTATTTAAAAAATTTAATTTTTGAAAATTATGTTATGATAAATGCAGTACGTCAACAATCTGATAATGCCTATCTTCCACCATACAATATACAAAGATCACCAGAGAAACCAAGACCATTTCAGTCAGTTCCAGCACAGCAATTTGCATCATTTTCTAGTTCAACTTCAAATAAAATGTCTGAAGCTTACCCAGATTATAGTAGCCCATCATCTGTAAATCTAGGATACTCTTCTAATAGACTTCCATCAGGTTTTACTACCATTAATTTAAATAATAATAAAATAGGCTTTAATTAACATCTTTTTCATTATTCAAAGGTTATCCAGCATCATCAACGTCATACCTACCACCTAGCCAGACCCCCATTTCCATAGAATCAAGATATCCTTATTCTACGGTTGATAACAGACCCAAACCAAATTTTCCTACACCTGATCCTAGATTCATATCTAGCTCAGCATCTGGACTTGGGAGTCGATCTAGACCTGGATTTATATCTGGGCCAAATTCAACACCTGACATAAGATCTCAATCTTCGTTTGGTTCAAAATCTATTTTTAACTCAACGCCTGCATCTGCACAAACATCTGGATTTAATTCAATGCCTACACCACAATCTGGTAATTATTATTTAATTTAATGAAATTAATGATAATGTTATCTCTTTGAGATTACACTTATACTTAAAAAAAATCTGAAACAATAATGTTCATTTATTCATTTATCCATATTAATTGAAAATAAACAAATATTTCTTTATTGTAATATAATGTGAATGAGATTTTAATTATAATTAAATTGAAATATATTTGTATATTTAAGTTAAAAATATTTTGTTATCTCAATTTAAAATATTAGATTAAATATTAATGTGCAAAAGACATTCGATAATAATTTGTGTCGCATATTTAAATTAGTTAACAAAAAAATTTTATCAATTATTTTGAAACTTGATATCTTAATATAAAAAATCTATAATTATTATTTTATTTATACAAGTTTCATTTATTACAATAAAACATCGTGAAATTTTTAATAGATTCTTCTTAAAAAGTTTTAAATTTTAAATTTTAAAAATATATGCGTACGATTATATTTTATTATATATTATTCCGAAGTAAGAAAATGGGGCAAGCTCCTTACGTAATAAGTGATTCATTTTAAAAAATGAAGAAGATCTAATCAAATGAGACGTCTGTGACTTCTGCTATCTGATATACTTTTACTTGACTGTCAGTTAATATGATGTTGTGGATATTTTCAATATTTTTTGAGGTTAAATCTGATTTTGGAACATTATATTTGATATTGATTTTATTTTCTATGCTTGAATTGATTTACCTAGTCATATAGTCTTAAAGAATATAGTATATGCAATTTTGTCAGTTTTTATTTTATTTATTTATTTGTCGTTTTTCCTGCTAAAAACCTGTCAATTAAATCATAAATTCTGATTTTATTCGTTATTAACTTTGATGAAAACTTATACTTAAGCAATTATGAAACAATGGTATATTATACTACTTAGTTACGAATTTTAAAGTTTCTATATTAAGACATCAAGTTTCAAAATTACAGATATCGTTGTCACCTATTTCAAATATGCGAGTCCAGTTCCTTAAAAAACGATCGATATATTACAATTTTAATCAAAAATACTTTAAAACATAATGAGATACATATATATTTATTTATGATTTTTTGTACATTTGTTAAATTAATAAAAGTACAATAAAGAAACTTTTTCATTTCCCACTATCTTATGGAGAGATATATATTAAGTGAAGGCAATCGATTATACACAAACATTTTTCAAAAAATATATTGTGGGTGTGGCGAATGTTCAATGATCGAAAATCCGTGTGCGACGAAAATCACTTTTATTGAATTCTCATACAGTGGGGGGGGGGGCAACTGCTCTAGATGACGAGGCATATAAGAGTGAAAATCCCTGCGTCTTTTAGTTTTACTTGTACCTTAGTTTTCATAAAAATATAAACAACAATTTGAAATAGTTTTTTCGGGTTGTCTGCACCTGAATCCAGGTACGCAGTACCCTCATTCGGTTTCGCCCATTGTTTGGGTGAGTCACGTGCGACATAATATATTATACCATTTTCCAATTAACAAATAATAAAAAACAAATAACTAAACTTTAATTATAAGATTAATTTGCTTATAACTTTTCTAAGACCTTAAAAAATCTTTTATAAAGTATTGCATTGCACTTAAATGGTAAAGATATACATGTTATTTGTAATTGCAAGTAACTGGCTATTTTTTTTACGTAATTCACAGTCCGAAAAAAGATGGCATTTAATAATATTAAACTTATGTAAAACTTTAATAGTAAATGGTAGTTTAAGAAGCAAACTGTACAGACAATTATTATTAAATAATATATACATTATTAAAGATATATTAATATTTCAACACTATACTCAAATGTTTCAACATTGTTACATATTTTATCAATCCAAATAATAAAATGGAAATAGCAAAGAAATATCATATACCAGAATTTTTGTATGATCATTTTGTTTATGTATAGTATATTGCAGTAAATCTTTATAAATATTTACATATGTTTATTTATTTATTATGATTACGTTCCAGCCGTGGCCCAGGAACGGATTTCTTTAATACATTGTCGTGTTTTTTATAACTTTCTATACATTTACATTTTTATATTTGCCTTTTTTACATTTTAATAGTTTTTCTTAATTTATTTATATTTATACATTTTTTAGTTACTTTACATGTATACATCTACTACACTTTAATTGTTGTAGTTTATTTACACTTTTATATTTTAATATTTAATATTTTAATATTTTAATACTGCATTTGTGTTTCTCTATTTTATCCCGTATTCTGTTTCTTCCTTCTTCTCATGTTATGGGAGTGCTCGGTTGAGTGTTTTTCTTCCCTTTATGCTTTTTTTCTTAACTTCTTTTTTAAGTCTTGTATGTCTTTCATTAGACTCGAATCCTGGTATCTCGCATATATCCTCTGCTGTATATCATCGATCTGATATTGGTTGTTCCTGTTGCCTCTTATACCTTTAAATATTTCTTTTGTCTCATTGCAGTTCTTTATCCAGTGATTCCAGTCTTCATTCTCTGTACCGCATAATCTGTATTTCTTTTAATCCTCACCCAACCAATATATGTTCCCTTTCGTTATTTTGCCGCATCTTACCCTTGTTATCGTGCTGATTCTTTCTGCCTTGTTTTCTTCCCTTATATACTCCGGTAGACCTATTTCTCTAATTCTTTTATATTCTCTGTTATACTTGGAGTTATTTATTTGGTTTGTTCTTTTTTGCATCAGAATCTCTGCTTCTGCTCTTAATTTCCTTGTATTTATCGATTCCATATGTTTTCCAGATGGCAAATTGCTCTTTCCAGATTGTTCAGCCATTTCTCAGTGTCATTTTTCCCCTTTTGTCCTTCTATCTTGACTTTTTTCTCATAGCATAATCTTATCCATCTGTCTTCAGGTGTTACTTTTATGTTCTGTATATTTGTTCTGTATATTCTGTATATTTCATGATTCTTATTTACCAGTCATCTTCCATTTTAGTTTCATTTATCTTCTCATATATCAAGTACCCGAGGGTGCAGAAATCCAGTTTCAAGACCCATCTGTAATAGTCCGTCTTGATTTTTTCAAGTTCTTTAGTATCCTCATTGCCCCATATCTCCGCTCCATATGCCATAACTCCTTTAACTATATAGTTGAACATGAGTTTTCTCAGTTGAATGTCACCTGCACACCTTCTTTCTCCATGTCCCCAGGTACTTCTCATTGCCACTCTTTCGTTCTGTACTCTTCCCTTGATGTGCTCACTAAGTTTTCCATTTCTATTCAGTACAAAGCCCAGATAGCAGATGTGGTTCACCGTCTCTAGTTCTTTCCTTTTCCACTTCCATACCTCTGCTTTGGGCTTCTTAACTCTTTTGATCATCATCATTTTGGTTTTCTCCATGTTCAATTCTAGTTTTCTATGATTCAGGAATTTTCTTAGTGTGCCCATCATATCCATCATGGCTTCTTTGTTTTCACCCATCATCGCGATATCGTCCGCTTATGCGAGTGTCCAGATCCTTTGTTTCCTATTTTTGTTCTACCAATGTATCTCTTTTTCATAACCTCTTCTAGCTCTGCTATATATATGTTGAAGAGCATTTGGCTCAGGCTATATCCTTGTCTTAATTCCTTAGTGACACAGAATTTGTCGGTCTGCCTTTTACTAGTTTTTACACAGCATTTCGTCTCTTCGTACTTCTTAATTATCCTTTCTATAAATTTCTTGCTAAACCCTTTTCTTTCCATTGTCTCCCACAGGTTATCTCTGTCCACCGTGTCAAATGCAGCTTTAAGATCCACGAACAGCACATATACCCTCTTTCTTTCCTTGACCGTCCTCTGCATCACATGATTTAGGATGTATATATTGTCGGTTGTTGATCTTCCTTTCCGAAATCCTGATTGCCCTTCCCGTAGTATATTCTTGTACTCCCTTTCTTTTTCTAATCTCTCTTTGATTATACTCATGTATATTTTGTAGGCCGTGGATAGCATCGAAAGTCCTCTATAATTTTCCGGGCATATTTTTATCTCCTTTTTTATATACAGGCGTTATCGCTGTCGTTTTCCAATCGTTTGGCATCTCCATGTACTCCCACACTTGTAATATCATTTTCTTTAGTCTTTCTTTTATTTTCTCTCCGCCGTATAGCCAAACCTCATTGGAGATCCCGTCGATGCCTGTTGCCTTTTTCTTTTTAAGTTTCTTCCATATCTTACTTATTTCTGCCTCTGATAGTCTATCCTCAACGTCAATTCCACTCTGAGTATTAGTTACATATTTCTCAGTCACTTTTCTCTCTTTTTTTCCGTCTAAGAGGTCCATGAAGTGCTTTTCCCACCTTTGGTTGTTAATTTCCTGTGCCAGCTCTTCTCTCTTTTTCCTACATTTATTGATATATTTCCATATGTTTTTTTCATTTCTTAATTCTTTGATCTCCTCTATCTCTTTCGTCCTCCATTTCTGTTTTTTGTCCTCACATATTCTCTTCTACTTTCTTTTCTGTTCAATGTAATCATCCTTTGTTTTTTCTCCTTTTTTTCCATCTTCTGATTTCTCTCATCGCTTTTCTTTTCTCTTTCCTGCATTCTTTATCCCACCATTTATGTTACACCAGTCTTCTATGCTTTATCTTTATTTCCTTCTTTATTATGTGTTTGTCCGCTAGTTCTTTAATGTTCGTCCACATCGTTTCTATGTCTTTTTTCTCTTTTGCACTGTCATATTTGTTGTTCGTATTTTCTCTATATTTATTTATACTTTCTTCATTCTACATTGTGATTGTCTTCTTTTTTCTTTTTTCGTTTACCAATATTCTTGTTTCAAATCCTGCGTCTATGTCCAGTTCAATTCTAATGGGGAGGTGATCTGAGTCAGTTCTATTGTCTATGTGGAATTTCTTGACTCTTCTTCTGCATTCGCTACCCGTGACCACGAGGTCTGTGACCGTACAGCCCTTTGAGCCGATGTACGTATATTCCCCGGCTTCGTCTCCTGCTGTCTCTCTATTGGCAACGCTCAAACCATAGTTTTCTATCTTTTTTATCAAGGTTTTCCTGTCTTTGTCTGTTGTTGTATTTCTGCTCTTTCTATACTCTATCTCCCCGTTTTCTTGTATGTACTTCCCAAGTCTACCGGTTCTGGCGTTGAAGTCCCCTATCAGCAATATTTTTACTTCTCCACCGTCACTATTCTCTGTGATTACGTCCCATTTTTCTTCCATTTTATCCCTGTTGTTATAGATATCCTAAACATCCATTACCTTCTCTTTTTGTCCTATTCTTAATCTGGTTCTGACTAGGCCTTCCTCCATGTTCTCTCCAATGATAAGTGCTCTTTCCTCTATCCTTTTACTGATATCTATCAGGAATCCGCCTTTGGCTCTTCCTTTTTTCTTATCCCTTTTGGCTCCTATAGCTTTCCATATTATTGCTTTCGGCAATGTTTCCATGTATTTTTTGCTGTCTTTCTCTTCCATCCACGTCTCAGCCATGCACACGTAGTCTATATTGCTGATTTATTGCCAAAATTCTATGTCTTTCTTCCATAGGCCTGAGACATTTTAGAATAGTAGGTTTATTACTCTGCTTTCCTTGTTTCCCACTCTTATCTATCTTGTTTCTGCACTTACTTTTGTCTTTGTCTAGTTTCATCTGTTCGTCATCATATAGTTGTGACGAGACGGCTTCTTTCGCCCTTCACGGGTGAAGGGAGAGTCGAGCGCTCGCCGAAATATGAGAGAAAAAATCACGTCGGGATAAAGGGACAGTCGGTCTGTCCAGGATTTAGATCGGTGGCAGGCGGAAATAGAAATAAAAAAATCAATAAATAATTTTGTTTAAATTATCATCACCGGGGCGACGTATTCTTTATTAAATTGTTCTAGAACACAGAGAAAGAAATACATACAATTAGTGACGCAAGAATGGTTTAAATTATCAGTGTGAATTAGTTTTAACACGGCGATTTATTCGCGACAATTTATATCAGAAATTATGATATATTTTCTTATTGAAATCCCGAATGCTTTCTAATTACCCGGCAAAGCTTACGTTTCGGACGTCTACTCGCTGCGCGACCGCTACGAGGGTCGCCGACAATAACAAAGACGATGAACATAAACACGCGCGCAGCTGTTATTTAGTTTCTGACTAATTATTGAAAATAATTACTTTACAATTATTTATCTTTATAAACGAAATAAAATTACGCAACTTATCGCTAATAAAGTGTATATAAATTTTATTCCGACAAAGACAACGATTCAGCTGAATACGCAATCGGCTGAATATGCAAAAAATGAAATAAATATTAAGGAGATGAACGGATGAGGTATCGAGGACGGTTAAATAAAACGCCCTGCAATACTCAAGGAAGCTCCGATGAAGCTAAGATTCGGTATTAGGAATCTTCGGATAATTGCAACGGATGCAAATACCCGAAGTTACAAACTCTCTGACACAGTATAGGATCAAAATTAGAAATCGCAAGCGATTAATAAATTTGTTGGAAAGGGAGCGAAACAGCACGGAATCGTGACAAGTTTCGGAATTTGGCGTTGCCACGGAAGCGTGTACAACGGAATTGGATAAATTTAGAGTTTTGCCACGGAATCGTGTACAATAGGAGATTTGGAAGGAAGGTAAGTTCGGAAGAGAGGCCAGAAAGAGTCTGTCCCGAGGCGAGTGCTCTCCGGCACCACGTAGCCTCTGTCCAGCGGCGTGCGAGACATCGGCCGTTCGATTGGCCGTTCGCGGTCACGAGGGAGTTCGGACGCGTGCCGATATACGCATACACGGGGCCCGCGTGGGGGACTTGAAACGTTGAGGGGGGCCACCGCGGTACAAGCTTAGCACGTCTCATCTCATAGTCTTTCTCCAATTGATCTGTCTCTCTTACGTTTTTCCATAATGTTCTCCTTCTCTGTATTCATATCCTTCATTGTTTTCTTGTTTCTTCTGAGTTCTTCCGTTTGTATTTCCCTTGTTCATATTTTGTTGTTGTTGTTGTATTGCCCTTATTTTTGTTTTTGTTATATGTTTCATATTTTTTCCTTACTCTTTTTCGTCTAATTTATTTCAATGTTGTCTTTCATCTTTTTGTTGTTTCCCTTCTCTTTTTCTCCCTCTCCCTCATTTCTTTCTTTGTTTATTCTATTATTTTTATTTTCTTCTACTTTTTCTTCTACTTTTTCTTTATCTGTTTTTCTGTCCTTTCCTTATTCTTTTCTTCTTTTCTTTCTTCTCTTCCTTCGGGTGTTTCAGGTTTCTCACATCTTTTGATTATCTCATCCAGCACCTTTTCCATTTCACTACTTCCTGTCCATCTTCTCCAGCAGCCATCCGTAAACACTTTCTTAAGCCCTGTCTTTGCAAACACTCCCTGCTTTCTTGTCTTCCTCACCCATTCCCTTATTTCGCTCTGTATTTGTCTTTCTTCGTATGTTAAGTCATATTCCAGATATATTTCGGTGCCTATTAATTTCTAACATCTTTCCCATAGTTTGTCTCTCGCTTCCTTGTTTTCCATTTTCACCACTATAAGCCTGCCACTCTACCAAACACTTCTTATTTTCTCCTTTATTTCCAATTTTTTGTCCAGTAATTGTTCAGTCCATTTTCTGTCACCTTCCTTTTCAACTTCTGTGCTGTTTACACCTCTGATTATAAAGTTCTCCTCTCTGTCTGTCCTCTCTCTCACTTTCATAAATCTCCTAAATCCTTGTATTTCCTTCTCTGATATCATTGATTTGGAGGTGTTCCATGTGTTGCCGCTGCCCCATCTGGATGCGGCAGATCTGTCACTTGTTATACTTCCCGGTCTGGATCCATTTCCTTTCACCCCTTCTTGTTCCCCACTGCACTCCTCTCCTTGACTTATCGTTTCTGTCTTTTGTGTTTCTACCCATTTTTTCATGTTTTCCATCCAGTCGCTGCCTATCTTTGTCTTTTCTTCCATTTCTCTGCGCAGCTCTTCCAGCTTTCTCATCCTTAACTCTATTTTCCTTGCCCATTCTCTGGTATTCAGTTCCTCCATTTTTAATCTTTCTATCTCTTTTTCTAGTTTTTCAAATTTTTTCTTGTTTTCTTTGTCACACTTCTCTCTTTCATTTTTTCTTATTTTTTCTTCTTCCCCTCTCACTCTTTCTTTCTCATCCCGTATGTCATCGTCCTTTAGTGCCAATTTTGCTTTATTACCTCCGTCTAGAGTCATTTGTGAGGCGTCTATAGTTTTTTTGCTGTTAGCAGGCCTTCCTCTCCTTGTCTTCTTTTCCTGCACCTGGCTTATTCTCTCTTGGTACGCCCCTGGTACCTCAAAATCTCTCTTCGCGCGCTTACCGCTCCTTTCTTCTAACCTCTGCAGTTACTTGTTTTTTGATACTTATTTTTTACACCCACTCACTGTTTTATCTCTCTATTTCTTTGCCTGTTGTATCTATTCTTTTTTCTCTGCACTTTTATCACTTATCTTTTCTCTTCTAGAACTCTATTTGCTTTGTTTTTAACTGTACTGGCTGTATTGAATAATCTTACGATGTTAACTGTAGCACGACCGTTAAAGGAATCCAATATTTATATATATTAATGTTCTATTTTTTTTTTCTTTCATCATCACACTAATATTTTAATTAAAAAAAGATAATGACGGAGTATAATCATACCATAATATTTTACCTTCTAATGTTAAAATTAAATTATATTATTTATTTGTTTATGAATATAATAAAAATTATTTTTAATTCAGTTACAATTATTGAACAGTTATCTTTAATAAGGAAAAATTAATGTCATTCATTTTTTAAAATATTAATCTTTTGTTAATATAGGATCTTATCCGTAGTTAATAGCTAAACAAGGAATAGATACAAAATTAACTCAAGAATCTAATTCAGGTTTAATTTTAAAAAAAATTTCTATTATTTTGTGAGTAAAAATTCATTTTAAATTATCGTATAAAATATTATATAGTAATATTAATTGTGGTGTGAAAAGAAAGAGTAGAGTTGGATGAATCCTACTAAAGAATACATCTGCTCCTCGCTTACTTAGAGCTGTTCTCTTTAAGTTCTTATTCTCTAACCGAAAATATTTAATTATTTTTTTGTTATTCCGCAAATAATTATACAAGAATTCTCTTTTTATCTAGATCGTGACAAGATTCAGAATAACAGTAGAGAAGATGCTTAGTTTTCTTTGGTTTGGTGACACTGTATTTGTGGATTCCTTATACCTTTAAATTGATATTATTCAAATTATAATACATATTCTAGTATTTTATATGCCATCTTATCAATACTCTAATATCATATTTGTTCAACCTATTAAAATCAAACTAACATTTTATAAGGGATGCTGTACCAAGTATTTTTTTCTTAAGTTCTTTAGTGATACTTCATCTCATTTTTATTTATTATTTTTTTATTTGTTTTATAGTAGAATAGAAATAGCTCTTTTCACTTTGTATTTAGGTTCATTTAACTTGATTTATTAATCAATTTATCGACATTTTCATTTTAAATACATCTCTCTTAATCCGGAATTCATATTGAAGTCACCGTGTATTTTTTCTTCAATCAATAACTTCAATTATTGTTTGAAAGATTTCTTAAAAGTAAACTTTGGCATTATTCATAGTAAGTAAAGCCGTCTGATTTTTACGAGCACTGCAATGATAACTTTTGGAGTTCCTGTTTCACATCGACTTCTCTAATTTAAATTGGAATATGATAGCGTAATTGTTTAGTGTGCTGATAAGAAGTGCGTATTTCTTTGCACTAACAGATATCGTATACTCATTCTAGGATGTGTATAGAATATAAATTATTTCTGTTGGAAGTTTTTGAAGTCAAAAGTTACAAGACTTTTGTTCTCTCTAGGCTATTTGAATACTTTATATGGCTCATTGTATATTTTTGTAAATGAAATTTTCCAATAAATCAAGGTAAGAAAACACTTTGATTATGGAATAATCGCTACTAATATTTTTATAATTGTTTTATTCACAGTGTCAATTTTTACTAGAAGTTATACGGAAATTTTAGATGTAGGTTTTATATTCCATGAAATAATTTTTATTATTCACCCATGTGTATTACTAAATGTTTGAAGTTTATTCTCAGATACATTATGTGATCTCAAATTAAGACACCATAAAAAGAGTTTATATTTTTGATTGACTCATATGTTCATTTCAGTTGATATGCTTGAAACTAAATGAATTATCATTGACTTTTCTACAGTTATAGTAAGCAATAATGGTGTTTTAATAATTAATCTTAATTTGAGTATTTCAATTCATCTTTCTATATTTCAATAAAGGATATAATCTGATTAATGGTTTGAATTAATTTCTAATTTCTTAAATTTTTTATTTCATTACTTACAATATAAATAAGTTGTTTATACTTTCTACTATTTGTATTATTACGATTAGTATTTCGTCATTACATAATTTTATTGGTCAATTTATATACGAAATTGATTTTAAATATTAGTCAACGAGTTAGAAATACTTTTGTTTCATGAAATTATCATAGGTCAAGTCTCTTATTTAAATATGGAGTTAATGCATGTATCGAAAAATTTATTTTTATGTTCGATTGTGCCTATTAATTTTATTTATTACTTCATTATTATTTATTAATCATATTCATTTTATTGTATTAAAAGCTTACATTATTAAGGGTTTTACAACAATAACAACAAAAATAAAACACATAGAAATATATATTACAAGTTTTTATTTTTTTATTTATTTACATTTACGTCCCAGCTCTCGCCAAGGGACGGATTCCGTTATATTTCATTATCTTACAATAAAATTTTACATCTTTGTTTTAGAGCTTATTCTAGTATTTGCATTTCTAATTCTATAATATCACAGTGCCTTTATTTCTTTTTTTTTCATTTATTCTTGTATTCACGTTATCACTTGTTCTTGCACTACCTTTTCCTGCTTCACTTCAACTTTTCTATTCTCCTCTTGATCTCCCTGATGCCGTTGAGAATTTCTCTGTTACCAACTCCATTAGCGTAACACATCATCGTCCGTCTGTTTGTCCATTTTTCGTTATTTTCCTTCTTTGACCACCCGAATATATCCTCAGTCATTTTGCATCCATTAATCCAATGTTCCCAGTCTCCCTCTTCTTCCTTGCATAAAGGATAGCTTTTTTCCTCGCTATTTAGCCAATATTTGTTGGATATGGTTATATTTTCACATCTTATGTAAGCAATGGTTTTCATCTCTTCAGCTTTTGCTGTCGACCTTAAATACACTGGGAGTCCTATGGTCCGCAGATCCTTATATATCCTATTATATTTCGCTTGTGCCATCCTGCTCGCTCTGTTTTGTCCCTGTATGTCTGCGTCTCTTTGTCTTATTTCATTGTATATATTTCTTCCCTCTCTGTGCCATCTATCAATCTGTGTTCTGCTTAACTCTAGTTTTTTAAGCCATTTTTCAGTCTCGTCCGTTATGTTCTCTGTCCTCGCCTTTCTGCTTTCCTCATAACATATCTTTACCCATCTTCCTCCGTCTAGCGTCCTGATATTGTTCTCATATTTTAGTTTCCTGATTTTTCAATCAGTGTCCATTTGTCGTTCGTTAATCTCCTCATACACCAGGTATCTTGGTGTACAAAAGTCTAATTTCAGGGTCCATCTGTAATAATCTGTTTTGATTTTTTTCATCCCTTCTATGTGCTGATTTCCCCAGATTTGAACTCCGTACTCCAAGACACCTTTAACAAAATAGTCGAACATCATCTTCCTTATGTCAAAGTCCTCCACACACCTTCGTTCCGCCAGTCCCCATATCCTTCTTGCTGCGACTCTTCCCTTCTGGATTCTTTCTTTCAGATGGTCAAGGTGGCTGCCATCACTTCTGAAAACAAAGCCCAAGTATTTGAAAGACTTCACCATCTCGATTTTCCTTCCTTTCCGCTCCCATTTCTCTTGCACCTGTTTTCTTCCTTTTTGGCAATCATGATTTTTGTTTTATCTGTATTTAGTCGCATCTCCCTGTGCTTCAAGAACTTTTTCAGTGTAGCCATCATCTCTTGCATGGTCTCCCTGTTTTCTCCTACTAAGGCGAGGTCATCAGCGTATACCAGAGTCCATATTCTGGTGTTTCCTATTTTAGTTGTTTTTCGCCTATGTTCTTCTCTTTCATGTCCTGCTCTATCCCTGCTATGTATATGTTGAAAAAAAGGGGACTGAGGTTGCAGCCCTGTCTTAGGCCTCTATTCATCCAGAAATCTTTGGTCAGTCCCTCTTTTATCCTTACCCTGCTTTTCGTCTCTTCATATAGTCCTTTGATTCCGTCTGTTAGTGCCCTACTGTATCCGTTGTTTTCCATGATCGTCCATAGTTTTTCTCTGTTCACCGTGTCAAAAGTCGATTTCAGGTCCACAAACAGTTTGTATAGTTTGTATACTGCTCACCACTCTTCTTATTCAGTGGTTCAGGATGTACATATTGTCCGTGGTGGATCTTCCTCTTCTGAATCCGGCCTGCCCTTCAGATAGGACTTTGCTCTCCTCAGTATCCTTTTCTAGACGGTTCTTCAGCACTCCGGAGTAGATTTTATACGCCGAAGTTACCATGGATAATCCCCTGTAGTTTTCCGGTTTTTCCACGTCACCTTTTTTGTAGATGGGCACAATAATCGCTGTTTTCCAATCTACTGGTATTGTCCCGAGTCTATCTGTTTTCTTAATTATTTCCATTAGCCTCCTCTTAATTTCCTCGCCTTCGTATATCCATACTTCGTTTGGGATTTCATCCACACCGGTGGCCTTTTTCCTTTTGAGCTCTTTCCAAACAGTTTCTATCTCCCAACACGTAGAAATATATAAACTATAATGTAAAAAACAAATTAATTTTATAATCAATATTAATATTTCTTTAAATTAGTTTAATAAAAAAAATATACAACAAATTCATAATAAATAATACGTATAATTATCATTGCTTAAACAATGAAATAATTTTTTTGATTTAATTTAGATATAATTTTGGGGATTTGGAAATCTCTAATAAAATCCGCTTTATCGTAAACAGTCATATCTCCGTATTTCACACTAAAAACAAAAAAACAGTCACAAAAATATCCCAAATTTTGCCAGACATATAAATAAACAATTAGAAAGTCGAGTCTGACAATTAAACATAATAGTAATGGAAAATACGTTCCACATGAAGACAACTCTATCCATGAACTAAAGATTCTCATGTCCAGTTACGCTCACTACTAAAGCGAGTTAAATGAGACTATATTTTGTAAATAAAGTAATTGCAATTTTTCTTTTAAAGTAGTATGTGGACACGTTTTCTACATGTAGCGTAACTACATCTTAATTTACCTATAAATCTTAATTATTCCATGATAAATTAGCATGATTTTTTATTGAAAATAAATACACAATGGATGTGTTCTACAGTGTGGAAAGTACTCGAATGAAGAGTACGTATAATTCTACCTTATATTTCTACAACTACTGCTACTACATAGATATAAATATGAAGTTTTTAAAATGTAAAATAATTTTTATAGTTTTAACAGTTTACAGTTACTATATATGCATAAATATTTCAAAAACATGAATTAAAATCTTAAGCTTTAAATATTATTCACAAATATACATTAACTAATTTCAGACAATAATTTTGCCGTTATAAGAAGTATTCATGACAAATTTTATAATAAGATATAAATTTGTTGAAAAAGGGTAAGGCAAACAAAAAAAACTTTTATTATCTATTTTCTAATACGCACATTTATTCCTCTTACTGTTTGTATACAAGTGTATAGCTCGGGTCAGAGTCAGAGACTACCGCGAAAATCGGTAGCGTCTTGCGCTCGCATAGTGTGTGTGTGTCCTAACGTATACATGTAGAGAAGAGTGAACATTTGTTTATATACAAGTACAGTCTCTCGTATAATCTATGGAGTACAATGTATATATACCATTTTACAACAAAATTTGCTAATTATTTTTTTGTATAAGCATTATTTAATAATTTGAAATTTGATAATAAGCACCTTCCATGTTTATAAATTATTCTATAAAAAATATTATAATAAATTGTTAAATTAAATTACACAACTAAGTATACTCTGAGGTAAATATGACCAGCAAAATGATTTGTTAATAAGAATACACATTTTTGAGTAAAAGTGCTTCTGTAGGAGTGTGCAGATGTATAAATAACAGTCCACCCATTCACAAAGAAGCAATAACGGGACATATAGGTATGTAAAAAGGGAAACCCTCTTCACAGCATTAAATAAGCACACACACATTTTACGATTATAATTGCAGTCCAATACAGAATGCAAGGAATTAAAAAATTATTAATATTATAACAAATACAATATGATATTTCATTCAAGCTGTTAAAGTGCACTCTTCACTAAGGTCTAAGAAATATTTCAGTGACTTTACTAAGGAGTTCTCTCTCACACACCTACACGCCTCTTTGTGTACAGGTGATTTGTATACAAATGCGCATTTATACATAAACACTTTTAATCATTAATAACTGAATGTACTTTTGAAATTTTAAGAAATGTATATGTTTTTTGTAACATACATATTAAATAAATAATTTATTCTAAATGTTTATCAATTAGGAAATGATGATGATGATGATGATTTAACACATCCTCCACATATTCATAGTTTGAATGTTGAATGCAGCAAAACAATGATGACTGTTAATATTGAATTTAATCGGTTATTTAATGGTGTAATTTATTCTAAGGTAATTTTTTTTTAATTTTATAAACTTCTATTATTTAACCTTATAACCATTATATTTAATTCTAAAAGCTATTTCGTTAAACTTTAAATTTCAAATTTAACAGTATATTTTAATGCTAATAAAATTTGTGCTCATTTAAATAAAATTTTAAAACAATATATTTTTTTCATGTTAAATTATTTTTACAATACATACAAAATATAAAAGGTTTCAACAGTATTATATTTAATAAAGTACCTTTCATTCAAACATTTCTTAAATTATAGCATATTTCGATTTTTGTTTATATATTATAAATATTAATTTTTTTATATAGGGATTCTTCATGATGCCACAATGCCGATATGTTGAACAAAATACTGGACAGATCAAATATTCTTTTACACTTAATCTTGATTCCTGTGGAACTCAGTTTATTAATGATTTTGAAGGCGAGGCTGGACAAGCATATTTAGAGAATATTTTAGTTTTACAAGTTTGTCTACATTATTATTATTCAATATTAAATTAATATTATTAAATGAAATATTACATAAAAGCAATTTTATTATTTTTAACTTTTCGCATTGAAAAAATTAATTTTTAATAAATAAAAAATTCAACGTTGTATAAATAAAGATAAGTAATATTATTTTTATTTTTAGAATGAACCTAGTATTCAGGAAGTTTGGGATACTGTACGAGCAGTGCGTTGTCTATGGGAAGGCAACATCAATAAAGCCTTAAAAGTTAATTTATCAGTGGATATGTTAAATCAAGAACTTGTTACATTTAGCGGAGATACTGCGACTGCTAAATTAGATGTTCAAGTTGGCAAGGGTCCTTTTGCACCTGCAGCTAATGGTCTTGTAAAAATTGGCGATACCATGACTCTCGTTGTTTCAGTTGAAGGAGATCCTGCTTTCGATTTGCTAGTATGATTTTTAGATATTTAATGAATCGTATATATATATATTTACATAACTTATTCACATTCATACTTTTAAAATCGAAATGCAAAAAATTATTTGATTAAAAATTTCGTTATTATATGAAAAAATTTATAAGATTTTCTTAGCGAATAATTTTATATTCTGTAAATAAATGTAAACCGGTACTTAAATAAATTTATATTTACTCAATAAAAAATTTATTATAGATTGGTAAAAAGAATTTTTTGAAAATTTTTGAGTCAATATGAGTTAAATTTTTTTAAAGTGACAATTTTTTTATTTATTATTGAAATATATTCTAAGATTTTTAAAATAAAAATACATAAAATATTTACTTAAAAATACATATTTTTCAAGGTTCGCGATTGTATTGCAAGAGATGAATCATCAACAAATATGTACATTTTAACTGATGAACGCGGATGTATTTTGAAACCAAAAATATTTGGGGCATTCCAGAAAACAAATGAAACCGGAAATTCTGGAGCTTCTATCATAGCTTACGCATACTTTCAAGCTTTTAAATTTCCTGATATTATGGATTTATTTATTGAATGTAATATCGAACTTTGTAAAACAAATTGTGAACCATGCCCTGTGGCTAATCAGGTAAATTTAATTACTATTGAAATAAAAAGCAATAATTTTTTATCAATAAAATATATTTAAATAAAACCGTACCTTAATGATAATTAATATTTATTATAATTATAATTATTATTTACGCATTTAAATTATCGCGATGCGTATATAATTAGATTAAAATTATTAATCTGTGATAACGTTACTTATCCCTGGTTCAGTTCTGCCCTAGTCAAAATGATAAAGGCGGTTCGATCCTTTTAAGGTTCGGTAATAAAATAAATCTAACAACGATAGTTAGGGAGACAGAATATTATTTATTCTAATCAACAAATAATAAAAGAGAGAGTGCAATTTTTAAGTGTAATATAATCGATTGAATAAGCCGTGACTCTAAACATGATCGCGGACAAAGTAACCAGTTCTTTTGTCGTATTAATGAAATATTTAAGTTTGATTCTTTTTGTTCACGATTCTTTCTACAGGCGGTCTGAATCGGAATATCGTCGAGATATTAACCCGCTCAAAATTCGGAACCGAAGTGTTCATATGTTTTTTCCGATTTTACTCATTATTTGGGCTGGATGGGGAATTACGAAATCTGCGAATTCTCCCTCCAGGCTCCATAGTAGTTTGCAGATGCTTTATTATTGCCCTGTCAGCTGTCTCAGCTATTGTCTTTCGATTGACCTTCATGTATTCATTTTCAGTTCCGGTGCGGAATTCTCACGAATTAACGGATTCAGAAGTTTTTATTACTTGCGGATTTTATGTTACTTGTCTCTGAGTTCGATTTCTTCATATGTTTAACGTTTGTAATTGTTAAGTATTTAAGATATTGTCTTCCATTTATTATTCTTGTTATTTGTTATGAACAGATGAATTAATTTACGCCTCGTGATGAAGGCGGCGACAGAATTAGCTGTGAGGTTACAAATCTAACGGAAGGACGAGTTGAACAGACGTTGAAAATTATAACTCGATTTGTTGTTGTAATCGCACTCACGTGTTTATTGTCTTTTGGAAGGAAGCACTCTATGTCATATAGTGTTCCCGTTTAAGTTACGATAAGATGTAAATTGAGTACTGTTACACGATTCGCGGCCCCTATACAAAGTTCGAATGGCCCAATACGAATAAATAATTTTAATTCAATCCATGATGATCGCAAAGACGAGTTTCCAAAGTGGGGGACATTTTGTGCCTAAGCTCTCAACGATTTGATCGCACGCTTTTGGTACTGAAATCGTGGATTCTGTCAGTCATCTATCGAGCAACACAATACCCTCATTGGGTATTACGGATAATGGTGAGCTTTGATTTAAAAAAGACACGCATGTTAGCGGCACGCCAGAGGTGTTGTTGTATGTTGTACGCAAAATATTATTGTTATTGTTATTTATCAATAATGCTTAACTAGCTAGTGGCGGTTCCTTCACTTTAATTTTAATCCATGATATATGAATATTTTTATAATCCTGCATTATTTTTTAATAATTTTTTTACTTGACAATTATGTAAAATAAAAAACTCATTATCACTAATTTTAATCTAAGCAACTTCTAAGTAACTGGCTAACTACTCTATTCAGGTTTGCTTTGTCATTATATTATGTCCTTATTATATTTGTATTTAATATTATTTTAGGGTGATAGATTTCTAGATCATAATGAATTAAAATTTGTCCAATTACTTCTATGAAATACCGTACATATAATAGACATTGAAATTAGATTCATAAACGATGCCAGTTTATCGTAATTTAAGGAAGTTTATCGTAGTACGTAAATACAGCGATTTTTACTTTTTTAAATAATTGTAGATATAAAAAGTTTGTGCAAGTCTGAGAAAATGAAAGTGATAATAAAGGTTGAGAGCAAGCAAAGAAAATGATAAGGTTGGAATTAATGATATTTGATTATTGATCTTTATATGGGTGTATTTATGTAATTAATAATAATAATTGTGATATACATGTACATGAACTATTCTAAAGGTATGGATGTTTTTTTTTTTTTTTTTTGAAGCCACTATTTGTCGTAATAATTTTTGGGAGGTCGAAAAATTGAGTTTTTTTTTTATATATCTCTTTTTTTTATTTTCTATTAGTAGTTGATAATTAAAAAATATTATTCTTTTGCATGTCCAAAATTATTATAAAATTTTACAGGTAGTAAATTAAATTACTTTTGTCATATTTAAAATAGTTACTTCAGAAAGTATATAAATATATTTGCAAATTTTCAAAAAATTTACTTAATTAGTTTTTTTATAATTCTTAAAAAATGATTACGTTTTATAAGTCAAAATACCTGGGCCCCTTAAATTATGACGAATTCTCCTACAACACAAACATTCATCTAATGACCAGCGGTTTTTGAGTGGAAATAAATTAAAAACGTTGGTTCTACTTCGATTAGCAACTGCTCTTTATGATGTAATAAGCATAGACCTGTTACAATATTTTCTGAAATATTTTTACTTACTTCTGTCGTTCATTTTAATCATTCATCAATTCAGCAATTACTTTTAGATACTTAATTCATCTATCTATGTTTTTTTTAAATACCTACAATTTAATCATTTGCATAGAAAGATTTACTCTATTATGATTATGAATAAATGATGCCACATTTATTCATAACTTAATTTGATTTGTATTATTTAATGCAACTGTCTTTGACAATTACTATAACTGTAAAATCGTTTAAGTAAGCGATCTATCTTATAGTATATATTTTTAATAGGTTATTATATAGTGTGTTGTAAAAATTTATACTTAGTATATAGCTTTTTGTGAACCTTATAATACTTTTTCTTTGTCTCATTATTTTATTATCTTGTATATTATTATTTAAAATTTTAATAAATTATGCTAATATACGAAAAGTTATTTCCAACTATTAAAAACATAATTTTTTACTTCTTAACATTAAGAACATAGATATTAAAACATTATTCAGTGTTGTACATGCGTATTATATATATATATTTTTTTAGCATTTTACTCAAAAGTATATTTTAATAAATATTTGATTGAATTTTAAATTTCACATTATGTTTAAAACCTGATATATTATATATGTATGTGTATTAAATATTAATAGTAATGTTAATAATAATAATAATAATAATAGTAATATTGATGTTGATAAAAAATTATTATAATTTCATCAATAATCAAAATAAGAAAGAATTAAATATTATAAATTAGATTTAATATATTTTGTAGCAAATTGAACCAGGGCGACGTCGTCGTTCAATCATATTTTCAAGCTCAACGAATACTACACCTAAACATGGAACAGAAGTAATACGTATTGGACGTAGTTTTCGTATTATTACACCGGAAGATTTGTCAAAATCCTCAGAACTTATACCTAATGATAAACTTTTGAATAATAATCAAGAACTCGAGATGAAGAAGATACAAACACAGTTATCTTCAGTGGAATTGCCGGGTTCAACAATTTATTTAAATTGTACAAGTTTTTATGCTTATTCTATAATATTTCTTATTACTCTTATTTTTTGTTGTTTAACTATTGTATTAGTATATATCAAGTTGCGGTTAATATATTTTAAAAATGGATATGATTTTTCTAATTGTTCGTAGAGACAAAATCAAAGAAAATAATAAAAGAGGCTTAGTTAAACAAATTTCATTATTTTTCTACATTATAATATATATTACAATTTTTATTGTAAAAAATGAAAATATAAAACATAAAATGAAAAATTATAATAGCTATTTTTATTAAAGTTCTAATGCTATTTTTAATTGTACCACTATTTTATTATAATGAATAACATTTATAATGAATTCAAAAAACAATTATCAATTAGTTCCCGAACATTTTTAAAATTTAATTATTTTTATATATATTTCTAATATTTTTTATATTTAAAAATTCAAAATGATGTATTGAAATATTAATTTGTATAATAAATGCAGAACAATAAAAATATATCCGGAATAAATTTTTAATATGTTTTAATAAAATATTAACTTAAATTTCTTTTTGAACACCGTTATGATTTTCGAAGACTCAAGAATTTGTTTTTGTTCTCGAAACTTTACAAACTGTTGCTTTTCGAAGATTTGAGAACAAAGCTTATCGAATCAGGCAGAGTGTAAACTAATTTTATTAATACTAATTTTATTATTGATAAAATTAGTAATTTTGCACTTTTAAACAACGCCTTCAGGCCAATCGAATGCTGGATCATGTGGAAGTGGAGATGTGAAGTCGTAGCGGATCCTTCTCTATGTGTCAGCTAATAAAAGTATGTGCTGACCATGTTTCTAGGCTTTTCGTTAATAATAATAATAATAATAATAATAATTAATAAGCATTAAAAAATTAAAAATCAGTACCATATTCATGCCTTGTATTTTGTTTTTCTTCAATCGTTTTATATAAAAAGAATTTCTGCTTCCGCCAAGAATTTTTAATAAACAGCCTCTTGTTTGACTGCTCTATCCTTTTCCCTTTTCTTGCTGCGTACACTTCTGTGTCAGCAAACCTGTGGTCCACTAACGCTTCCATATAGGTTCAATATTTAAAGGTTCAATCGCTTGTTGCCTAAATGTCCCTTTTTTTTAATTAAAAATAATCAACCGTGAGTGTGAATTGTGTCTGCTGCGTTTGTGCTTGCGTCCGCCGTCTAAAATCTTGGCTAACGCTAAGTCTCGTTTTCTGTGAAAGTCTTTTTTTAAACGCCCATTCATCCTCATATAACCGCCCTTCTTTTTCTTTTTCGCTATCGTCACCTATCAAGCCGGCACTGCAAATCAAATGTTCCGGCCGACTCCGTTTTTCGCAGTGATTAACTAATTACTTATTCGTTATTCATAATAATTTAATAAACTATTGTAACACTGTGAATTTTCTCGTTTCCGATAATTTCCCGAACAGCGTTAATAAATATACATTAACTACTTTAGTTAATTTATTACCGCACTTCACAATTTTACCGGTCATAACACTGCTTTTATTAAAATTAATAAACTAAATTTTATTCTGTCATGACAGATTCCACTGCTTAATAATTTGCCATCGGGCCGACAAATTTTACCCGTGGTCAACACTACCAAACAATTTTATCACACAACACTACCATAATATAATAATTATTGTTTAATCACTCACACTCCGTCCAATAATTATATATGAGTAAATAAATAAATTATAAATAATTGATTATATTATTTTAATAACAAAACTCTTACCTTATTCGAAAAAATATAGACTTGTATAAATTTTATAATTATTTTTATAATACCGGAAAATGAATATTAGCCTGAAATTTCTTCCACGCGCTCCCAGTCGTTTTCTCCTTTTTATATGATTATTTATACAGGGGACCAATTCTCTCTCAATGGTAAATTTGTAATAGCAATATATTTTCAAATATAATATCTTGGAATTAATCAAATTATTCACTTACTCTTTCAACTTGCTAATTTCACTTCTACTACAACAACACGATTTGCAATCACCAAAGGCTATATTACTATTGAAAAATGGCTTTCCTTTCTTTTCAAAAGGAAGCCAAATTTCCGAAACTATACTACTTTACAAATTCAAAATTTTCTACACGTATACTTGAACTTGCATGTGTAACCCTTTCCTGATTGGCTACACCTCGTCAATTTTCCCTTCGTCCTGTGCTTTTTGAAATCGTGCAATCTCATTAGCTGTTCGAAAACCGCTGCAAAGTTGCACGTTTCTATTCAATTTTAAAAATTTCTCTCGATGCCGGTAATTCCGGAATTGGCTTTAGCGGCCATCTCATGGTGGCACGAAAATAATTTACTTCCACACTAACCGCTAAACTCTCTGTATAAAAACGAGTATATGTATTTTCCAACACTACTCTATCTCTATCTCTTTATCTCTCTTACTTAAACAACTCGGCGTACAGAGAGCACTTCAGTTCCACAAGACATCCGGTCACACTTCTTAACCTGCCGGCTGGTCTCGTGACAGAGTGTAAATAACGTGAGAAAATTTATTTATTCGTTAAATTTTTGAAAAAGGCAAGACACCAACACTCCAAGCACACGTGAGATTATCATTCATTCGTTTACATTACTTCAATATTTTCGTTTATAATATTCATTTATTATTTTACATGTGATGACATATCATATTTTTGTTTTAGGTTAACAGTGATGAATGCTATATTTAAAATCATTCATCACACTAACCAAAATTCTTTCTTGTGTTTAAAAGTTTGTAATGTAATTATTTTACAAATATTCGATTTCAGATATTTTTTTGCGTCATTGTTACTGATTACGTTCGCGACCCGTCTGGAGGTCAAGTTGTCTGCGAAAAGTTGTCTGTAAAAAGATTTATGCTCCTCATTAAAATTATGTATTATTTGTTCTCAAGTCAAAATAAACTGCGTTTTTTCTATCTTTAAAGTCAAATCACATATTTATATGTAATAGTTTGAATTGCTTGTGCTAATAGTCACAATATGTAGTATTTTCAAGGTTATAAATCGGTATTAAAGGGGCATCGTTTTTGTTCATTTTTAATTATTACAAATTTAAATTTCTTTTTATTGACTTTACCCTGTGAGTAATGTTCTAAATCCTGGCACATCAGCTACCGCTACTCTCAGCAGATAAATAATCAAGAATTTTTATAGTCTGTCAAAGTTTCAGTACCTTTATAGAAAAAATTTTTTCAATCAACAATTAAAATCTTTAAAAACAAAGAATATTGATGAAAAAAGTTATTGAATATAAAACAAAATATTTAATAATAAAATATTAAAATATAAAATAAACATCCACTAATATTGGTATAAATAATATTGATTCTCAAAAACATAAGCATAATAATGTAATCAATCTAACAAATATAAATACATCTAACTAAGTTTTCGATATAATTTCATAGGATATAATAGATATATAATATATATAGAATATAATAATTCACACATATTGAAAATGATGCTGTTCATGTAGTATTTTTGCACGCAAAATCCTCAACTACGTAAAGAAATAACTTTATGAATATTTATTTCTTCTTTGTTTATTTTTAATTTATTTGTAAAGGCCAAGTTTAGTTGAATAAATTTATCGTTTAGACCCGAAAAAATCTCAATTCCCAAACATATCAAATATTTTAATATTAAGGAGCTTACCTAGTTTCGCGATTTCAAATATGGTTATTTTTTTTGGGTTCATAAAAAGAAACTAATCAACTGATGCTTTTAAATTTTTTAATTCTTTTGTAAATACATTTATAAAACCCGAATCTATTTTTTATGAAATAAAAATATCATTTTCATCTTGAGATAAACAATAACCGCGAAGGAAAAAAAACAGTTGCAAAATGACTGCGTTTATAGAGGTCCATAAATTACATTTACATTAAAAAAAACATTTTTTTTAGAATTTAATTAGATAAAATTCTAAATAACATGAGCGTCCGGCTTTTTGATAGTTCAAACATTTATAAATGACAGTTTTTAAAAAAAATTTTTGGGTTTTGAGCAAGAAAATCGCTTGTGTTTTACAGGCCAAATTCGCAGTTTTTAAAATATCAATATCACTGGTTGGTAATGGTTTCATGTTGTTCCATGCTGATAAAGGTAATATTAATTTTGTCGTAAACACGTTATACTATAAACAAAAAATAAATACTTTGTTAGATGACATAAGAATTTATAAAGTTAACAACAATGTAGTTAACAAACATCCCATCGCCAAACTACAAACTAATGTATCTTCATAAAAATTACATTTTCAATATTTGCCAATCGCACATAAGTTTAACGAAAATGTAGAGACTTCAAAAAATTTATAAATAAAATAAACTGTTGAGATCAATCATCTTATGTTTGAACTGTCCAATGCACTTTTTAACTAAAATATTGAGACTGCAAGGGTTATCTATAAAATAAATTGAAAATATTGTAAGGTGATATATTTTGGCAAAGTGTAGTGCAATCTGAAGAAACAAATTTGTGAATATAAAAATCATAATAACATTAATCCCATCATTCAAATATACTCACAAAAGAATGAACAGATTCTCAACTGGGAAACTGTCAAAATATTAAACAGAGATCTGAATTACAGAAAGCACCAAATTTGGGAAATGTTATACATATATATAGACTCATACACTATAAATAGAACATAAAAAACAAATATGTTAAATATACAATATAAATACCTAGTTAGTTTGATGACGAAACACACATCTGATTGCATATAAACAATACGTAAGCGTTTTCTTAGTACATTTAATCTTGATACCGTGTCAACGTAGATTGCACGAAAGCATTTTCCATAACATTGTACCGAGGTAACTATATAATATTTGTAATAATTTTGTAACGAGACGGCTCCATTCCTCCTTAATGGGCGAAGGAGAGAGTCGAGCTCTCGTTGAAAAAAGAGATCCAAATGCTGGGATAAGCGGTAACAAGTCTGTCAGAGATTTGGAATATCGATAGATAGGTAAACTCAATGACAATAAGAATAATTAATAATAAATATCACCAGGCGGTATCCTTAAATATCGATCCTCTTTCTTTAATATTACAAAAACAGAAATACAATCGTTAGTGCATATACTTCAATATATTTAATAAATAAATATTCATTGAATCTAAGGTACTACAATATGGAATTATTATTCTTCGGATCAGAACAACCAAGACATCTGATATAAAAATATTTATAGCACATCTATTCGCGGAAGTGACCGCCGGGTGGGTTACGGACGCAAAAGCAATAACAATTGACGCAGATACACAAAGTTCGCAAGCTATTTGAACTTTCGAGTAATTTTTTTGAAATAATTACTGTATAAATTTTTATTTACGCGCAAAGAAATCTCGGATAGTTTTAGTAACGATTTTAATGGATTAAATAATTTAGATACAAGAACAGAACATCAGTAAATTTTATTAAAAAACGGGAGTTACCGTAAAAAAGGAAACGTGGTGGCGATAGAATGTTGACGATATGTAAGATAAAGGGTAAGGGGTACAATGAGGGTGTTAAAAGAAAAGCAACAAAGCAGGCTCAGTTCGAGCCACGGTTCAAACAGCAGGCGTAAGCATAAATGCGATGGATGCATTTACACCCACATCCTCCAATCATTAGGATTAGTTTAGTTGAACAGCAACAAAACATTTTAGGAGAGCGCTGGTGGACCGATACAAAAGTGTAAGCGGTCCGAGGAGATATTGACATGGAAGCGTGAACAGCGGAGGTAGTTAAGAGGATTGCAGCCACAAAATGCAAATAGCAGGAATATACGAAAAGGATAGGGCGATCGGGTTGCAAGTTAGAGAAGATTTCTACGAGGCACCGAGTAGTAGAGGCTAGAAAGCTTGATTTCTCAAGGGAATTGTGGTGCCATATATAGCTTCGGTTTAAATAGAATTTAACAGATCATCGCCGAAGAATGCTCTGATTGGATAAGAAACGGAAAAAAGGTTATAGATTGGAGCGGGAGTGTTTCATCTACGCGGAGCCACCATACTCCTAAGCGGACTACTGCACCGATACGCAACTGCGCGAAGGGCCGATTGTTAGACTACCACTATAAGGTCCGTAGTGTGGCGTGATGTATGCTTGCATGCGCCTAAAGATGACAGCCTCTATGTCACCGAAAGTTCCGGATGGTAGTACATGGCCGCAGCGAAACTTCTAGCAATGAGAGTGTTTCATTAAAAATTAATATTCTCTGATTTTCCAATAATATATAAATTTATCTTTCATTTTTATTTTTTTTTTAATCAATATTATGAATTTCACTAATTTTTATATATATCACTTAATAAATATGTTTTTTTTCATCTTGAATATTTCTCTTGAAAATCAATTTACTACAAATTACTTTTAACAAAGGAGAACTTTAACTTTAACCGAAATTACTATTGTTATTATTTAATCAAAACTAATTATTTTAAATTATTTATTTTTTAGTCATGAATATTCGTGTAAAGATATATATTCTTATAACGATTTCAGTTATTTGACAAAATATTAAGTTATAATCGAGTTACTCCGGTTCATATATTGATCCAGCTTCGATTTGCCCATTGTGGGAGAACAGGAGGGAAAGAAATGAGGATCCAGATTCTTCGGCAATAGGGGCCCCAATCCAAGTAGGGCTTTTTCATATTAATCAGGAAGTGCTTTATCCCTTCATTCGCGGTCTGTACCAGGGTACTGCCGACGGTTAAGATGTAAGAGTACCAGCTACTGATTATCAACCCGTTGGTTTTATTCATCACTGAATGGTGCAGATTTCGGCAAGAACCTTCTTATGCTTTTTCAGGATGTCCGAAAAGTCGGAGTCTGGATCTAATATGTCGAGGACTGAGACCGGGGAAACTCTTTTCTGGTGAGATAGCTCATTTAATATCTTCCATAGTCGTACTTCCGACTGGAAGTTTACAGCGACTGTTGGGGAAGGTCGCCCCTCTATCTAATCCTCTAGTGGAATATCCGGGTCGGGAGTACGTTGTGGCAGAGGCGGTCGATGGCCGGTAAACCTGACAAGCCTTACTAGTCCCTCAGCTCTTTTCGACAGGAATAAACTCCCTACGGTCCAGTATAGTTTCCTATCATGGAGCTCGGTTTATTAGAGGTACAACTAAATTCAAAGATAGATAAGATTAAATTTATTAAACGTAGTTTTTCTGATGAGAAATGAAAGACAAAACCAATTTTTTTGAGGATTTCACTAATCTATAATAAATTTGTTATATTAAAAAATTGTGAGGGAAAACCCTCAAGTCAAAACTTTGCGGCGCCCCGAGAGCGCGCCGCATTAGGACCCCGGCGTAGCAACCCCTCCACTACAATATCGCCACCTGAGCGAGCGCCCCACCAGCCTCCGCCCACGCAGATAACTTGATGCGCAATCTTGATCAAGGGAGTACTCCCACTTCCACCTGCGCTCACTGCTCGAAGTAGCCACCGCTCTGCCGACACGCTTAAAACCACTGACACAGCCCTTCAAAAAGCAGTCGATCAACCCGGTCGGCCTCGAATCAACTTCAGGGTAACTGGGGGGTTCATTCTGAAGTCTGAAGTCTCGAGGAGCCGGAGTAAAACCTCCGGCTCCTCGAGACTTGAGAGACCTGTTGAAACTCCTCAACGACGACGTCTTCATCGGATCCCCAGGATAGCTGGGGGACGCGGCGGCGTCGACGTGGAAGAAAATTGATGACGTCGTTAATGACAAGTATCTCCAGGATACCTAGAAGGCTCATCACCACGACTCATTGGAACGAGCCAAGGTCAGCGAGGTCCGACCCGGGCGACAGCCAACGTTTGACTGACGTGCATTAATGCTAGAACAGCGGACCGCACCCTCAAGCCGAGTGACCGTCTAGGATAGCTGGGCCACTCCGCAGCAAGGCTGGAAAATCCGTCTGACTGACGCTTAGCCCACGGAAGGCCCTTGTTGATCGCATCGCCCCCTGGTAGTTACCGATCGTATACTTCCGGATAGGTCACTGACAACAATAACAAATAAGGATGAATGGTCATCATGTGGTTAATTCTACGTTTGAGATTCAAGTAGCTATATTAAGATAATTATTTCACACAAAAAAAAATCTCGAACTAATTTGATTTCGAGCTCAAAAAATTTAAAGTTGAAGTGGACAATTAGTGAACAGTAAATCTTTATGCGAAAGGAAAGAACAATTAATAAGGAGAGAAACAAAATAAAATTTACGTGATATTGGAAAAACGAATGGTTTTTTCAATATTGCGCCCATCGTAATATTGCCGTTGACTAGGAAGCAAAGACTTCGCGAACGAATAACCCTTTAAAGTAGTGGGCCGACACGGAATCGTGAACAGTCCAGAAAGTTTGTCGTCAAGATAACGTGACGACAGAGATTGGTGACAGGTCGATGATGTGTAATCGTGAACAGCGAAAGTAATTAAGGTAAGGAGTACTCGGGAAAAAAACCGAAAAAGTTCTGCTCCCGAGCCGAGCGCTCACACATCACCTCGGTTTCTTGGTGGTCGAGGTGCTCGTACGCTGATGCGTTGCCGGCTGCTTTCCCCGAGCCTCTCATGTGACTCATCATATATCGTTACACGAGCCAACGTGGTAGTCTAAATGCGGGTGAAGCCTCAAGAAGAGCAAGCAGCCGTCTCGAAGCTTCTAGCAAAGAATGAGTCTCGTTGCATATTTAATAAAGACACTTGATGATCTTTTAATAAATCAAAGATAAAGTGAATTGAAATATGTAAATATATTGATTAAATTAGATAAAAATCAATAAGAGATTCAAAAATTTATGGATAGTTTATTGTTTTTTTGTGCAAAATACATATTTTTCACTGAATTTCGTTAGTTGTTGAGAATTTTTGAATTGAAAAAGAAGATCAAAACACTGTTAATCGTGTTCGTTTATGTTCACGATTTTCGAGCATGTCTGTCAATGATTTTCTGGTAAAACTAATACTTTAACGTAGTATGTACTCTCTCCCTCAAGATTCTTTTTTAAACATTCTATGGTTAATAATTGCTATGAAAAGCTACTAACGTCTTTTCATTTGTATAAACGCGGTGATTTTATATAAACTATTAAAGAGAAAGTGTGGAGTAGGAAGTAGTAAATACTTAAGCAATTATTACAGACAATATATAATATAAGGGAATATAACTTTATTAAATTATTTTAATCAAAATTCTCGGAGAAAATTATGAATTACAGTCGAAAATTAGTGCTGCATCATAACCGCGACGGGTCGATGTTGGCGTTTAAGGTTCTCCACGCAAGAAGTCAGTTGGCTTTCTTCTGCTTCGTGCGATTGGTCCTGGTCGTGGATACTCCCGTGACGCTCCAGGGTCAAGGGGTTTATTTTATCCCACATTTCCCTTGTAACACACAATATGAAAGAATATTCACGAAAATTCAAATAAAAATAAAATTTTAATTTTATTTTTTGTAATACTTTATTTTCACTGGTTTTCGTTAGCCTTCTAGAATGTTTGAATTGAAGAGTAAGGTCACAACACCTTTTTTTATTTTCGCAACCATTTATTAGTGCTCGCGAATGATTTTCTTGTTAAAAACGAATAGTTCAAAGGTGTATATACTTTTTCCCCTTAAATTTATCCTCTTAATTAGGGTAAAGGGAAGAGTCGAGCGCTTTTTGAAAATTAAGAGAAAAAAAACGCCGGGATAAGCGTAGTCGGTCTGCCAGTTATTCACAGGTGTAGTCAATAAAAAAACAAAAAATTTAAATAAATAAATATCACCGAGGAGGTATCCTTTAATTGATATATCTCTTTAACAATACAAGAAACAAGGAAATATTATTAATGCCGGCATTTCAATTATTTATTTACTATTATAATACGTCATCGTTATCAAATTTTAACACAATAATAAAAAACTTACTTATTCGTCTACATGCTCAGTGACCGCCGGATAGGTCATTGACAACAATAATAACAGCACGCGAAACATTTATACTTCGGATCACTAGTTGTTTGAAATCTCAAGTAATTATATCGAAATTATTACTTTATAAAATCTTTTGTACCAAATAGTTTCAGACAAATTGATTTTGCGAAGAAATCTCACGAAAGTTAACAAATTTTTCATAACCCGATATCTACTAACATACTAAAAAAATGAGATTTTGAGGAAATGCGTCAGTCTCGAAAGATCGACCGTGACGCATGGAGAAAGAGAGAGACGGTACACTAAGGGTAACTAAAGAAAAGCCCTTAATGCGAGGGAGGCTCTGTACGAGCCAAGGTTGGGAATTATGGATACGAGTAATAAATTTGCAGCGAACGCAAATTTACACTTGCCGTAGAATACTTCTGGCTACAAACACGATGATTTGTTTGCAAGCAGACAAATTCTTAAGAATTGGGTCGCCACGTAAACGTGAACGGTCCAGGTGGTTGCTGCCAAGGAAGCATAACAGCGCAGACGGTTAAGGATTTACTGACTGTGAACCGTTGCATCGGGGTAAGTGGAATAAATGGTACGGTCGGGATCGAGCCTAGAAGAATTCTGCTCCCCAGATTAGCATGCCAGAGTGCTGAGTAGGCTCGGTATCTCGGCACTTAGTATATGCGGAAGTTAGTGCGTACCTTGCCTCGTAAAAAGATTCGCGGATTTAAAGGATTTGGGCTGACGATTGGCCACGAGTCATGAATCCGCGCGGACTACTACGGCAGGCTACGTGATAAAAAGGCTATTCCCCTTAACTTGAGCCCGTCACACGGCTCGGAAAGTGCCAACATAGCAATCTACATGCTTTGGAGGTTCCGGACGGCACTCGTGACCGTACCGAAACTTAAAGTAACGAGGATGTCTCGTTAAAATTAAAGACTAAAATAATATTATATATAAAAATAAAATAAAATTTTATTTTTTTTAATTATCCAATGGCAATGTAAAGTAAAGCACGCACTATTGTACATACAGATGTCGAATTGACATAATGTAAAATCCCTTTTCCGGCGCAGGTTTTGCCAGGTTTCCCAATTTCCCTTTCATACTGGGTGAGCCAGTCAGCTTTCCCCCCTCCCCATTCTGCACTCGTATTTTGATGTTATCGAACGTTAATATATATATATATATATATATATATATATACATGGTGCATCCACGAAGTATCGAGTTATTTTTTTCATTTTTCGATTATTCGGCGTAGAAATTAGGGAGAGGTCTTAAAATGTCGACAAACTCTTTCCACATTTGTCCTTTTTTTTATTTGTTTTTCGATAATTAGGCGTGGCAGGATTTAACTTCGTGCGAAGGGTGTTTTTCAGTTTTTTGACACGGCGCGATGGAGCGACTACTCTAATAGTGTTACGAGATAAAATTTGTTTGCAATTAAAAAAAAACTGTAGAAATGTATAAAATGTTGCAAGAAAAAAAAGGATATAATTGCATGTCAAAATCGCAAAGTGGAAAATGGCACAGAGCTTTTAAAGAAAGCCGAGAAAGAATCATCGACGAGCCTCGATTTGGGCGCCCAAAAAACTTTCGAATGGTTAAGAATACCGGGGGCGTGTTAGAAATTTAAAATTTGGACTGTTGATTAGCAGATAAAGCAATTTAGGAAAAACTGAATTACAATATGATGCAAAAAAATTTATAAATGTTAAAATTTTTGAAAAACAACAAAGCCAAAGAGTTTGAAGGTGCATTTGAAATTTGGGAAACATGCCTTCAAAATTGTATTGATACAGGAGGAAATTATTTTGAAAAATTTAAAATTTTTATTTCACACTATTTATAAGTCCACCAATAAATCATCTTTCAAAATAAAAAAGATAAGAATTTTTTTTTTTTTTAATCTTTGAACAAAACATTCTCGCATAGTGGTTTTCTACTAAGCGCTTCAGCGTACCGTGTCAAAAATTTGAAAAACATCCTTCGCGCGAAGTTAAATCCTGCCACGCCTAATTATCGAAAAACAAAACCAAAAAAGGACAAATGTGGAAAAAGTTTGTTGACATTTTAAGACCTCTCCCGAATTTCTACGATGAATAGGCACAAAATGAAAAAAAAACTCGATACTTGTATGCACCATGTATATACATGAATATAAAAATAAACCCCTGACTTGCTTTTTCTTAATATTTATAATAATAAATTGAAAAAAAAAGAGTTTAGATTTTAATTTAAAAATATATACCTGCATAATTATTTTAATTCTTAGCAACTATCCTATAGCCGAAACTTTACAGGGTTCTCAGTACATTAGTTTTCCTGTGTTCCATTTTGTACTCATGCAAACAACATAAATATGTATAGTATGTGATATAAATACATAGTATGTGTGTTGGCTTTAGAAGAACCTTTAGATTAATCAATTATCTCTTAATATTTTGTTTTAAAACTTTATGCTAGTTTTTCTTCGTCGATTACATGATTAATTTCCTTATTAGCCTTTTTTTATCTCTTTCATATTTTCAATAAGTATAATTTTAATTTATAGCCAAAATCCGCTAGGAGAAGAAGCTCTTTATTTTATGGACACGCTTTCCTATTCTGAGTCATATCTCCGAAGTCATCAATGTCATACTCGGTGTGTGATAGGTCTAATCTCGCGGCATTTTTTAAATTTTTCTAATGACGAAATTAGTGAAGATACACGATTATACGATGTAGTTATTCAATTTCTGATTGTTACTATATTATAACAGTTTATTATTGTATTATTAATTAGCATGTCGAATTATAATACTTTTTTGCGTTTTAATCGTTTAATTAAACAAAAATAAATTCTAAATAACTTTTTATTACTAAAATTGAAAAAAGTTGTTTATATTTGTAATGAACAATAATATAGTATGAGCATTGTATGTAATATTAAAATTTTAACTTTCATTAAAATCAAATAAATACTTTGCAAAATGTTTACTCATATTATAATATAAAATTTTCATATATTTTATGAAAATATTGATTAAGTTTTAAAAGATAATTTTAAGTTGAAAGTCAAAATAATTATTCATGATGTATTCATTACTGAAATAACAAATTTACTTTACTTTTAATTCTGATTGATACCATTTAATAATGATTATAAACAAAGCAAAGTTAAAAGACAGTATATAGGTTGTAGATTTTTTTTATTAATAATATGGTTGTAAATAGCAAAATTTGTTATTAATTATTTTTAATGTACATGAAAAAAATTACTTTTCTTAAAATTCATTGAACGAATTGAATATAAATATGTTTAATTTTTAAAGTAAATGTATTTAATAATTAAGACGAAGTTTAAGCACGCTTAATTACTTAAAAAAGAAATGATATTGTGTTAATTATTTATTTTTCTGTATCTTATAATTTATGTATATTATATCGTTATGAAACAAAAAATCATAATGCGAGATAATTTGTTGATGAAAAATAAAAAAAAAAGAAATTAGAATCTTTCGTATATCATTTACGTACTAATAACAGTTGTTACGACTTTTACCTTTAGATATTAAAAAAATTACTTTTACTGGGATAATCAATTTTTAAAAACAAATTAATTATGTCAGAATTGAAGTCATGAATGTTAAAAAATAGGACTGACCACATAAAACGTACATTTACAAAAGTAAGGTACGTGCATAACCTTTAAATTATTATAAATAATTATTTGCTAAATATGTGCTGTTTAAAACTTTCTAAAGTTTTTTTTTATATACATGTCAATGATTTTGACAAAAAATTCGCGTATAATTTTATGGCTTATTTTATATTTTATTTTGGGTGGGTAAGTGTGTAGGTGTAACGATAATATTTTCCTAGGATATATATATAATACATATTTGTATGCATGTGTATATTTTATATGCCTCACAAAAAGTGACTTCTTATTCTATATTGTTAATATTTACATAAATTTACCATTTTATAAGTAAACATTAAAATTTTAAGATATCTTTACTATAACATAAAATAATTTAAATATTTAATTAATAAAGATACTGTTTTAACTTTAAATAATTTTCTTTATTATTTTTGTATTGATTCTATTAACTAATTATTTTAATTTTTAATATTATATCAATAAATATTAAATAACATATATAGATTATTAAGCCTCTAAATATCTTATAATATAGTTATTTATACTAAATAAGTAAATGGTCAATATACCCTCATTAAAATTAATAATAAAAAATATTAATTTATTGCTTTGTATCTTATTTAAATATATATAGAAGAATGTTTATAACTTCAATTTTTTTTTTAATAATAAACATTGATTTTCTGTAACTAAATAATAAATACAGAACTTATAAAAAAGTTTAAAAAATTTTAAATAATTACAAATATGTCTTATTTTTTTAAGAAATTATTATTTATGAATTTTTATTATATAAGTACTTCAATAAATAATTTTATAAAAAGTTCCACACACTCACATATGTATATTATACAATTTAATATTAAAAAAGAGATATATTTAATATAAAAAAAATAAACAATTTATAAATTCTAATTTAATATTTTAATATATTTAAAAAATAGTGATTTACCAAATAAGGAAATGTTTTCTTAACATCAAAGTGCAATGTCACGCAGTTTGCCTGAAAAAGTGGCTGGGCTTTATTATGCTCATGGCCTCTGTTGTTCTTCTCACCCAGTTACTATTATTTCATTAGCAATTTCTATTATTCTATTATGTTGGTAAGTTAATATAACACAACTATATTTTATTTCACTGCATAATATATTTAAACAATACATTTTGAATTATTAAAGTTAATAAAAAATATATAAATTATAAATGAAACAAATAGTTTCACATATGATTAAATTTGTATGATCATTACATTTTTCATATTTAATTTAATTTTTAGCTAAATATAATATTAAAAAATAAGATTATAAAAGGAATTTTCTATTGAATATTTTTGATATATAATTAATTTTTTTTTTTTATAATTTATAGATATAAGATGTATATATTATGTTAATAATAGTTTTATTAAAATAGAGTATCTATTTTAGTTCTCCATTAGTAAATTTGCCAATGCCAGGAGTTGCTCCAAAGGTTATAGTAAATAATACATTGGAGCTTGTAAATAGTTCAGAGACTTCTGCATTGTACATTCAACAAGTAGTACTTCGTACAGCTATTTTACCATGGGCTGAAGATCTATCTTTATCTGATGCATTTAGAGGACCACTCTTTGAAGTTTTTAATTTAATAGAAATTATTCAAAATTATGAAAACACTGAAACGTAATTAAATTACAAGTTTTAAATAAATTTAAAATGAATAAATTTTCATCAAATTTATGAGACAAACAATTTTACTAAAATAAATTATATAAAATTACAATATTAAAATCTAATTTTATTCAAATGTAAATTAATATAATATGTAGAAACTATATATCTGCATAATTTTTTATTTTATAGTTTAAAATCATTAGGACAAGTTTGCTTACACATTGAAGCTATAAAAAAAAGAAATTTTAAAAAGCCTGAGGTTCTTCCTGAATATAATTGTTTAATTCTGTCACCAGCAAATTTTTGGCAACAAAGTATTGAAGCATTTAATCAAGACACTAATATTATTGGCACAGTTTTTTCTTACCAGGTAAATAAACTGTAAATTAATTACAAAATTATCACAGTTCTAGTTGCTTTAATTATAATTTTTTTTATTAGGTATTTATAAAATTTTAAGCAGTTTTTATTTTTAATAAATTAAAGTATTCATTTAATTTTCAAGACTTATTAAATTAACAGATACATGAGCGAAAAACAAATTGATATTGAGTGAGAGTAATGTGTAGCTTTTTTATAGAGATAACATTTTTTTTTTTATTTTTTTTTCATATTAAATAGTTATCATTATAATTTTTTATTTTTGATTTTAAACATAATTACTTATGTTACTTAATAATCGTACATATTTCAAATAAAATATCGATTATACTGTTATTAAATGAAATTCTTAAGTATAAAAAAGACAGTCTTTTAAATTATGTAATCCTTCAATAAATTAATTTCTACCTTATTTTTAAATTACAAAATTTTTTATTAAATATTTTCAATTTTCACAATGATATTAAAAATTTTTTTAAACGTTTGTTTGAATTTATTTTATTGTTTTTTTTGTTGTAAATTTATAGAATTTCAATATTTTGAAGCTGTTTATAGGAAATCTCAAATTTTTAATTTTAGATTAATTTATAAAATGAAAGGAGTGAGGAAAGGCGAGCTTGCTGCTAGGATGAAATAATACAAGCAATTTCGTAGAAACACAATAATAAAGACAATTTAATAGGACGCGGCATAAAAACCCTCTGCGTTTAGGGGGCAAAGCCTTAATGCACGGTAAAAAATAGAAAAAAATACAACGATTTACAGATGCTTTGCACACGCGTAGAATCGGCGCTATCAGGCGGTCGCAGTCGACGGTTTGCGTTTGAGAAAGCTGCAGCGGGAGCGTCGGGGGACGCGCTGCTTAAGCGGGGCGAACCTGGTGCTCGTCAGCACCCACTGGCGAGTCGATCGCCGGGCGCCGCAGGGTAGATTTTCGGGAACGATTGGTCCCAGCTTCCTAGTTCCACCAGGAAGCTCGTGTACTCATACCACACACACACAATAAAAAACACAAAGGTATCGTGTTCTCACAGGCGAGAGCAAAGTAACGGCGGAAACAGAAATCTGCACAGTCAATGTGCAATCTGCGAGGTCGCAGAGAAGAATGATGCTTCTCCCTCGCGTCAGACCCCACACAGGTCAATTTTCTTCCGAGTCCGTCCCCACTCCGGATATTTTACACAATTCGGTGATTTTCCGTCCGCTTTCATTTATTGAAAATTGAAGAAACGGGTAAACACGGAAAATGCACCGAACATTCCACCTGCCTTCGTTCTAGGACGAATAACAATTAATCTTCCGTTTATTTCGGAAATCAATGCAGTCCTTTCGCCTCCCGAGATTCATCGAAGTGTCGAAGTATAGCACGCTGATTCGTGCGATGTGTCGTACCAAGGTGCGGGTGGCTGTCTTCACGGTGACGGTTCGTACCAGTCCATTTCGTTCAGAGTGCGTCTTTAAAACTTGGCCAAGGGGCCATTTTGATGGTGGATAACAATAGTCATAGATTAGAACTAGTTGACTCACTTCCATGTTCTTTGCCGGTTGTCTTCACTTCGTGCGTTCTTGAAGATGCTGCATGTATTCGGAATTCCAATGCCTCCAGAACACATTTCGCAGCCGTTGCGTAAGCTGGTATTTCCCCAACCTGTACATCGGAAGCGTACTAATGTCGGGGTCTGGGATGAGACCCGTGCTCGAGCTGATGAGAAAGTGTGCCGGTGTAAGTGCATCCAGGTCGTCAAGCTGGGAGGTTAACGGAGCCAGAGGGCGAGAGTTTAAGCAGGCCTCGATCTCCACGAGGACATTGTTCAATTCCTTGAAGGTGAGGATGTGCTGGCGAATGATTCGTCGGAGATGGTGTTTGAAGGATTTGATATCTGCCCCCCACAATCCTCCGTAATGCGGAGTGCTGAGAAGCGTAAAGATCCAGCTGGTGCCGCTGTCAGCCAGGCATCCGCTCACCTCCTTATAAAACTTCGATGCCGCCCTGAACAATTCCTTGAGTTCCTTGGCGGCTCCCTTGAAGTTTGTGGCGTTGTCACTGTAGAATGTGCCACAGACTCCTTTCCTGCTGGTGAATCTTCGGAATGCTGCGTTGAATGCCTCCGATGTCAGGTCGCTTACGAGCTCAAGGTGGATAGCTCGTGTAGTGAAATACACAAACAATACAATGTAGTCCTTGTATGACCGATGACCTTTTCCTTTGGTGGTCTTGATGGAGATGGGCCCGGCGTAGTCAACTTCCCTGATGCTGAAGGAGAAACTAGGAGTTGCTCGACTGCTGGGTAAATCCCCCATCAGCTGATGTGTCAAGCGCGGTTTTATTCGCTGACACGTGATGCACGTACGTATCACCGTCTTGATGAGGTGATGAGCTTTCAGGATCCATGCATGTCGCATGACAACGCTGCTCGTCAAGGTGAAACCTCCATAAAGCGCTAACCGATGAGCGTAGCGGACGATCAGCTGTTCAACGGTGAAGTCTTAGGAAGGATCGGTGATTGCTTGGCATGCTCGCCGAGATCTGTTCTCGAAAGCCGACCTCCTACTCGCAATAACTGGCTGTGCTCGTCATAGTAGGAGTTGAACTTACTCAACGCGCTCCCTTTTCTAACCGGGTCCCCGTTTCGCAAACGCTGATGTCTCCCGGGAAGGCATGCTGTTGGGCCAGTCGGAAACGGTGGCGCGCGCGTTTTCTAACTCCTCCGATGTTAGGTGCTGAGGCAACGGCCCGACGTTCGCATTCCTGGCTTTCAGTACCTTTACAAGCTTCAGGCAATAAGCGACGACCTGGATTAGTTGCGTGAAACATGAAAATTGAGATCGGTTGTCGCACTAAGTGCCAATCATGTCTTAGGCTGAGCGCTGCTCGCGGTTTCCCTCGGCTAACGGTTCGCCGATTCGTTCAACCATTCACGTCTCTTCGCCACCAGATTCTGCTCGCTTGTAAATCGCGGGGATGAGCCCCTCGCGTCGTTAGATCAGCCGGGTTGGCTTTAGTTGGCACGTGGTGCCACGCCGCAGTCGACATCTCCGACTGTATAAAGGAGACGCAATTTGCTACGAACATCTTCCAATGGCACGGATGCTTGTTCAGCCAGGCCAGGTCCACCTGATTGTCAGGCCACAGGTGTATGTCGCTGATATCGGCGATCCACGGTAATTTCTGGAAGTGTTAAACCAGTTTAAGTAACAACACTGCCTCGCAGAGCTCGAGATTAGGGATGCTGCTCTGCGTTTTAGTAGGCGCTACCTTGGATCGAGCCGATAACAGCTGGACCATACACCGTCCGCCATATGACTGGACTCGTACATAAACCGCGGCAGCATAGGCTCATCGTGAGGCGTGGCTAAAGCCATGTATCTGAAGTGACCGGGCGCTACCCGTGCCTATCCAACGGTCCACGTGTAAAGAGTCCAAGTGCGAGAGCGTCTCGCAGTACTCTCTCCATTTTTTATTTAATTCGGCAGGCATAGGTGAGTTCCAGTCGCTTTTCAATATACTGATGTCCTACATCAATATCTTGCCTGTCACTGTCACCGGGGTAATCCATCTGAGCGGATCAAAGGGGCTGGCAACTCCAGAGAGAACCGATCTTTTGGTTGCAGGCTGTGCAAAACCGTCAGGTCGGGTACCTTCGTAGGCGAATCGTTCCTTTTGCGCATGCCAGCTTACACCAAGGGTGCGCACGGGTTGATTGCGCTTCATTATTTTGTCCGCGTCGCTCACTGTGCTTTGCTTCGGGGATATCAGCCTCTTATGCGTCGCAGCCCATTTGTCCAGTTAAATTCCCCCGATCGTGAGAAGGGTAATCAACTCGCCCCGTTTTCTCGTAGCGAGATGTATGGTGTCCGCACCCGCAAAAATGTCATCCACGTAACATTTCATGAGTACAGAGTTGGTTCCCAACGGACATTGTGCGCGTCCGTCGAGTGCGAGTTGTTGCAGGGTACGGATCGCGAGGTATGGGGCACTCGTTGTGCCGTACATTACTGTACATAGTCGATAGTCCACCGGTAGATTACTCGCGTCGAGGCACCACAATATGCGCTGGTAATCGCGGTCCGATTCGCGCACCATCACCTGGCGAAACATCTTGACGATGTCTACGGTGAAGGCTTAGCGGTATTGCCACCGATTCAGTAGAATTAGCGACAAATCACTCTGTAGGGGCATCCCGGGCAGAAGGTTGTTGTTTAGACAATGCCCCTCGCGTGTTTTGTGAGAGGCAACGAACACCACCCTCAACTTTTTTCCTCGCGTCGACTCGGTCACGATGGGATGATACGACAAATGCTACAAACCGTCACGATTAACCTCGTCATCGGGAATGCGAGTCATATGCCCGAGTACCTCGTACTCGTGCATAAAACGACGGTAGGTAGCCGTGAGTTCCGAATCCCGCGCGAATCTGCGATCCAGGGATCGCAGAGATCCTACCGCCATTCCCTGCGTTTCTGTCGCTGCACGGGGAAGCTCCCCTCTGAGCGGGAGCAACACCGTAAAGCGACCTTCTCTGTCCTGTTGATGAGTAGTGCAAAACAGCGTCTCGCACTCAGCATCCTCAGGTTTTAATGAGGCCTTCGCAGTCGGGACTTCCTCCGCCTTCCAGAAACACTGCCACAACTCGACGAGATGATCGGTAGTACTGCAATATAACGCCATGATGGAAGGCTGACACGAAGCCGCCCGCCATGACGGATCTGCAATGGATCGCTCCCAGACGATCCATCCTAAGGTCGTTTGCTGCGTCATTAGAGACGTTCCCAGGATGCGGAGCAAGCCACTCATCAAGAGCAAACCGTACAGTTCCCGATTATCAGGTTGACACTCCCGGGCTGATTAAATATCGGATCTGCTAGTTGGATGATGCCCTACGCTGCCAAGTCGATTGGCACCGCATCTGGAAGGGCATCACGCCGGTCAACTACGAGAGTATCAACGCCTCGACTTAATATTTATGATTGGGGTTTACCGCTGACTGCAGCGTAAAAGTCGTCATCCAGTTCGACTTCCCCGCCGCAGCCTCGCCAATCCCAAAGATCTGTACTTTGCCGCGTTTTTTTGGAAGATCTAAGAATTGTACGACCGACTCCGTAATGATCGAACCTTCCGAATCGAGAAGGGCCGGTACACGCGTACGCACTCCGTTCGGTGTCACTATGTCAGCCCGTGCAGTGGCGAGAATAGCCACCCCGCCGACTGACGGCGCCTTTGCCGCGAGCACCTGCTTCGTCGCCACCGGTTCTGATTTTCTGTCAGAAGTTGAGAGCTTCGCCGTCGCGCTCACGTCGTACAGCATAGTATGATGCCGGTGGTTGCATTGCTGGCAAGTCATCTTAGACTTGCAGTCAGTGCTACGATGAAGACCAAGGCAGTTGAAGCAGAGGTAGTACTCCTTCCACGTTCGCGGTGCTATTTTCGCGAAATCGCAACAGCGTCACACGGGGTGCTCGCCCTTACACATTAGACACCGTCCCTTCGGGTGGGAGTACAACAAAAAATACATAGTATAAATTATAAACCAACATTATTAAAAAATTATTTTTCATTAATTATAAATTCGAATAATTAATATATTTGGTGAAGTAAAATAAATTTTAATATTTAAAAAGTTGTAGGATGAGGGTAAATAAATAATGATAGATTAACAGTATCTATTTTTAATCACAAAAATCAAAGAGAACAAAGCTATATATCAATAAAAAAATTCTATCGAATGAATTTTTTTCACTTTTTAAGTAAAAGTATAAAAATACAAGCTGAGAATTATTTTAGAGTCTAATAAATCTGAATTCTGATAGCCAGTACACTTTTTTTAAGTTAGTGTTTTCTTCGGCGAGTCACGTACGCCACAATATTATTATTATCTATAATTATTATTTATCATTGTATATTAAAATCAACATATGTATGAATAAAGAAACATAAAATATTTCTATAAACAGAGCATTCAAAAAGGAAAAATAAGTACAGCTGAAATATTATTTGGTATGAGTCTTAAGGAAACAGGTGTAAAGCGATATCCATTAAGGGTACGTCAAAGAATATTGCAGTATGCAGTTACAATATTTCTAAAGGAATATGATCCTATGTATGTATATTATTATTATATGAAAAATAAACATCAATCATGAGTAACAATATGTTGTTTTTAAAGATTTAATATTAAAAAAAAATAAAAAAATTTTATTCATATTTTAGTTTTATCAATGGATTAAAACAACGATTACAAACCATTTATCCATTACACCAGTCTTATGATAATAATAGTTTATATACAATTCCTACTGATAAAACTCTACATATATTTTACCCTGGTGAATTTGATTACAGTGATTTTTTCCCATTGACTATGACATTTGTAGTTTTATTTGTTTATGTATATTTTTCGGTCAGAAAAATTGAGCTGATCAAATCGAAAGTTGGTATGGCATTCAGTGCTACTATAACAGTTATCGCATCCTTGTCAATGAGTGTAGGTGTCTGTTTTTTTTTTGGCTTAACGTTAAGTCTGAGTGGAAAAGAAGTATTTCCATATTTAGTAGTAATTGTTGGATTGGAAAATGTTTTGGTACTCACAAAAAGTGTAGTAAGTACGCCTACACATTTGGACGTAAAAATTCGTGTTGCCCAAGGATTGTCAAAAGAAGGATGGTCTATAACAAAAAATTTATTGGCAGAAGTGACAATTCTTACAATTGGTTTATTTACTTTTGTACCAGCAATTCAAGAATTCTGTATTTTTGCCATTGTTGGACTTTTAAATGATTTTTTTTTGCAAATGGTATTATTTTCAACTACACTTGCCATTGATATTCGAAGAAAAGAAATGTCAACACAAAATTCAAAGTTCCATTTAAAAAATGTACCTCCATTAAGAAAACAACAATTTGTAACCACTATTTCTTTAAAAAAACCAAATATTTTTCGTTCACAATCTCATCCAAGATTAAATGGCATAGTTTCTACAAATGGTCCAACAAATTTTATTGCATTGAATAATCAACATGCATTGACATTAGTAAAGATTCCTAAACGGTTAAAATTAGTTCATTTTTGGGCAAAAACAAGAATATTTCAACGAGCCTTTATGGTTTGGATGGTTGTTTGGATAAGTATGATAATATATAATTCTGGTATTATTGAACATGTAATTCATCTAGAAGAAACTTTGAAATCAGAAATAGATGCAGATAGATACACAATTGAAAGACCTCAATCTATTGATAATTATATTAAAAAGAATACTATAAAACCTTTTGTAATCACTTCTACTTCACGTTTAAATAATTTAAGCAAGCAGGTAATAACATTTTTTTTATTGATTTATTAGTTAAATGTAATAAGTAATTTATAATAATAATATATACAGTAGCATAATTTAAAAATTTTTTTCTATATAGATTTAAGTGTATTAATAAGATGAATCAATCAATAACCAGTTCATAGTTATGAATTGATATATGAATGAATTTTATATAATTATAATTTATTATTATATTATGTTTATTTTAAATGATTTTGTAAATATGAATAATCTATACGTCATATTTTAATATAATACTAATATTTTGTATACATTCATCAATATTTATGTATTGAAAATATTTATAAATTTTGTATTCTAGTAATTAATATATAATATATCTGGAATATCATAATGTTTTTATACCAAAAAATTTTTTAATGTATTTAAAATATTTAATCAATATTCAATACAATACAGCGTATATCGTTTTTTAAAAAAAGTTTCACAAAATTAAAAAGATTTTTACATGATAATATTTAATATTTATACATAATAATTTTAAATATTTTTTAAGTAGAAAAAAAAATTGATATTATTTTCTCAAAAACCATAGTATTTTTCTTAATGAAAAGTAAGTGATAAATTATACGTTGTAAATACTCATATAAATCAATATTGTCACAGAATAATCAATTATCTAACAACTTAACAGAAGAGTTAAATAAATTGCGACCTGTAGATTTTCCACCCTGGAATCGTCTTTCTTTGTACCATTGGTCATCTATACTCTCTTTTTACAATATATCTATAGCCGGTGAACGTGTAACAATTCTTCCAACTATCAAACTTGCACATGCTATTGGTCCTTTAACAGTAAAGCAAATTAGCAATCCAAATGATGTGCAGCAATTCCATTGGCATAACTTTGCAACCGCAGCTCTAGATCCTTTGGATTTTTCAGGTTTAAAAATAATAAATATATATATTTTGATTATTGTAGAAAAGAAATATTGGTTGTTTAATACTATTAATACTTTTTAAAATTTTTATAATTTTTAATAATGAAATCAAATGTATAAAAATATGAAATGATTGTATATTTATATTTTTTAAGTTTTATTTTACATAGTTTATTTTGTATAATACAATTAATTATCATTTGTTACTTAATAAATTTTAATACTTTATTGTATTTTAATATTTTATAGATATAGAAGTACCAATAAGAAGTGAAAGTCGTAGTTTCAATACAAATACACCTTTCATTCCCTCGAGTCCTATGGAGATCTTTTTGGCCGCAGTTTTGTGTCTCATCAGTGTTATTGTAGTTGTTTACACCATGGTAGTTCTTTATCGTTGTATATGTTCTCGTAATTATGCAGAATGGCGAGCTAGCTGGTCATCTTCCCAGGAGAAGATTAACTATGACTCGGCAACACAATTGGTACTCGAGGCAGTACCACTTGTGTTGGAAGGACACACACAAGAAGTCGAATGTATCACAACAGATGGTAATACTATAGCAAGTTCTTGTCTTATGGGTCATATAAGAGTTTGGGACTCATTGTCAGGTGAACAGTTAGCGCATATCGATAGGAAGCGATTTTTTAGTAAGTCGCACATCGAGAGTATCCAGTCTTATAAAGATCAGGTACAAAAAAAAAAATACAATTAAGCTGTATTTTTTTAAATTTTTAAAATAATTTATAATGATATTAGCATGTTACTTCTTAATATGTTTTAGGAATATAAATGAACATTTAGTAAATTTTGTATATAAAAATTATTATTTAATTATTTAATATAAATCATACATTTATGATGTTACAATTTAGCCGCTTACTTAAAGAACCAATAAGAACAAATTTATAAAAATATAACGATTTCAAGATGAAATTATAGCTATTTTCAGTGAATATAATTTATGTTACTTGTGTTACGATTTTTGTAGCGATTGTCGTTTCGTCAACTTTTTTATTATCTGAAATAATGATATTGGTAAATTCTATATTAGCAGCAAAATATCAGTGACTGAGGTAAAAAGTGACCTTTTGTATTTTACTCAACCTTTTTCAGTTTTTTTTCTTTATCCCATTCGTGCTAATTTATAATTATTAATATTATATTGGAGGTATAATTACCTTAATTAGTCATTTGATTTAATAGAATTCTTTATCCTTACTTTATTATTGTTTATTAATCATTGGTAATAATTTGTTGATAATACATTTTTCTAAGTCACACATTTTGCTTCATTAGCTTTCGCTTAATAATTTGTTAATATTATAATATACTTCATTTCAACGTAATTTCAGTCATTTACCTCAAGTCGTTATTGCATAAGTTACTTTTAGGTTTCATCGTTATTATATCTAGTTCTTGCTTACAATTCATAATCATTTTTATTAAAAGTTTTCATATTGCAGTGTAATAACATTAGTGAAGAAATATTAAGTAAAAATATAGAGACGTTACAAGCAAAAAATTAAAAAATGTATAAAAACGTGTAATGGAAGTATATTGTCAATTTATTGTGTGGCGATATGCTTCTTCTTCGGCCGAAATTTGCTTGTCGGCTTCAGGATTTACATAAATATTGAATGTTAGACGAGGTGTTGTTAAAAACTATATGAAGTTATGTTTAAAAGTAAATTTAATGACAGAAAAAAAAGATTGAATATTACAAAATGTGTAGTCCCGGGAATTCTATATAAATTCAGTAAAATATAGGTGGCGGTGTGGCAAACATTTATAAGAACTCACTCACCGTTTGTGTATCTGTAGTTAGCATTTTTTTTCAAATAGGTTTTAAAGCACTTATAAAAAATATAAACTCGGGCCACAGACTTCAGAGGTCGCTCAATTACCTTTAAGTGCAAGAGAGAAAAAAGATATTTCCACCGCCACCTTTCTACCAATGTTTATCCTGGAAATTGAATTCAAATGTTTTAAATGAGATTTTATATTTTTAATAGTATAAGATAAAATTATATTATAGTATTGAACTTTAAATTTAATATCATGATTTATTTACCATATATAAACTTAAATTTAAATTTAGTTAAAATTCAAATTTATAAATTATATAAAATATATATGTATAAACTTTAATTTTAAATTAAAATTAAATTTTATATATGGTAAATAAATCATGATTTTAATAAATAAAAATATAGCCTTTTTATTAAAATATATTTAATAATAAATTTATAAATATACCTATCAAAATGGTAATCTCCATTTCTGAGTCTCACCATATATATTTAGTTGTTAATAATTATATATTTTAAATCTATAAAAAATATATATAAAAAAATCACTAAAATTTATATGTAAAATTAATTACTTGATAATTAACACTTACTCACTGTACAAAAAACTCAAAACATTTTAAACAGAGATCAAAATGAATTATTCACAATCTTCTGAACAGAGTGTTTAGAACAGCTATAAGTTTAAAATCTGTAGTTTGGCTACAATTCTTTGAGAAATAATAATATAAACACATGTATCAGGTTACCAGTACCGACTCACGAAAAGTGACAAATGGGGTGATCTCATTCTATTAAATTTGTCTATATTGTTACTAATATCAAAGAAAAATTAATTTTTAAATTAAATACAATAATATGGTATATAAATATGAGTAATTATTATAAAATTAAAAAATTTTTTAATTATTATGACGTGGATACTTTCTTTTACTACACAATCATTCTGTGCGCTGCCAGTTCTCTTATATACAGTTAACCTCCCCTGGCTGGAAACCTCCATGTGCGAGGTCTCAGTTGACCTACCCTACTCTTTGCGACCTACGTGTTTTACACTCGCTCTCATGAGCGTCTAGACTCCTGTTTTCGTCACGAGACGGAATGTCAAGTGTTCAACAGCGGCGTGAGAGGAGAGCAGTTATTTAGCTTTGCTCTTGATGGAGGGTTGTCCAGATATCGCGGCGTGGGGTGTTCCGGATGTATAGGAAGCACTTGGGTGGCGACGTGGGTTGACGAACGTACACTAGGGGAAACCAGGGCATGCTGGACAGAGGCCAGTTTTCCGCACGCGTCTGATATCCCGGTTACACCGTCGGCAAAATATTTAACTATAGGCTGTAGAATGGTTCCTAAGGGCACCCTTATTTATTTGCTGCTCGACATATCCATTGTTCCGTCGAGTTTCAAACGTTACTCTTGATGGAGCGCGGCGGTGAAGGTGATGGGGTTTGCAAACTCGGGCCCTACCGTGGCGCGTACTGAAACGAAGTTCCGGAAAATCCTTAATGATGGCACGACCGTCATAATTGAAATGAGTTAAATAAGAAAAAATATCTTCAATGCTAAGATACTTTTATTTATTAAAAAATAATGCAAATACAAAAAAGTAATATTAATTTATTTAATTGCGTAAAAATATATTTATCCTTTACAAAAATATTATTAAGATTAAAATAAATTGAAAAGTGAAATTTTGTAATATAACTAGTAATCATATTTTTTTCTTGTGTATTATTGAACATTTAACTTAAAATTTTACTTAAGTATTCATAAATCTACATATTTATTCTATTTATTTTATTCTCTAAATTTAAATTATTTATTTAATTATTTAAATTATTAAGTGAAATTAAATATAAAATTTTTATTCGCAATTTTTTATATTTTTCATAAAAGAAGCTGAAGCAATAAGAACAACAAAGTATAATTTTTAAATATATTATTAAAAATATATATATATAAGAAAACATGTAAACAAAGGTAACATGCCTAATCTTAAAAATTAATTACATATAATAATTATCCAATCGTCAAACAGCGCATATATTTTGATGCAATTTAATACATTTGTAAGAGTTCACAGTAAAATGGTTGATTGCATTTTAGCCATTATTATAAATAATTTTATAAATTTATTTAATTATTAAATATTTATCTCAATTTTAAAATAATACACTAAAACGCTGTGAATAAAATTTTTGTTAAAAATTTAAAAAATGGAAGATATGAAACATTAATCCGGTTGAAATAAATAGAAAATTGTTCCTGTTGTTTCTAAAATTGTAATATTGTTGTTAATATTTTATACTAATCAAATTGTCTATTTTTTATTTTTAGGATGAATTGATGTCCGATTATGAAAGTGGTTCACCTCCTTCCCGGGGAGAAATTGAAAACTTTACTTGCCATGACATGTATTCAAATATGCCTAATAGTCACAAATATAAATATTCACCATCAAAAGCAAAATGTAAGCTTAATCACATAAATCACAATTCTAATTTCGTTTCAAATAAACACTCTTTTTTGGATAATAGTGTGAATTGCGATTACCAAATTGGCGAAGAAGGAAACAGACGTCGTTTGGAAACTTGTAACTTTGATCACACTATTAATTTCCCTAATTTACGTTTCAGCATCAACACAAAGTTTACTTCTAATCAATTTATTTCTAATTATTTGCAAAAACAGAATTATGATCTTGGTTTTAATTTTGGTGATCAATACAAACAACTTTTTGTTAAACATCAAAATTTAAGTGATGGTAACGGTAGAATATCGAAGACATTATTGATCAATGACGAAAAACTAACCAATAATTTGTCAAAGTTACAACAGAAATGCGATTTATCAGATTGCAAAAGTTCTTTAAATATCAAAAAGACTTTTCAGACAACATACGACGTTTCAACGATTTGGTGTATGGATTATCAAGAGAACTTGATTGTAATTGGGTGTTCCAACGGTAGTTTAGAGTTTTGGGAAGGCACGACAGGAAAATTTAAGGTAAATGTTTAATTTTTTATTAATAAAATAAATAATAATTAAATATTAATTCTAATTCAAGTCAATTTTTTATCATTAAGTAAATTAATAAAATGTAGAAATTATTGTAAAAAACATTTTTTAATAGTTTTTTTTTTATTTCAGAATATTCTAAAACTAAATATTTTTTTTCATAATTTCAATATTCATATAAACAATATTTAATTTATTTTTTCTTTAACTTTTCACATATCAAAATATTTGTAACTAATTTAATTAAAAAATTAAACATATCATAAGTCTTTATTTGTATTATGGTGTAATATTTTATTACATTTTGTTTGTGCAATTCAAATTTTCGTCATTCACCTTTCTAACATCGAGCTTCTAACATTCGAGTCATCTACTAGAAGGCGAACATTCATTTTACATTGAATTATTTTAATCGAAGTAATAAGAAGCCATACTCTAATGTGACTCGCAAGCTCTTGGCTCTCGTGCTCTACTTTATACATCTTGCGCTTAGTTCTGGGTATCTTGTTCTTGGCTTTTAACTCTTGCTCTTGTTTAGCGTTCTCGTTTAACTCTATTTTAACTATGTTCCTTGAAGTCAATGTATATGCTTCGAAATTCTCTTGTTAATTTATCGTGCCACGTACACAAATTCGCTGCTAAGAATCATAACCCGCGATTATTATTCGTGCAAAGCACACCTTAAAAACTCTTCATTCAGATCAAGTTAGGCAGTGATCTCTTTATCTAACTCTCTTCATATTATCTTTCGTAATAATAGATAGTGGTTACAATTATCTAATTGTATTTCTACACTCAAATTTTCTGACGTGTTTAGATCGAACTTTAATTCTTGCGACGAAATACTATCTGAATAATAGTAAATCACTATTACTCAAACACATTTATTATTTAATTCTTACAACTTGAAAGAGTCGTTGTTTCTAATCGGTGTGTATTATAGTGTAATACATAATCATTATATAAAAAATAGGCTGTATAAACCATGTATAAATTCTTTCAAACACAATAAATTTGTGGTGGATTTTTTTTAAGCCTCTGTTTAAATTTAAATATCATCAAGGTTTGATGATTGTTTAAACAATAAAATCCAATTTTATTTCATCTAATTTTTAATTCTTAGATTTTTTTGTACAGATATGAAATTCGTCAGATAGAATTTATTTTGTTGTTATGCTCTTGGTTCATAATAGATTTGTAACAGCTATTAAAATATCTTCAACGTGTATAATTACCAAAACATTGTTATTTTTATTTCTTTTCCAATACAAATATTTATCAACGTTTTTGTATAAAATTATTAGTTTTCAATACTGAATCTATCTTTTTGTTCTAAATGTTGGCAGCTTGTTTTAATCCATATAATCTTTTTTAACCTACAAACTATTGTCTGATTGTCTTTATTTATTATTTAATAGTTTTTGGTTGTTGTATAAATAAAGTTTCTTTAAGATTACAGTTTAAAAATGCAGTTAAATTACTTAATTAATAGGCCCTGTTTACCCTGGATGGCATGTAACAGTTTGACTGATCTTTTAAAATCGTTTTGTTTACAATGAGTGAAAATACCTCATAATCCACGCCGTATTTTTGTGAAAATCCAGTTTGGCTTTATATTTCTTAATTTTTTCATCTCAATTTGTTTTTCTTTACACCTGATTACGTTTTTATTTCTCGAAGAAGGTACAGTTTCCCATATGTCATTCAATAAAATTGCATTATACTTCTCGTCCATTGCCTTTTTACATTTATATTTGTCAGATTTCGAAAGTGCTTCGTTTCTGGTTTTCGAATTGTTGTTCAATGTCGCCCCAAATTTTGATATTGCTATATATATTTCTTTATGCTGTTAAGGATCTTATTGGTTAAAATGCATGCATTTCTATTACATTTAGTTCAATATCATCAATTTTTCATTACCTTCTATGGTTGAACATAAAGATTTATTTTCATTTTCATTATCGATTTTTCGTTATTTTATTTGAAAAAATATTCAGTTCTGATTCTTCATCTGTTTAAAATTTATTTTTTTTTTAAAAACATGACATAGCAACTAACTTTTATTACACCTATCGTTGTATTTAAATATGTAAAGTCTCTCTTCCTTGGGTTATTAGGCTGATATTTTATAAATATTTACAATACATCTATAATATTTTGGGAAAATATTTTTGAAAATAAAAAATTAGGTAAACCTCTTAAAATCAGAACAGAAATTTTACTGGGTTAAAATGACATTTAAATTATTGGATCCTCATTTTTTTAATTTTATGTATTCAATTAAATGCTTGCGTTTAAGTTTATAAAGATAATAATATAAACGTATTATCAGTTAAAAATAACACTTTATATACAAGATACTACCAGATAGATACAGAAATAGATATATTAGTACTTATGAAGTTATATTATTTCTTCTAAACCTTTCATGAAATAGAATGAGAAAATGCTTTAATAACACGAAAATAATATGTATTCATTTCTTTCGTTTACGTAAGTCAAATAGTATATACAGTCGATTTGAAAATATATTTTATTTAGATGTTCTGAAATATTTTACATGCAATAAGCAATCATAAATAGTAAATAGTCAAACCAATTGAACTAATAACTTGCAAATACTTGAGTTCAGAACATGGTCAAGATTCAAATGATGATGTCCGCTTAACATATTAATTATTACCAGGCGCTGCAACTACTATAATATTTCCAATAAACGGGACAGTGAAATATTAAAATATATGCATGGTTTAGTTAAAAATATTAGAAAACAAAAATAATATGAATATTTTGAAAAAAAAATTTTATACATTCTGGTTTCTTTTAAATATTAAATTTAAATTAATAGTAATAAATTTTTATTAATTTAAATTGAAATAATATTTTTAAGTTTACCATTGAAATACTTTATGAAAATTTAATTTTTTTTTCTTATACGTCTCGATGCCAATAAATTTGTATTAAAGTAAGATTTAATGCATTATTTTTGAGCATATTAATGATTTATGTTAGTTATTTTAGAAATATTAATATTATTTAGTACTTAGTATGCGCATAATATTTTTCTCAAAATAATGTAATAAATATTTTTTTAAATTATTAATTTTTATTTTTAAATTAAAATTCTTTATATTTTATGCAATAATTATATAATGTAAGAATGATCATATCATAATATTTAAACATTTTTGTTTATTTTAATATTTTCTTAATGGTTAATTTAATGGTTATACATTAAAATAATAAATAGTATGTTAAAAATTCTTAGATGTTCTATTATTTATTTTTGTAAAAAGTTTTAATAAAATAGTAATATTTAATTTTTTAATATTTTCAGTGCTTATTTGATGACGGATCTGGATTTGGAATTTCTGCTGTAAAATTTGTTGGCAACCGAGTTGTAGTAGCAAAATTAAATGGATCTCTTGATTTTTTACAACTTGAAAGTTATAGCGAAGGTCAACAAATAGATTGGGGATTTACGTCTTATAGGAGAAGTATTAAAAAATTGGTTTTATAAAAAATCAATCTTAGAATTTATCTACAATATTATAAATATTTTTAAAATGTTGCAGCACATGTTAGAACTGGTAGCGCGGGTTCACCAATGGATTTGAATAATACAATGCAATCAGAAGATGATTTACGATGTATGAAAGTTGGATCTCACAGAGCACATCAACAAGCAATAACCGTTTTAGATACTGAAGGAGGTCGTGTTTTAACTGGAAGTCAAGATCATACTTTAAAAGTTTACAGGTTTATAATTTTAATTATTATCATGAAAATCCATTTATTTATAAAAGTATATATTGTAACAATTTTATACATTTTTATCATTTCTATACTTTACACTTCATAAAAACTTTAATGTAACTTCTCAATAAAATCAAACAATGTAAAAAACGAACAAAATACTTTTTTTTATTTAACAACACTTTTAAATGAATATATTGACATAAAATTTGATATAAAAAATGCTCATGGTATTAGTAGTATAGAAAAAATATTTTTAGTATTATTAATATATGCTATTTAAATAAAAAGTTTCTAATATTGTTTTAATATAGTGATATATTTGTTATTGTGATGTGCAAGCATTCACATATATTTGTATATACATGTTTATATATATATATATATATATATATATATATATATGAATCTTTTGTTATAGACTTGAAGATCAATTGCCTTTATACACACTGCACGGTCATTGTGGACCTATTACTTGTCTTTTTATTGACAGATTTAGTCCAATGACTTCTGGTAGTGGTTCACAAGATGGTTTATTATGTGTATGGGACCTCTCTACTGGTATGTTTTTTTTTTTATTTATGCCATCTTGTATTTATTTTCATTTGAACAACAAATGTAAAGATTAATCATTAAAAAACAATTAATATGAACAATGTTTAAAGTCAAATCTTTATTGTAAAGGTAAAGAGTGTTAATTACAAATTTGACCACTAGACAGCTTACATCACCTTAAAAAAAATCAGTTAGAGGTTATAAAAAAAAGTTATCATTACTTTTATAACCAAGTATATATTTATTGTATGTATTTTGTGGATCCTCTACCCTGTAATTACAGAAGGTGCTAAAACTATCTAATGACAATCACATGTTAGTTGTCATCGGTACTTAATATCTTTATATGTGCTATTAGCTTATTGCATCAATCTGTTTTCAACAAAAAATTGTAAACTTTTAGTCTATTTATGAGTTTGAACTTGAGCCTATTTATTTCTTCTCTATCTATCATTTTGACTCATTTTTCTTGATTTTCTCATTATCAAATTTTTTCTTTGAACAGACACATACAAATTCTGTAACTTTTAATCTCTATCTACAGTTTCACTTTGTTTTATAAATAGAGAAAATATAAACTTATTATTTATAAACTGTATGATTAGATCATTCCACTAAATAGAAGAGAATTTTGAAATTAGAAAAATAATTATTCTGAACACAAAATGAAACATTTATAAAAATAATTTATTAATAATAAATGCAATATATGTTATAACTGGTTTATATTGAATATTATAAAATTAAATATTAAATAAAATTTAATAACATTTTTTTCAATTGTAAGAATCACAAGAACAATAAAATAGCCATAATATTCGCATTTATTATTAATTTTTATATTATAATTGAATGTGATCCAATAAAGTACAGATTGAATAAAACATGTTATTCATATATTATTACGTCGACGTTTCAACAAGGTATCCCTTGCCCTTATTTAGAGTATTTATGAAAATAATATAAATATTTTATACACATGTTTGGAAAAATGACAAAATATTAATTTAAATTATAATTACCTAATATTTTAGCACTGGAATACGTAGATATTCTATGATATATCGGTCGTTACGTCACAATTCAAATCTAAACACTATCTAACATACTTCAGTTAATATAGTACGTCGACGTCATGCTCTACGTTGTGATGTTATTCGTCATGTTATTGATGATCGTATGATATTTAAAGTTTAAATTTTGAGTGTCCTCTTGCCAGTTAATCGTATTATTATTCATTTTAATGTGTATACTTTCAGAAATTGATCTTTTTTATAATTAGTCTCCTATCAAGAATCTCGACACTATCCCAATCTATACTGTGATTGCATTCATGAGAGTATCACTATCATAGATGTATTAATGTTATCTTTTATACATTCATTTAACCTTATTATTAATGTACGCTTAGTTTCACTAATGTACACCGATGAACAATCTTTGCATTTAATTTTATAAACAACATTAGTTTTGTTCCATTTTTCGATTTTGTCTTTTCTTTTTATAATAACTAAGTCCAATTTATTATTTATATTAGGTATTAAATTTATTCCATATTTTTTAAACTTCAGAACATATTTTGAAAAAAAATTTTCAGAATATGGTAAAGATAAAATATGGAGTTTGTCTGGGTTATTGTTAGTTATTTATATTTTTAAATTTATGAATTTTTAACCATTTTTTAATATGTTTTTCCATCAAAATAATCAGGGTAATTTTTTTTGGAGGCTAAATTTGACCATCTTCAGATTATTTTTATGAAAACACTGATTTGATAAGATGGCTGTATCTATTAAATTGTAAACAGTATTCCTTTTTTGAGATAGTGTAGATTAGATTTAAAATTAAGTATCCTTTTTGACTGTATGGGTTTCTGATGCCAATTCATAATAATTCTATTGCTTTCAGTTTTGATAATTGTGAGATTAAGAACATTTATAGAATTATTATTTTTCACTATTATTTTTATTATTATTAATGATTGATATGCATAATTCATATAATTCGATTCCCATATAAACTTAAATTTTTAAGTATTCTATTAACATTTATTGTATCATACAGGAACATGTATGTATAATATACAAGCACATAGTGGTGCAATAGCTGCTGTTACCTGTTCAGCATCGTACGTAGTGAGTATTGGCACTGATGAAAAATTGTGTGTTTGGGAGCGTTTTCAAGGGCACTTATTACACAGTCTTCCAGCACATAAAGCAGCATACAGCTTACAATTGGCCATGCTCACCCATCATCTGCTTATAACCAGCAATCAGGTACTTTCTTGTTTATTCTAATTTATTATTTTTTTCATCATACATATATAAACACACATATTACATAAACATACATATTTCGAGAAACCAGTATTATTCGGATCTTACATATATTAGCTTTTTTTTAGAAATATGAATATATTGAATATGTGGACGTTCATCTCTTGTTATTATTATAAATGGATCCTCGATGCTTCATAGACATCATGAGCAATATTTTATGTGATAATAAGTAACAATAACAATGAGAAACTTAAGAAACTAATTCAGCCGTAGATATATAATAATATACGGTCTATCGTATATGCATTTTTCTAGCAGTCATGTTAATCTATACGATTAGCGCTAGTTGACATTTAGACAGAAATGTTTATATAAATGTTAAGTATAATGATTGTAAAATCATAAGCTTCGTTTTTTTGTTTTTTTTTTATGTCATGGATAATAGTCAACGTAGAAAAATCTCCTGGAAACATCTGCATTATGAATTCGAAACATCTAAATTGTGGATAGAGTCAGATTTATGTAATCATAATTAGTCTCTAGCGACTAAAATGGCTCTGCAGAGATAGAGTGTAATGAGAAAAATAACCCGAGGATTATACAGTTTATAAAATGAAAATACTTATAAGATTAAAGAGAAATATGAAGAGTAATTGGACAACGGAAGAATAGCAAAAAAAAATAAGGATATATATGTAAAGGTTATAAGAAGAAAAATAAGTGGTAAAAGTCACGATTTAATAAGTGCGAATTAGATGTAAGAAAAAATTATATTACAAGGCCTTTAAAATTTAACAGATAATTTAAACACTCTTAATATTGATTAGAACATTTATGCGATTATGTATAGAAAGTTTAGGATTCGAAGTATGAAGTCGACCGAAGGTATACAAAGGAAAATTAAGAATTCCTTTAGTTTCTTTATTTATTTGTAGTATATCAATGATTCATTAAAAAAGATCTAAGTATATAGTAATATATTCTATGAAATTTAGTGGAAAGTTAAAAAAATAAATATGTACATGATGCCACTGTGTCAAATCCTTTCGAAATCCTCTCCGACACCAAGCTTATAATTCTCCATTCCTTTATTTGATTTATCAGTAGTGAATTTTTTAATTCTTAATAATTGATGAATAGAGTTATATTATGATCTGAAGTCAAATTAAAAATGATGAATCACTTCTTTATCATCTATAAAAACATAACTGCGATTTAAAATAACCATCTTCACTCTTCCACTTATTGAAGAAAAAAGACTTAAATAGCGATAATTTTCAGAAAGAGATAAATCCGTATTTGGTTTAGGTATACACACTACTATAGCCGTTTATCAGATTTTGAGATAATATTGGTGTTTCATTTCATAATTGATTAATTTAATAATAATATAAATTTATGGGATAGAATTTTTTGGATTTCGTTATTTTTTTCACATAAACTAGGAGCCTTTATATTTAGCAAGAACTGTATTATTTATGTTTTTATAATTTATTTTAGAATAATTCTTGATAAATATTTGAAATCTTGATTAATAATTTTGTTATTTGTAAAATATTGACTTATTTTTTGTGTTTATTATTAATTAATGGTAGATTAAAAAAGATTAAACATTACTTCAGAAGTGAATTAGTAAAGATGGCAGACGTTAATACCTTCATCTCGTTAGTAGTTATAATAGTTTAATTTGCCTTTAAAGTTGATTGAAAAGTGTAGCGCTTATTAATTATCTCCATACTTTATTGGATGTTATTTGGTAATTTTATACATCTGTCAAACGATTTATTATGATAGACAAATAAAGTAATCTTAAGTGTATGCTTAATCTTAATTTTGAGTCTGCTGGCCAGATTTTTTTCATAATTCATAGAAATAAATAGCAGATCCTAAACTTTCGAATGTAAGTGTTTGAAGATAGGATTTTGAAGTTTCGTTTGTTAATTCCGTAATGATATCCACTATTTAAACTATCTCTGTATCAGATTTAAAAAAGTAGCTCTCCGAATACTTATAAAAAAATTTCTTAACACTTTACAAATTATTATATTATTAATCAAGATATTGAGTACGTCTCTCTAAAATAACAAAAATAATACAAGTTTATTTATGTCTTATGGAAAAGGTATTTAAGGAATAGCAACTCGAGCTTCTGCATTAAGAATAGAAAATAGAGATAATGATGTGAGATCTTATAAAGATAGAAGATAATCAGATGATAGAGCATCTAGGGACTTGATGCTGGCAGCTTGAAAATAATTCATTGAAAGGAAGAAATCTAGAATTATCTTATTTTTCCTTATAATTTCAGAGTGAGTTTGGTGTACTAGAAAGTTTAAGTTCTTGACAAAGATTTACAATTTAAAGGGAAGTAATAAAACCAATAGTAAAGTGTTATTAGGCAAAGTAAAATTCCTCAAACGTCTAGACACCTTATTTACAGATACATGGTAAAAAAACGTATTAATAATAATTATTGTATTTCTACTTTTATGAGGATAAAATATTATAATTATGAAATATAACCCTTCTTTTACTAATTTAAGAAGGTTTCAGTTATTCAGACAATCAAGATTTTGTGTCACAAAGCAGTTGCAAAAGTTCAAGGTTTTTTTAGGCTGAGAGAGATTGGTCATTTTAGTTTAAATGGAAAAGGACGGATAAATGTGTGTTAGTAGAATGTTTTATAGCTATTAATTGTTACTCACTTGTTTGAAGCAGTAGTTTATAACTGCTCTAGAAATAATGGAAGATCGTTATTGAAATCTATATTAGTAACAGTTACATAAGCAGAGGTTTTAATAAGTTTTTCATAAGTAATTCTGAAATAGTACTAAGCCTAGCATCAGGCTTCTTTTTGGATAAAGCTATTTTAGTATTTATTTTATTTTAGAAAGATTTTTGTTTGTGTCCTTTGGGCAATCTCAATAGCTAGCCCAGTTTTTTTAATAATAATCAATTCAATAATAATAATAATAACAATAACAATAATAATTAAAAAAAATAATTATAATAAATAATAATAATAAAAGACTCCTGCAGTGTCCACAAATAGTTTTTCCTTAGAAATATCCTTTTTTGTTTTTTTTTACATATTACTGGGTATAGAAAGCATATCGCCAAAGAACTTAGCAATAATTCCACATGTGTTTGGTTTAAATTATGACATCAATAAAATTTATTTTTTTTTACGATAAAATATTTTCGTAGCATAAGGGTTGCTTTTCTTAAAATGAACAATGATGAGGGGGCATATATTATCTCTTGAATGCATACGATGATCTTTAGTCATCGAGAAGCAAAATTTTTTTTATTGTTACGTATTTAATATTTGGCGTAACTATAATTAATTATATAATTATATATTTCTTTTCAAGCAAACGTATCTTCCGAATCTAGAGCGGTTGAATTGTTCTATTCATTTTGAGAATCGAATCAACTAATTAATAACAATAATTATTTATGAATTGGTTGTCATTTATTTTCAATCATCGAATGACAGAAATTGTGTATCGTATGATACAAAACGTAGACTACTTTGAAACCGTTTAATTGTCATCAAAGTTGCAATCGTTATATCGACCGAAACAATAGAAGCTATTTGTTGCGTTGATATTTCGACTTGAGCTCGAACCGGAATCATCAATCTTTTCATCTTAATTTGGCTCATTACCTATTTTTTCAATAAAATTATTGGCTTCTGCCGATCCTCTCACCGGGAAATTTCACCATTTTTTAAGCTTGATTAACATTTTGCCAACTATTCCTTGATCAATATTTCCCAAAGTAATGGTCAATATCTACATCACAGGTTCCATTTCAAAATTGCCAACGTTTTTATAAATTTTCACAAGTTCATCTATTAACGATATTTTGTGCAACGTTTTACTCTATTGAATGACTCTTTTCGCAATGCAAGTCGTTCTTATTCTTATGTATGTAGGATTTTATCTCTTATGTAATAGATCACGTTACACATGTGATATTAATAGCAATTTTAATTAAAAAAATGTATTTTTTACTTTTTCCATTAAAAAGTTGTAATTTTAACAGTATCCATATAGTCTAAGCAATGAACACTTTTTAGGTCATGAAAAAACAGCTGGTTATGCATATCAAAATTCGTAAAAAAATCAGTAGATTCTTATTTTCTAACATGCCACTCATGATATTCAGAGTTTTTTATTAACAATTTTAATGAAAAAATGCATTTTTGTACATTTCTTTTATGAAATACAGTCTTAATTTTAATACTATAGTATCAATTGGCCAGTTTAAAGCTAATAATATTGTGAATAAAAATAATTCATAAACTTAGAAGCTGAGAAATTTACGAAAAATCGGAAAATTTTTTAAATTAATTAAAAAATTTGTAACTTTTTTATTTTTTAATATTTAGTATTTTAATTTTTGAAAATTAAAGTTATTAATATGCACTTTATTTGTACAAAATTCTAACGGGATCGGATCATTAGTTATCAAGTAATACTAATGTTAATTAAATTATACCAAAATTTACAAAGTTATTTCCAGCTCAATTTTCTTTACGATTTTAGTTTTTTCAACGGTTTTAAAAAATATAATTTTTGTACAATAAATCTTGTATCTTATATTTCATTGAGATATTCCAGATTGTATAAAATTTTTTTACGATTTCTTGTACGTGGATAGCTGTTTTTCGTTAATGATCTTAAATGTGTTCTATTACTTAGTCCACTAACATAGTATTTAATAAATTTATTAACAATTATTCGATATTTATTACATAATTTAAGTCTAATAATTAATTAATATTAAATATTACTATTTTTATAATATGGATATAAAATTATACACAATAAAAATTATTTTTAATTTGTTTGCAGGGATCACTAATAGTTTGGGATGTGAGGACAGGTGAACCAATTCGTGAAGTAAGATTAGGACATAAAAATAGTTGTATTTTTGTGAAACAAATGTTACTCTTACGTGACAGTATCGTATGTGACTTTGGTAGGCAGCTTAGGATAGTAAGATTTCCCTTGGTTTCTGATAAAGTTGATTAAATATAAGTCGACCAACTTCAATAGATTGAAAAATTTTAAACAAATCTATTTGTGTTAAAAAAATTAATAAATATGATTTAATGAATTATTGAAATTTTAAAAACTTTGAAATTCCAATAAATAGTTTAATTAGAAAGAACTTATAAAAAATATTATAAACTTACTTTGGACAAATGAAACGTTATATTTAAAACATTTGAAAATCATTTTAATAATATTTATAAAAGTTGTATACATGAATTTGAATACTTATTTTAGAAATGTAATATTTTATTTTTTATTAAAATAAGTATATATATTTGTATGTTAATATAAAATAAGTGTGCACATATATATATTTGTATAAATCAAAAATATTTCTCTCTGTATAAGCTAGAAAACAAATTAATGATGGAAGAAATGATTTATATAATACAATATCTTTAAATACATACATTTTATTGCTCGATTATATCAGTTATCTCAAAAAAGAATGGCTGTGCAGGAACTCAAGGTAGGTTACCTAGCGTTGGAACCATAATGATTAAAAAATCAAATAAATATTTCTAGTTTATCTATGATCAATTTAGATAATACCTAATATGTATATGTAATTTTAAACGTTATAATAATATATATATATATATATATATATATATTTATATATTTATTTATTTATTAATTATTATGTAAACATATATATTGGTTTTAAATATTTAATTATTAATTTACAATTTTATATTTTGAGTTATATAATGTATATAAATTGTATTAAAATTTATTTTAATATAATTTATTTAATTTTGTTTACTCAAAAATTGTATATAAATAATTTTTATCAAAATTGATTACCAACTTATATTTTGTACAAATGCATGTAGTGAAATAATTTTGCATATAGTAACAATATATGGTATTAATATGATGTATTGAATGTACTGTATATGTAAAATAGCAATATATTTTTATGATTTGTATTAAAATTTTGTATTAACATCTATATTGACATTACTTAAGCACATATCGATGTACTATAAAATAAATGTAATTGATTAATAATTTAATTTTTTTATTTGTAATATTATTTTGTTATTATAAGTTATTATAGTTTGGATGCATTATAGGGATCTTTCTTTTTTTCATTATAAAGAAAATACATATGTAAGAAAAATAAAAATTTAAAAATAATTAATAGAGCCTAAATAAAAATGGAATAAATATTGTTTTACCTTAATATAAATAAGTTTCATATATATTAGATTTCCGTGAGTCAGATAGTTAACTACAAACTTGATCACTAGACGGAGTACACTACATTAACAAAAAAAATTTGTTAGAGGTTATGAGTAAAGGGCCATTAAAGTTATCATTGCCTCTGTAGTCAGATCTATATTTACCGTATATGTTGTATGGGTACTCTACTCTGTAATTAGTACATATCAAAGGTGCTAAAACCATCTAGCGATAATCACGTATTGTTTATCATTGATTCTTAGCATCTTTATATATGCTACCACTTTATTACATAACCTTGTTTTGAACATATAAATGGTATACATTTTATATGATTATAGTTCGGTTTAAAGGGGCTTGTATTTTGTCTAATCTAATCTTAATATTTTGTAAGGAGTCACTTTGCACCTCACGGTTTGGAGTATTAAATCACGCTAATTTTTATTATATTTAGTGGGATGATCTCCCAAGGTATTTGAAAAGTTACTAATGTTAACGCAATAACGTAGAATAATAATTAAAATATATATAATTCTACGTTCCTAACCAATTAACTGTTACAGGGTTGGTATCATATACAATAATTACATTCCAACAGTATATAGAACATTAAATAATATTTAAATTTTGCGAAATTTTGTTACATAATATTTACTCAGTGAAAGGATTCGATCGGTTGGCGAAATGTGAAACTTACTCATGAAAAATTGTTATTAAAAATCTCGGTGTGTTACCAGCAGTAAAGTACATTCAGCAGAATTGAGAGAATAGGATGAAGGAGTGCATAAGTTATAAGGTCAAAGCAATTTCATCCAGTGTAGCTGTTCCTCGAGTTTTTGATGCCTTCGTGACCTGCACTTATTGCTCATTTATCACGATGCGTAGGTTGGCTTTTATACTAGAAAATATTTTTCATTGGTACATAACCGAGAAAGGAATTAGGATAGGGTAGTCGTTTTTAGTTTCCACGTATGTGAATAAATTGTGAATTCGATTTAAATACCGCTAACCTGATTGGTGAGAAATCTCCTAAGAGTTGATATCAACGCTTGTATCCATACCGTTCGCGGAATATGTAAAAAATCGATGAGTTATTGCTGCACCGGAAGTATCCTTCGAAGTAACACGTGTTCACCAAATTTTGTAATGATCATAATTCTTATCTTTACTAATAAATTATTTTATAAGTAACTGTGATAGATGTATTTATAATAACATATAACAATCTTATCAGAGGATAAAAACATGTACATTAAGAATGTAAGTGTTATTCAATGTTTCAACGACAAGTATGCTTATAATCAGTTAGTGAATAATAAAAATAAATTAATAAAAACAATAAATTAAATTATAAAGAGAGAAAATAATTACATATAAAGCGTAAGTAATATAATATTGAAGCTACCATCAAGAATACTAAAGAAAATGAAACTACCTATTTTATTTTTTGAATATCATTTAGGGTAACATTTGTCGAACAAATACACACATAATTTATTGAATTATCGAAATTTAGATATGTATTCAGCAGTAAAGTTATACAAATATACATTAGAAGGTCGACATTTTGTGTTATTTATAAATTATAAAATATTAATCTACATCTTTTAGCAAAAATTTGAACAATATTCGCTACTCCGGTGCAAATAACCACATTACATAAATCAATATATTATCGATACGAAGTACATCAACGGACTTGATAATAATGAAGCTTTTGCATTCCATCACATTGATATAATATTTAATGTAGCTATTTATACAATATAAAAACAGCAATAAATAAGGTATCCAGAAATGAAAGAAATTATTTTGGGAACCAAAACAAAGTTATGTTGTTATTCTTTGCCAGTATATTAAAGTGGTGTCTGCGGCGTGAGACCTTCTTTTAATAAGACTTTAATATTATGTAACGCAAGCAGCATGGGCTGAATATTAGAGCAAGAAGTAACTACAGACCGTTTGGTATTTCGATAATTAATTCTCTTAATATAAAGTACTCAAAAAAGTAATTATAATAGCGTACTTCAAAAAGCCGTGATAGTCAGTGTACATCAATTTCCATATAACTAATAATATAATTGTAAATATTTAACTTATAATAACCTTTAGTAACTAATCATGTTGATATTGATGTGTGTTCATGTATTATGCATTGTAAGAACCAATGAAACTTAAATGCAAAAGTCGGATGATTTTTCTAGGAAAATTCAATGCATCGAGATTTTGGTTCGTAATCACTCTTTCATCAAAGCAGATTTTTAAAATTTGGTCTTTATACGTAATTGTAAAATATAATGGTTGATATTCTAATGATTTTTTGTACGTTTATTCAGACTGTAAGTCTACAATGATGAGTCTTATAAAAGCAATAACAAAAATACAAGTCAGGATTTGTTTTGAATGTATTTCTAACAATATAGCACAATAGAAGAGGATTATGCGATTTGCATTTAAGCTTCGCTATAAAAATAAAAATATTGTTGTGGATAAATTCAAATTGGAATGAATTTAAAAAAGAAATTTAATTTAAAAGGGAGTTTTTCTTATTTGTTCCTTTTGTTTATTTTTCGATCATTAGAAAAGACAAAATTTGTATTCGCGCGAAGGGTGTTTTACAGTTTTGTAACACATAATGAACCGCTTGGTGGAATAGCATTATGCGGTAAAAGTTTGTTTGTGGCTTGATAAATATACTGTGGAAATTTTTTTAAAAAAATACAAATTGGTTTTTAAGAGTAACTATCTGTAAATGTTGATAAATTGAGAGTGTTATTGATTACTCTGATCCTTAAACGATGGTTTGAACTCAAAATTTTGTGCACACATTTGACATTAGAATCGATTCGAGCAATTTTGAACAGATTCGAAAGTCTGATGTGATTTTCTTAATTGTGATTTTGTAATTTTATTCTTAAAAAACATTAACATTTAAAAGTCTACAGCATTTTATTAAGTCGCAGACAAATTTTTATCGTATAAAGTTGTACCAACAGTTGTTCAATTGTGTTGTGTTAAAAAACTAAAAAACATCCTTTGCACGAATGTAAATTTTGCCACTAATGATTCAAAAATAAAAAAACTCTCCGCACATTTTTCGAGCTTCTCGAAATCGCTACAACAAATAGTAGCTACGAGAAAAATAAAAACTCAATACGTTTTGGACAGTCCATGTATATTGAAACGAGTTATCGGTTATTTCTTTCTGTATTCAAATTCGATTGAATCTTTATACGATTACAAAATGACTCCAGTTAAAACCTAATAAACATTGTAAAAAAGTATATTATAAGTATGAAAGCTTACTATAAAGTAGAGTTCTCATTAGAGTAATACTGAGTACTTTACTTAATATATTTTAAATAATAATGTAGCAAAATATGTATAGTGGATAACAAGATTTATGTATACAAAATTATAGACACTGCTTGTGCTAAAGCGATCGTAAACATTATCAACGATTTCCTTTTGTACAGATATTCGTCAATTAAAACTCTTCGTATCTTGAGACAATTCTAGTTGTATAAGAATATAAATGATAAGTGTAGAATAAGGCTAAAAGAAAATTTTGAACTCAACAATAATTCCAACCGTATTGCGTAAATACTCACTTTTATTAACAATATATATAGAAGTGACTTCCTTTTTGCACTCAAAATTAAAATAGTTGATAACTATTTCGCACATTAAAAATATACTTTTCAATTTGTTACAATCATTATTTATTGCATCATAAGTATAGTATACAAACATTTCCGATACATTTAAATTCTTTTTTTTAATTATTAATTTTTTTTTTTTTTTTAAACGACTTTTAGATAGTAGAATCACACTGAATGGATAATATATAAATAAAACAGCCAAAAATGAGATCACAGTATGATTAACTATTATGCTAATTAAGAAATACTTATTTACATCTTTTGGAACTACTACTATTTGCAAATGAATTCATATATACAAACAATCTTTATAAAGATAATAGATGAACGTATAAAAACAGATTTTTGGGGAATACCAAATGAAAATGAATACATATCGAAGGCTAGAAGAAATCAATTTCTGAAAAATCTTTTAATGACGACTCAGTAGAACGATTGTATAAAAGCTAACACGATAGTGCGCTTGAACAATACTCAGGAGTTGTTAGGAGTCAATAATTACTTGGATATGACACAAGGAGATAATAATAGTAATCTACTATAATTACTATATCAAGTCTTAAATAGTAACTCTTCAGCATTGAATACAACAGCTTATCAAAACTACAAGGAATCTCAAAGAATAGGAGATACACGTGAAAAATGTAATATTAACGAATAAAATTACAAGGAATGGAATATATGTTACAGAATTTGGAAAGTATGATGGGTCAATTACTTAATATATAATTGTAATGAGATGGCTCTGTTCCTGTTACACGTGTTAAGGAGAGAATTTTTACACCCATTAAAAAAAGAGAGAAAAGAACGCTAGAAATAGCGGGAGTCGATCTATCAAGGATTTGGACTATTTTTCATATGGTAAAATCAATAAAACAAGTTAAATTTGTAATTATTAAAATCATCAAAGGCGATGTTCTTAATATTTAATATTGAAAATACAAAATAACGTGACAATTTGAGTTACTAAATATAAATGTGATCTGATTTTAAAGATAAAATGAACACAGTTTATTTAACTTTATGAATGAATAATAAGTAATTCTTATAAGGAGCGTAAATATTTGTAAAAGTATCTATTCGTAGACAACTTGACCTCCGGGCAGATTACGGATGCAAACAATAATAATACCGTAGACACAAAGGCTCGTAAACTATCTGAAATCGAGTAATTATTTCAAAATAATTACTTTACAAAACTTTTAAAAACGAGAAAGAACTTCGGATAGTTTCTTGAATGATTACGAACAATGAATAATTATTTAATAAATTACAGTAGAGAATGGGAGTTGACCACAGCACCATGAACACGGTAGCAGTTTGATTGGCGGCGTTAGCTAAAGCGAAAGGGAAGGGTAGTTATCAAATGGTACTCTAAGGGAATTTAGAGAAAAGCCCTTAGTGTAAAGGGAGGCTTATCATGAGTCAAAGTTTTGAACAGCAGGTGCAATTCATGCACGCAGCAAATCACCCCTAACTAAAGAAACAGGAGTTTTAATTGACAAGCGACTAAACCCTTAGAAATTGGATTAACATGAAACCGTGTGCAGTGGAGGTGGTAAAGAAGATTGCTGATGCAGAAGCGCCAACAGCAGGAAAAAGTGGAAAGGATTGAGGGGTTGGATAAGAGACTAGAAGTGATCTCATCCCGAAACGAATGCTTGCAGTGTGCTATTTAGTTCCAGTTCTTCGACGTGCAATTTGCATGCATATCAATACGCAAGTCGTCGAATGAGTTAATTAGCCAAAAATAGGAAATAAGGACTAGGATTCTTTGGTCCGCGCGGAATATCGCGATAAAGTACCACTACGTAGTGATCCAATTGGTTGACTCCCCGCGACGGGCCCATCGTGTGCCGGCACGAGCGCTAACATGATGGCTTTCATACAATTTAGTGTGCATACCGCACAATTTAATAACGTTCCAAAACACAGTGAATCTTCTTTTTAACCTTACATATTTCAGAACAGAAATATTATCATAGATTAAAATATGCACCATTATTTTGAAATAATGAAAACTTAAATATGTTAAAGAATGTACGAGTACGTCTTTACTTCAAGGTCTATTTTTGATAAATTATAGAGTGTAATAATCCATATTGTAGTGTTAGCGGACATATAAGGGAATGGACGGTATAAATTTCTGAATTCAGACGTTAATGTATTAAAGAATTCCTCTAAAGTTTCAAAAAATATAGGTACGTAATCTACTTCTCTGACAACGACTTATCGAATGCAATGATAACGTAAAGCTGGTACCAAAATTCGAGTATTTAACAGAATTTTTACATCGTGGTCCATAGATAGATGCTATGAGGTGTATAAAAGGTTCGAGAATCATTTGATTAATTAAGCCAGCAAACGAACTCAGGTCCAAGATCAGTTAACCAGAAAATATATACTTTGTCTAGTTAAATACAGTGAACCATGAAGTCAGTTGCATAAGTGTTTGAATACATATAAACATTTGGATCTTTTGCACAGGAAGATGATCCAGACATATAAAGCCTCATTCCCCACAAGAGGTCCACGAGCATAAAAAGTCTCATTAACTTACCGTAGAAACTTACCGTAAAAGACAGAGAACTAATTAAAAGCTCAATGGAATTATAAATCGTCATCCTATATCGTAATTAGTATACCAATAATGATGTGCTAGAAGACGAAAAAAGTAAAAGCTTCTATAACAGCATCGAGTGGACAAACCTCGTTGAAATTAAATATTATAGTTCGACAAATGATGCGTAAATTAATGGAATGCTTCAAATCTAAGAATAAATCTCTAGCGAATACAAAGAAAATGACAACTAATTTTTCGACTTCTAGCTCTCCCGGGTATTAATTAAAATTAGTCAATTAAATAACTTAATTAAAACTATTAGCAATTCACTGAGGCAATAAAGCAATAACTAATGGATTAAAATATATAATAATAAAAAGAAATAAACTCAAACTAATCTCTTATTAAAAATAAAGGTATAATTGTTTGTTTAATTGAACAACCCCAATTAAATTTTTTTTGTGTTCTCTTTATTGCGTGATCCAAAGGAAACTAAGAGAGTAAAAATACAGTTAATCACCACTTTGTCTTAATTTTAACGAAGTAACAATATATTCTTAACAATAATATAAACTACAGTTGAAATAAACAAAGAGAAGTGCTATTAAAATTAGTATTGTGCGCTATGCTTACGATAAAGCGGGCTAATAATATTCATGTTTTAGCGAACAATATGTACAAGCTTCTGTCCATCAAAGCTTTTTTGGGGAAAAGATTCATTCTGGAATGTTCCAAGAGTAAGAAATGGAGAGAGCAGATACACACACACACTTTTAATATATCAGTGTTAGTTTGAAATTCACTCATGAACGCTAGCTAAACTTACGAAAATAAATAAAAGTGTTGTCTCCTCCACATTCAATTCTAACATTCCAGAGCAGTTGTGAAAATACGCATATTTTCACTAAACAATATTAATAAATATTTTCCTCTTTAATATCGTCATCTTGATCTGTGTTTCATATTTTTATTTTTTCAATTTTCTTTTTTAATTGTATTAAAAACTTTTATGTAATCTGTTCAAAACAAGCATCATTTGTCAGATACCATAAAGAAGAATATTAATAAATTGAATACCTTATCAATTTGCATTATTAAAATTTTAATTTGATATTATTATTAATTCAAAAAAATAATTATTAATAAATGACGATTTCTCAAAAATTAATGTACGGTAGATAAAGAATATATATTTTATTTTATAATGTTAATATAACTGTTTTATAATTATTTTGTATTTATTTTATTTACTTTCTATTAAAAATATTTTATATATTCTTTCACAATTAAAAAATTTGATCAATATTGTTTAAATGAAACATCAAAGTTTAAAAATTAATTATTTGTTTTAGTTTATATCATGTATAGATTTAACATTAAAACAATGATATTCGACTATTTAAAATATTTATTATTTATTATGTATATTAAAAAAAGTGTAATAATATTATTGTAAAATTAATTTATTGAATTTTAGAATTTAAGAAAAAATATCTCAAGATACAGTCTATTAATTTTTAATTTTAAGGAAAAAACATTATGAAATTGTACATATCATTTAAATTAATTACATTCTCAACTGAATTGTTATAAATTAGAATTTATGAATTAGTTTACAAAATCAGTACTTTAAAAACTTTTAATTATAACTGAAAAAAATTTTTGACAAACTAAGTATATTATAATATATTTAAATTTTTAATTGGAGATATTTATTTATAAAAGTAAAATCCCGTTACTGTATTTCAAGAATATTAATATTTAGTAATACAATTAAGTCTTAATAATAATTTAGTAGTATTGGCATGAGTTTAAATTCTAACATGATGCATTAATCCATAATAATCCATACTGTATATATTATTAAATCATGTACACGTACAAAAGTTAAAAGTTTTTATCATATATTTCTTTTCTTACGTTTTGAATTTTCATATTTTATTTTTTTTTTATTATTTTCTTTTGCAATTACTTTTTACTTTTCTATCTGAATTTTTTTGTTTTTAATTTTCTTTCTTTTCTATGCCTCTCTCTCTCGCTCTCTCTGTCCCATTCCATTTCTCTCTCACTCTCTCTCTCTCTCTCTCTCTCTCTCTTTTCTTTCCTATATTCTTACCTTATTTACCACCCTGCATGAAAATGATCGATATTTTAGCTATAAGAAAGACCACAGTGGCGCGAAAAGCGCTCTTTGTATTGCTTTTTGTCAATGTATTTGTAAGGCTTTTGAGATAGATAGAAAATATCATTTCAGTCTTGTTGAAGTTGAATGTTCAAAAACAGTAAAGGATAAACGAAATTTTACAATACTTTTTTAAACGCCTAGTGAAACAAACAGACATATAAAGGCATTTGAGTGCATTTTGACATTTGTAAATACGCATATCGTTTACCTTCAAGCTCATCGAGTATTTGTTTTACACACACATTGTGCGGAAAGTGAAAAAGTGACTAAGTGTGTGAGAAAAAGAAAATTTGATAAAGCAGCATTCTCCTACACATTCTATTTTTATAATTTTTTTACGTGTTTTTTAAATTTTTACTCGAGTGTGTTGCAAATATTAATTACTTGAGTAGTCAACTTACCAGATACTTTATAATAAGGTACAAATAAACAAAAACTAATGAATACCTTTAAAAGAAATTTAATTTTACACTTATAAAAACTTACTATCTAGTAAATGAAAATTATAATTTTATACATTTAATTATTTATATTATTATTTGTTTATAAACATTATTTTTGTCATTTAATGCATTCAATCCAATGAAAATTCACGAAAAAAATAATATCAATTCTAGAGGACAGTGTTTTTTCTCAATGTAAGAAATCAATAGAAAAATAATTGCTTATCATTTTTATTGGTTTTTAATTTAAGTATTCATCAATTTATCCATACAAATAAAGAAAAAGTAGTTTGGAATAAAAAAACATTAATTAAAAATAACAATAAAAATATAGAAATGCGGTTAAAGGTACGAACAGGATATATGAAAAATTGTACAATTATAACTCAGAGACCTGTTCATCTCTATTTTAACCTTAAGCGGGAACTGCATATACAATCGATTTAGTACTTTTTTTCTTTACAGTGTATCTCTGTCTTCTGCCCTTTTTTTATTTACCTTTTTTTCTCTTAATAATTTATTATTGAAGTATAACGTATATTCTTTAAAGTTATAGTTTTTATCATTTAAATAAAAAATAATTAATTAAAAAAGAATTTGAAAATAGTATTAAAACAATAGTAAAAAATAATCAAATGTTAAAACTCTAACTTGTAGACAATTCATTAGACATATAAAAATTAAATGAGCTTTTATATTTGTTTTTTTTCTTTTAAATGTGCTTAATATCCTTAAAAATCAAATTCGTTTAATATTGTTAATAATCAAATTTTTTTATTATTAATAATCAAATACAATGTGTACATCAAAAAATTGATTCTATGTTTAATTAAAAGAAAAGCTTTAGATTTATAGAGTAAAAGCAACGTACTGTTCTTTTATGACATTGATCTTTTTTTTTTATACTAACTTTAAAATTCTTTAACGCGATAATATCTAGTAAAGCATAATTTATTTAATATAATATATTTTTATTGATTAAATATTATGACAACTAATAATAATAAAAATTTATCATTTGATTATATCAATGACATATTTTTATAATTTTAATTAATATTTATCATTGACATATTATTACATTTTTTGATTGTTATATAAATATTATGCAATTTTTTTCAGACATATAGCAAATTTTTTTGTTTTTATTATAATTAAATTTTTTAAACTTACGAATTTTAACGATAAAAAAAGTGTGAATCATCATAGTTGAATCGATTAGCCTGTAAGATATAAATTTTATAGTCTATTTTAATATTGTAATTTTATGTTTTTTATTGTGTAACAAATATACAATAAACTGAAACTGAACATGAATTAAACAGAAAAGTATAATACTTTAAATTATTTAATCATAAATATAGGTGAGTTATTTATTCATTTAATTAAATTTAATTAAAATTATTTAAGTGTTTTGTACTTTTAATAACATGTAATTTAAAATGAATTAAAACGAACATATTAAATATCAATTAAAATAATTTGTAAAGTATTTAATTTTTTACCTTAAATATTAAATATATTAAGCATTTGAATTAAATTAGTTTATTATTGATTCAATTAGTTATTTAATATTATTTGATTATAATTATGCACTATTTATCAACACAATTAATATTTTTTTTAAATTACCATAAACATAACATTAAAATTCAACATTTTTTTCTTTGCAATAATATAATTTTTAGATATTTATCTTATGAAATTTCAATAAAATTATATTTCAATGAACACTTATTATTGACTCTTTCCTATCTTGTATTCCTTTTTTATAGCTTATCAAATTTATATATAATTTCGACTTTTTCTTTATTTTGTTCTTATTGTATAATTAGTATATTTATCATCATTGATAATTTTTTAAAGTTTCTTGATTACATTAAAGATTTTATATTATGTACTAAATACAAATCGAACTCATTATAAATTATTAATAATTTATAAATAAAAAACTATAAGTTAATATTTAAAAAAGATTTAGTATAGTAAGTAATAAATAATACAACGATAAATTTTAATAATGTTACTATTAATAATTATAACAATTATATTGAAAAATTAAATTAAAATAAAGATGGGTATTAAATTAAAAATTTATTTGTTTTTGTTATTTTTTTAATATAAATTCAATTATAAATTTAGAAGTTCATTTTATTAGAATTATTATCGGTTTTTCCTTGAACAATTTTTTTGGGGGCATTTTTGCATTGATTATTAAGGAAACAGAGATTATATTTTTCTCTATCCTATGGTTGGGATTGGAAGGTTGACACAAAATCTTTAAGGAAATATTTTGTTTACCAATACATATCGAAGTTTTCGGTTCTGTTTTCAAAAATAAACAATTTTGATTTTCTTTTCTACAGAATTGAGTTTTAAATCTTGGATTTCTTCAGGAGAAAAGGATGTTTTTAGTCTAGAGTTTCTTAGACAATGCTTGCTTTAACAATTTCCTTTTTCACGTTGGAACGATTTATTCTGTCATTTATATTTATCAAACTTCTCGCTGTCTTCCTCCATCTCTTTTATTTACTCTAACACGTTTATTCATTTCTGAAATAGGACGCTATTGAATATCGAATTTATTTTAGAAAAGTTATGGATGCTTCCTCTAGAGCACCGATTTTATGAATAAAGATGTACTAAGATTATTCTATTGCTGGCGGAGGATAATATATTTTATTTACCTTTTTTACTTATCTATTTTTCTGGCTTTAATAGATTTGTCACACTTTTTAGTCACTGTAATCCTTCAAAGAGACATCATATTCTGAAACATTATTTTCAGTTATTGCTCTAAATTTGTCACTATAATCTGTTAAGAACATTAAATCTAGTCAATTTTAGATTTTATAATTTTAGATAACATTTCATCATCTTATCTCATTTAATTCTTAGGGTCAAGCGTTAATTTCTTTAATCAAGACTTTTTACTCTCATAATCAGAATTTCATTCAATCAGTGCTTAATTACAAAATTCCCATTAACCTCATCAACCTACTATCATTTTTTAATCACATATTTGCTATATTAGTCAATAGGTTAGTATTGCAGTATACATTCCCTTAATTTTTAAAGCCCTAATTTTCATAACTTTTTTATGAAAGTGCTTTAACCGTCATTTTTATTTAATTAAAGGTATCAATTATTTTTCCGATAACTTAATAGCTGTGGGATATTAGTCTAATCGAATAATAAGTCAAATTTTGTGAGGCCATTTGGTATTTTCCAAGTTTTGGCTATCAAATAAGAAGCTACTAATTTTATAAATATTAGTTTACTGTAAATACTGTAAAACGCGATAACTACATGATCTTATTTTCTTTATTTTTCAAAATTTCTTTGTAAAATTATTTTAGATTATTGTAGGATAAATTGCGTGTGATGGAAAGCTATACTTCTTCAATTAATTTGCTTATGAAAGCGAATTCATACCTACCATTTCCATTACTTTACTAAAACTAGAAACTAACATTTGTTAGGTTCTATTTAATTTATCCGAATCTTCAATTTTATTTAATTATTTTATTTTTTCAATTATTTTTCCAACTATATTAGTTGATTGCAGATTAAATCAGATTGATTTATATTAGCTCATTAATTTTATATTCATGTAGTGAATACATCTAGATACTATTAATAATATAAATAATGAATTAAAGTCCCGGGTAGACTTTTAATATCGGAGTTGCTATAGCTGATGGAGTTATCTCTAACTTCGTAGCAAAGGTTGAAAAGAAATGTACGGAAATAAAATACTTCCATATACAGATATCGAATTTATGTTTATTAAAGAGATAGAAAGGGAGATACGGCGTTTGAAATGTGGTTGCGATATTGTTTAATCTAACCAGCAGATAAGCGCGTCGCAAACACACAAATTTAGACTCGACGTTAATTTAAAGTTTCTTATTCTTTCCGATGTTGTGCGATCCATGGGTCCGTCACGAATGACTTCAAAATCATTTTGCGAGAACCGCGGAGATAAAGTTCCGTCAATTTTGGAATACTCTGTGAGAATCCCCGCGGCTGCCCGATCTCACGGTCCAGGTGCTGAGTCTGCGGATTCTTCAGGACGCTCGCTGTTGGTTCGTCTGATTGGGCCGACAGTATCCCATCTCGTGAGCCGCGTTGACTCTGGATGCGCGGAATTTACTCATTCAGCTCGACCCAATGCGTGCAACAGCAGGCGTAATCTGTATTCTCGCGGGTTCGTGATGTCGGCGTTTAATGTCATGGCATTGCTGATCTATCCTTACCTAAAAATGCTTATGCAGCGTTACAGCCGATGCTACTGAATAGCGTATGTAACAAGATAAACCACCGAATCATATATTGTAGTATTGCTTCTGCAATAGTTCGTAATAAAATTATTTTGAAATCTCGTACATTTTCTGTATGCTTCTTTTTCTTGGATGTCAAGATTTCTCATAAACTAGTCTAGTAAGTAAAAGCGTGTATTGTATGATAAATTGAAAAATTTATTTAAGAAAATGTTTCTTTACTAATATTTATTATACATATTCTGAAATATGACGTAATCATATAACATATATATATTAAATCACTACTAATGTCAATAATCGTTTGTTTTCTCCACGGTTATTTTCCACTAAATTTTCAGCATATTTAAAGAAAAACGCTCTTCAATTGTGTCAAATTTCCTGGGGAAGCTATTTTAATGTCAAGGTAGATATTCCTCGAAATTTTTGCTTGATGTAGATCCAGACGTTTTCAATAGTATTAGAATCAGGCAATTCTGCAGACCAATTTAATATAATGATGTTTTGCCTTTTTCACGTTTCCAGTCGGTACACAGGCTGCTGTAGAATTGGGATCATTATCTTCTTGCAGAATTCAGCTTTCGTTTTCAATAATAAATTGACATTTGGCAGTTGGTAACAAAGCTTTTTTTATAAATGTTCACCATCTCTGCAACATTTAGGTCCTCGATAAAGAGATAAAAAGTGCCGATTTTTAAAAAACCCTCCTAAAAATGAATTTTTTTTGGTGTTTTTTTTTTTTAATTTTTATTGATTCCTTGAAGTATTACATCCATCTTATGGATAAAACTTTTGGACTTCTTAAAATACTTTTTCGTCATTACTTAGGATATTTTTGGTCTTTTTTGGATAGTTGCAAAGGAAATCTACCTTGAAACGTTTGGGGTATGCAGTACTTCCGTTCTTTTTTTAATGTAACTTTTTCACAAGTACGTCAAAGGAAGAGGTTATGTCTACTTAATGACAAAATTGCAGGGTTCTACTATGTACCAATATCAAATAATACTGAACACACTCTTACTTAACAAATTGTATGTTGGAGTAATTTTCTACCAACTATTATTTTAGATAATTTAGTCTTTCGAATAATTCATCTGATTTTAATTATATAGTAATAAATATATACATTATATAAAGATTATATAGTGAATATCTGACTTACTTTTTAGTAAACATTAGTTGTTATTTTTAATTAATCAATTAATCCCCTTGCTATACTAAATAAATTTATGTTTAGATAACGGTTCCTTTATAAAATTTTATTATATAGAGAGCTATTTAGACAACTCACATAAATAGTTTGTTTAAATAATGAAACAGAATCTATATAATTCTAGTAACTATAACGAACCTACTCTCTAATCTCACCACAAAGAATAAAATAAAAAGAGTAAATTTTAATCATTGAAAGGACATTTGAAACAAACATAGCACTAACGACTTCTTCACTAATTATACAGAGATCTGTATTCATAATAAAATTTGTAGTACAAACTGATGACAATGACACTAAAATCGTCGCTATGCTAATTTAAAATATTCAAAGATAAGAATATATTTTGGTATGCCAACAAAAAAAGGAGTTTCATACAAAAACTACTTGGTAACTGAGAAAAAAATGTTTATTAGCAATATGAATTATTAATAAATATCACTCATAAATCAAGAGTTACAACTTATGATTCAGCGAAGAAAGAGAATGATCCGATCGTTGTAAACAATGAAATAATAGACGCCTAGACTTCAGAAATAAAACCTTCATATTAAATCAATCTGGACACAAGTTAATAATAATCCAAACAAGAGTGTAAATTTATTTTTAAACTTTGTAGTGAATGAAATAATAATTGAAAATATGATACACCGAGCCATAAAGAGATATAGTATTATTTAGAAGGAAGGGTTTCATTTAAAATATTCTTTGCATTTCCTGAGACTTATAACATAAATGAAATGAGCTAAAAAAGTAATTTCAAGAATAATAAAGAAAAATAAAAATAAAATAATAAACATTATTTTTTATTGTTTCTTTCTTTTAAATAAGTAACAGTTGGAAAATGAATTTTATCAAATATTTAAGTTCAATTTTTTTACTTCTTTCATTATTTGCTTCTTGGAAAAGCATTTCATTGCATATATTATTATATTATTATGTATATTTAGTCTTAGTAAATGTAATCAAGTAATTTGATAGTAAAAGAACAGAATACTGTTAAAGCTTCCATTGAATCTTTTAGGGGATTTAGCGGTTTGAAGTCAAAATATATGATACAATTACGTAATTGAGAAGGAAGTCTTATCAAATGTTAACATGCAATGGAAAATAATCACTATATTACAAAAGATTTTAATAAAAATAATTGAGCGTAATTATTCGTTAAAATAAAGAAGCCTCATGGCGGTTGTAAATTATTATTTTATTTCTCTTCAATTAAATTAGTTGATAATATTATTATTATATTTAGCAGTTATAAAATTAATTTAATTTACTTTATTCTTTATGTTAGTATTAAGTTTTTATATAAATTGATTATTATTTTTTAAGAAAGTAAAACTTGTTAGTCTCAGTAATATTATTGAATTACAATCAATACGAATAAATTGAGTGATAGTTTAATTTATTAATTTGAAATTTGTCAAAAAATATTTTTTTTATTATTCACAAATTTAAAACATCATTGTTTTTAAATTTTTAAATTATTATAAATAAATAAAAAAAATAAATAATAAATTATTAAATAGATGGCAAGGAAAAAAAATAAAACTCAAATGCCAAAGACAAAATTATAATAATTTGAAGGGAGTAAATGAGTTTTACATCAATTAATATATTAATGAGAGTAATTTATATATAATAATAAATTAAATATTTATTCAATTAAATATCTATTTATAAAACAAAAAGGTTAAGTTAGAGAAAAATAGATGTTAAAAAAGAATTATTAACTTAAATTATATCATTTTTATAATAATAAATAGTCAATAGACAAAAAAATAGTTATATTTTTTTACTTCAGTAGCTTAAATTTAAACTTTCATTCATATTGATATTATATAAAGTTATGATTTTTCGGATAATAAAAATATAATACGACGATTATTTGGATCATTTTATAAAAAGTTTTAAATAGATCATCAAAGTATAAAAATAGATAAATTAATAATAAATTGTTAACAATTAAAAATAAAAATATTGAATTATATATCTTTAAAATATGAAAAAAAAATAAATATAAATTGATATATAATAATATATGAGTGGAAAATAATTAAGTAATAGCAATGAATATAGATGAATGGTCGTAATAACAAAATAAACAGTAGTGAATAAAAATATAAATAAATTTACAATTAAAAATAAACGGGACGAAATAGAAATGGAAAAAAATGTCATTTTTTAAATAACGCTCTATACACAAATATTAATTGAACGAATAGATAGGCAGTGGATGAACGAGCGGTGGTTTAAGAAAAATAAAAAACTATCATGCGATGTGAGATCTTTATTTCAAGTCAAGAATAAGTGTAGAATACAAATTTAGATATAATTATAGCAGATGGAATTAAACTGATAAGTTAATATTTATATTAGAGACGACTATTTAGTTTAGCGCAAATTCGTATAGTTATTGTGTAAAATTTTATTGGTCAGGCGGGGAGAAATGGCATATTTGTTGGATGAAGAATTAAAAAATAGTTTTTTCAGTCAAGGTCGAAAGTACAATTGACACGGATACAACTGGCACTTATGAAAAGAATATTTGAAGGTCACGATCGCTCGTCAAAAGCTTAAACAAGTGATGAGTAATAATTCATTGCTGTTATCGAGTGTATTTGAGAAGCGATAAATTGCATTCAACTCATAGGTTTATTCACAAGCAATAACGTTCACAAAAAAATCTTTTTTTATCTTGGTGACTTTATCAATAATTATAGTGACCAATTTTAAGATTCACAGAACCGATCTGAAATTGGAAATAGAAAGCTAATTGTTTGGAAAAATGTTACATCTTGGACAGAGATAATTACAAAAAAAAGACAAATTTAATACAAATAATGAGCATACAAATAAATACTAATATAATAAACAAATAAAAAAATAAGCAATTTTTTAATTCACAATATAAACACTTATTGATGATGGCCAAAAGCCTATCTTAAAATATATAAATAATTATTTACAAGTTTTCTCAATACATTATAATTTTAATCAAATTTTGACAACATTACGGATTAGTTATATTAAAATTTTCCATTCAATTAATTTATTATGTTGTTTTGTAAATTATATCTATTTTTCATATAAATTTTATAATGTTCTAATTAATTTAATCTATATTCAAGAAAAGGCTTGGTGAAAATAAAAAAAATATCTTGCCGACACTTTGTTAACTAACTAATAACAAGTTTGCGTTTATTTCACATACACGCACGTGCTCGCGCATGCATGCACACAAGAAACTTCTATTTCTTACAAATTAATAACAACACTATATACAGTAATATATTTATTATGCTGTGTATTATGTTTTATTATATATTATTATTCTTTCTTATCTTATTTATTATTATGGATATTTATAAATGTATCTGAAAAAAGTACAAAAATTGATATATGCGTGTACATTAGTTTAGTAAATATATAAAATATCAACGGCATAAAATTAAAATTATTGAATTTAATTAAATGAATAAATCAATAAGTAAATTACATATAGTTGAAATATTTGATTTCAATTAAATATAAACATTTTTTTAATTTACCTTATATTTTCAACAACATAAAACTCATTTAAAACTTATATAAATAGTCATTGTGCATTTATTAAGATAAAATAAACAGGTTAATTTCATAAACTTATTTTAAGACTCAATAAAAATCAAAAGTGTCCTTAATCAGATTAATAATAATTGTAAAAGTAGCTATGAAAAATAATTTATATTATTAATTCAGATATACAATCAATATTAATTGTTCTTTATGTCATGAAAATAAATATCAATTCAAATATCTTATACGTGTTAACATAAAATATTATCTGAATAAAAACGAATCATAAATTCTTGTAATGGATAACGTTTGAAAATATAATTATTCATTATCAAAAATCAATAACTATCCTAAACAATGATTCAATTTGAACATTTTATAAGATTCGAATAGATATTACATAAACAAATTTTAAATTACTTGAATTTTTAAACATTATTCCTTTTAAATGTACGTTAAAATAAATGCCACAAATTATTTAATTGTTTTATTAGAAAATTTTCATTTGAAAAAAAACTTATATATTTCAATCATTTATTTTCTATGTGAAGAAATATTTTTTATTGTTTTAAAATTATATTACAGTAACTAATCTATATTATAAAACATAATTTTCAAGAAAATAAGTGGATTTCATAAAAAAATTTTAATTCATTATTTTATTTATTGTGCATAGTTCAGGTTGTAAATGACAGTTGATTTTAAAAGTCTTCGATATTTTATTTGATTGCTCTTCGAGGATATCGAATATAAAACTATTGTTATATAAATAAATATGTATACCTATATATATATATATATATATATATATTGAAGCAATAAAATTATTTTATGATATAATATATTTTCGTAATTTTTGAAAAAAATTGAAAAAAAAATATTGTTTTTGATGACTATCTAATATAAAAGTTAAGAATTTGTAGGTATTTATTGAAAAGCTCTACTAATATAATTATAATAAATAATTTTTTTTGTTAAAAAATTTTTTAAACATTGAGTAATAAATATAATTTAATTTTAAACATATTATATCCATATTTGTACAAAATATAAATTTTGAATAATTGATACATGGTTATAAATTATTGTATTATCAAATGTCAAAACTATTCATATTTTTATATTATTCACAATATTAATGTATATAATGTGCTTGAATTATGATATTCAAAAAATATTCTAAAGTCTAAGTTAATCAATTTTATTTGTAGTTCAGAATATAAATTTATAAATTGAAAGCAAATGTAACATTATACTAAATATAATTTAATCATTAAAGAAATGTAAAATTATAATATTTAAAGTTAAAATATACCAACAAATATTGTAATATATTTACTTTTCGAAAATTCATAAATTGTGCATTTTTATTTACATTAATTTTTGATTTGATTTTTAATGAATTTTAATGATCTTAAAAAAAATTATAATTATTAAAAGAAAAGAAAAAAATTTGTTTAGGTACTGTATTATTTAGTATTATTCAATGTTAAATCATAATACATTATTTTAAGCTTCATAAATACTAAAAATAAAAATATAATTATTAAACTTATTATTAAACATTTAATAAATTTTATTTTTCCACATACAGTTTTCACATTTAGTATTATGTAGTATAAAATTACCAATATTAAAATTATTATTGATGAAAATTTTGTTTTAGTGCAATTCTCATTATTTAAAATAAAACTCATTGATAAATTGTATTTTAAACGAATTTTCACAGATATAAATAATGGTATTTGTCTACTATTTTAATAAAGGAGATAATCGAGGAAACTTCTCTGATTTTTCTAGACACAGTAAATTTATATTCTACATTAGAAACGTTTTAAAGCAAAGTTTGTCGTAGCAAGTTTTTTTTTATCGCTGATACGTTTCAAGGATCCATTGCGTTTAATGCCACGTACATATCCGTAACATAAAGTATATAAGCACAAACTATAAAGCTGCTCATAATTGTGTGAAATAATGTCGAGTTTTTTTCTGCGTTACTTTGAGTATAGTTTCATTTGATTATTCGAAAAAAGTGAATAAGAAAAAAAAGGTTAACGAAGAAGTAAATTTATAACAACAATTATGGATGAATTAAGTATTGTGAAATAAGTTAAATGGCCAGAGTTTTTCAGTAATTGCTTATTTATACATTGTTTATATCATGAGCTTTACCTAATTTTTAATAATTATGAAATGTAAAAGTTAAGAAAAGTACGAGACAAAAAAGAACAAATTAATATATAGATTAAAAAATATATATGAAGAAAGAAAGAGAGAGAGAGAGAGGAAGCGAGGGAGAGAAAGAGAGATTGTGGATAATATATAGAGAAATTACATGTTAAGGTATGAGCTACCAAATAAATTGCATAAAAGTGTTCAGTTATATAAAAAATTTTTTTTAATTTATTTGCCTTAATCTTTATGTATATGTAAAATATATAAGTTTATTTTTAACTGATTATTATATATTTAATTATAATCTAATTTAAATTGTTTGGAAAATAATTGTTATATTTTTTTTAAATTCTAATATTAATTTTTTTTTTTTAAATTTAATATTAAAAAATATGAATGTTTCGATCTATGAATAATCAAATGCAATAAAAATTTTAGTATTTTTCATCATCAGTATTAGTTGATCATAATACTCGTACCGGATTGTAATAATTTTTCTAGAGAAGTTTATACATTTTTATGAAATGCATAATAAAAGAAATAGGAAATATTTAACTTAATTTTAATTACAAACAATGAATTTAATTACATATAATAAATTTTATGAAACGAGTATTTATATATTCAATATTGTTCATATAATAAAGTGAATAACAATAATAGTAGATCTTTATTTAAAATAATAAATGAAACTCGAAAGTTTAAAATGTTATACATCATTATTAATAGAAAGTTCTTTTATTTACATTCTAAATAAAAAAGTTAATATATATTTTTTGTATACATCTCTATTTATATATATATTGTAACATTAAAAATAAATTTTTCACTTCGATTATAATCGGGAAATTCAAATGAACAATTGTATTATAATATTGTTTAATAGAAATGTACATTTATTGTAAGATTATATAATATAAATATAAATTAAATGTAATGTTCATGAAGTTAAATTATTGCTTATGTTCATGTATAAATTAGAAACATAAAGGTTAAAAAAGGTGGAACTGTATAAATGTCAACAAGTGAAATAAAGGATTCATTTTTTCAACTCCGTACGCGGATGTCGAGAATGCTGTCAGTTGTCGACATCACCACATCAACAACGAATAATTCGGTATCAAATGTAGAATGATTTATAATAATAAATTAAAAATTTATTCCACAGTTAATAATTTTAATATATAAACAAACATACAAAAATTTCAAGAAATTCATGATGTACTAATTATTAAATTTATAATATTGTGATTTTACATTTATAATTATTACTTTTCTTATTATTTATTAGACGTTTTAAATAAATTAAGATTTATGTCAGCCAGTTTATATATAGTGTAATCTTAAGTATACAATGATTTTTTTCTTGAATGTAATCGTTTAAAAAAATATCTAGAAATGACATTATTGGATATTAATTGTAAATTTTTATTTACATTCAATTCGCATATTTTAAAAATTTTCATTTTTTTAATAGATCGGATATAATTTTAAACTTGAATATAAATCGAGTATTAAAATTATTAAAAATAATATTCACTGATATGACAATCAATTTATTATATATATAATTCTCTGAGTTAATAGAAAATAAAAAAAAATATATGTATATTAAAGTATTAATTCATTATATCTTATATACAATTAAAGTATCAATTAAGATTTACTACAAATATATATATGCAAGAAAAATTGTAATAAATACTTGTAAAATTATTATTACAGAAAGTATAATAAAAAACCTGTAATCTTTATTAATATCAATTAATATAATAAATTTTATACTTATTTTGAGAAACTTAATAAGTTGACCAATTTATAATTTTAATAAATTAAAAAATTAGATTATACCTTAGATATATTTTTATAAATATTAATTTTTCAATTAAATTAATAGTTATAAACTTGTTGCAAAATCAAAAAGTATACTATAAATTAACGCTTAATTTTCTATTATTGTGAATATCATATTTGTATACAAAATATAAATTGAACTCGTACCCTGTTTAATAAATTTATAAATTTATGTTATTAGTGATAAAAATAACTCAACAAATAATGGAAATTTGCTCAAAAATTATTTAAATTAATACTTGAATATTTTTTTATTTTGAATTTATAATTCTTTAGATATTAAGCGAAAAAATTATTTTTTTATTTTATGTTATAAATATTTAATCAGCAATTTTATTAAATGTTTACAAATTATAATAGTTATCATTATTATTATTAGTAAAAGTTCTATAAAATAATATTCAATATATTCTAATACATATAAAATATATATTATTTTAAAACGAGAATTTAATTATATCTACCATGAAATCGTAAAAATAATTGAATTGCAACCTATAAATTAACTCAATAAATAAAATAGTATTGTTCTGTGTTTAAACAACTTTCACAATTATAAACTCAGTTGAAATTATAATACAATCATAGCGATAATGATGTGAGATAAAATATTAAATAAAAACAATTTAATCTAAATCTAAAATTATACAAAAAAAAATCTTACGCATTTTTGTAATACATTCGTTTTTTAAAAATTTAAATTGTGACTAATATACATAAAAAGATTAAGCATAAAAACGTTTAATAATCGATATAATTCTTGTTAAAAAAACATATAAGATGAATGATTTGCAATAAAATATTTTATTCTATTAGTTTATTCGTAAAAAATTAATTATTCGTATCAAATTAAGCTGCTAAACATTGTTTATAATGGTAATATTAAATGTTAATATATAATGGTAATTAAAATTACACATGCAATCGTTATCATTAAACAAACGCAGGCATATACATACAAGCCGTATAAAAGATGAGATAATAATAATAATAATAATAATAATAATAATAATAATAATAATAATAATAATAATAATAATAATAATAATAATAATAATAATATAATTCAAATACATACACGTATTAAATACTACATGCATATTATCGAAAATGAGGCAAACAGAAATACAGGATAATTAAACATAATCACATAAACAAGTATATTTAATATATGTGTTACACACACAAAAATACATTAAACAATATCTCATATGTCTACAGAGCATACAAAAAATGCATATAAAATTTAAACAAATTATACAGACAATTATAGTAAATATGGTGTGTCTGGAAAGTATTGAGTTTTTTGTAAGCCACTATTCGTTAAGCGATTTGGAGGAGGTCGGAAAATGTGCAAGAGAGTTTTCCCTATTTGCCCTTTTTTCGACCATTAGAAGTGTCAGGATTTGTGTTTTTACATCTTGTAATACGGCGTGATGAAATAATTGATGAAACAGTGATACGAGATGAAATTTTGTGTGCGACTTATGTTAAAACAATGGGGAGATTTTTTAATTCTCAAAATTTCATACAAATGTTGGAGTTTAGTATCGTTTCGTGATGTTTTTTGGTCTCCAGAATGGAGCTTGTTAGTAATCTCAGTCCTTGAAACCTCTGTACCATTTTTTAAATTGTGATTTATACACACAGTTAAGCTTAAAGACTTTTTTTATCATTTAAAAGTATCAGAATTTTATCAAAAAGTAAACAAATTTTTATCGCGTAAAACTGTTTCAACAGTTATTCTATCATGGCGTGTTAATAAAATTGACAAACACGCTTCGTGTGAATACAAATCCTGTTGCTCTTAATGATCAAAAGAAATAGAAAAACTTCCCCGCTTATTTTCCGATTTCCCCGAAATTGTTACGACAAATACTGGCTTCAAAAAAAAAACTCGATATTTTTCAAACATATCATGTATATGTATATACATATATGTAGAGGTATACATTATTTCCATTATTAAAAATAATACTTTAATGTATATGTTTGAGAATATCAAAACAGGGAATGAACGAACTTAAGCATGTTAAATTTATTTCATATTATATCATAAAGGGTCTGCAACCATGGATTCACACATAAAGTACAAAAACCTAATACACTGTAGAAAGTTTCGGTAGCATCAAATCCTTCGTCGCCTCCATCTTCCGATCAGGATATAGAACAGATCCAGACTTTGTGTCAGATGAGATTTGACCAAGAGATTGCCACGAAGAGGCTCTCACTAACAGGTGGGATTCCTAGCTTCTGGGCTCATCAAGCAGATGCTGTGTGCTCAATTAGTCGCTTCCTCCCTCCGTGTCCAAAAACTGAAAAACATCCTTCGTACGAAGTTAAATCATGTCGCTTCAAATTATTAAAAAAAAAACAAGGAAAAAAAGGGACAAATGGGAAAAGCTTTCTACTACATTTTATGACCCCTGCCAAATCGCTACGATCAATAGTCACAAAATGAAAAAAAATCTCTATACTTCGGAGACAGACCATGTATATTCTATAAATAAATATATATTGAATAATTAAGTAGTAAAATATTCAATTATTTATTGAATTACTTATTGATGAGTTTTCACTTACATATATTATATGGTTTTATCAATTACAATATTCAAAAATTTAATTTTCTTAACTGAAGTAATAGTCAATTAATACAATCTAATTATCTATAATAAGAAATATATGATTTATTTCAAGAAAATAGCTTTTAATTCAGCAATATAAAAAATAAAACATATTTTTATTTATTTACTTCTATTACATCCTAGCTCAGGGTCGAGGAACGGGTTCCATAATTTACAGTATTTACAATATTTACAGCTTTTACTCTATACAATTAATTAATTAATTAAATTCAATATATCATTTGTATGTCTCCCCTTTGTCCACTGTCCTTCGTACTTTGATTATATTACTGTACTTCTTCTCTGTGTCATATGTATCAATTTTTTCTAACCTTTTCTCTATTTCCTTTATCCCTTTCAGTATAAGCCTGTTCTCTTTAAAGCACTTCTTTAACGCTCTGTTCGTCCATGTTCTGTTGTCTTTATTTCGCAATTCTTTAAAAATATCTCTTGTTTTTTCACATTTCATTGTTCAATGCGACAAGTCTCCTTTTTTTTTTGCAAAGTTAACATCTCCTTTTATCTGCATTTAGCCAATCTTTGTTGCTTGTGGTTATGTTTTCGCACCTTATTCTTGCCACTGTTTTCATGTCTTTAGCATTTCTTATCTTTCTGAGGTATCTTGGTAGTTCTATTTCTTATTATCAATATATAATCTATTGTATTTTGCTTCTTTCATCCTGCTTCTTCTATACTGCATTTGATTATCTTTATCTCTCCTTCTTATTTCGCTATATATATCTTTACCCTTAATCTGCCAGAATTTAATTTGTTTTTTGCTCAGTCCTAGTTTGTTTAACCATCTGTATTATCTACTTTCTTTCCTGGGATTGTTCCTTTGTTTTCTTCATAATATTTTCTAACCAGCCTTTCCTTGTCCATATGTATGCTTTTGTCCTCATACTTCAATGTCCTACTTTTCCATTCTATGTCCATTTTGATCTCATCTGTCTCTTCATATACTAAGTATCTTGGTGTGACGAAGTCTAGTTTTACGGTCCATGTATAATAATCTGTTTTGATTCTTTCCATTTCCTCTACATCTTTCCTTTCCCAAACTTCGACTCCGTATTCCATCACACCCCTGACCAAATAGTTAAATAGTATTCTTCTTAAAGAAAGATCTCCAGCACACATGCTCCCTGCCAATCCTCATGTCCTCTTCACTGCGATTCTACTCTTGTATATCCTCTCCTTTATATAGTCATCATACTTTCCATCAAGCCTAAGTAGTTAAACTTCTCCGCTATTTCAATTTGTTTTCCCTTCTATTTCCATACCTCTGTTTTCTTCTTCCTTCCTTCCTTAGCTACCATAATTTTACTCTTCTCTGTTTTTAGACACATCTCTCTGTGTTCAAGAAAATTCTTCAACATCCCCATCCTATCTCGCATTGCTTCTCTACTTTACTCTCCCCTATTAATGCCAGGTCGTATGCATATGCCAATGTTCATATTCTTATAAACTTATCCTTGTTCCTCCTATGTTTCTTGTTTCCATTTTTCCCTCAATTTCTACGATATAAATGTTGAAAAAAAGTGGGCTGAGGCTACCACCCTGTCTCAGTCTTTTATTTTTCCAAAATTCTTCTGTAAATTCTTCTTTTGTCTTCACTCTGCATTTTGCTTCCTCGTACATTTTGCTTAACCCAGTCGTTATTTCCTTACTAATTCCTTTTTTCTCCATAATCTGTCAGAGATGTTCCCTGTTTACTGTGTCAAAAGTAGCCTTCAGATCAACTAATAGTATATACAGCATTTTCCTTTTCTTAACGGTTTTCCTTATCAAATGATCCAGTATGTATATATTGTCCGTGATCTATCTGCCTCTTCTAAATCTCGTCTGTTGTTCTGGTAAGATTTTTCTTTCCTCTATCTCTTTCTTAAGTTTATTTTTTAAGACTCCTGTGTATATTTTGTAAGCTGATGTCAGCATGAACAGTTCTCTGTAACTCTCAGGGTTTCTTGCGTCTCGTTTCTTATAGATTGAGATTTTAACCGCTGTTCTCCATTTCTGTGGTATTCTTCCTTATACCCATACTCTCTTGATAATTTCCATGAGTCTACCTCTTACTTCGCCTCCATGTATCCAAGCTGCATTGGGGATCCCTGTGACTTTTCTCTTTCTTAAGTTTTTCCGTACCTCCCAGATTTCTTTGTTTTCTATGCCTTATATTGCATGCCATTGTATCTCTCTTTTTCTTGTTTTCATCTTATTCTTTTTGTTTCTGTCAAGAAGTTTCATGAAGTACTTTTACCATTCCTTCATACCTATGCTTTAATTTTCTTTGCCTTTTGTCATTTTGCCTTTGTTTAAATAGTTCCATATCTTCCCTTCGTTTTTAATTTTCTTAGCTCTGCTTCTTCTTTTTCCTTTAGTTATTGTTTCTTCCTTTCTCACAGTGCTTTCTATTTTCTCCTTTGCATTAGGTACATCTCCTTTGTTGTATTGTCTTCCCTCGGTGTTTTCTTAATCCTGTTTTTTTTTTCTTGCACTCTCTATCGCATCATTTGTGTTCTTCTATTTTCCATTCTTTCCTTTTTGTTTCTTCTTCATGTTTCCGTTGATTGTATCTTTCATTTCTTTCTATAGTTTTTCTATATTTACTTCTTAGCCTTATTCTTTGTATCTTCCATTACTTTTCTCTTTATATATTTTGATGTTTTCTTCATTCCATATGTATATTGTTCTCTTTTCTTCACTTTGCTGTATTACTCTTTCTTTTGTTCTGTTCTCAGTCCATATTATAGCAACCAGTGGTAAATGATTCGATTCTACTCTTCTATCTATCCTGAAGTGCTATATTTTGTCCCTCAATTTTCTATCGGCTATAGCTAGATCTATCACAGTATTACCTCTCGTTCCTATGTAGGTGTATTCTCCCTCTTCTTTTATTGAATCATTCAACGCGCTGTATCTGTTTAGCTATATTCTGTTTATGAGTTTTTTCTCTTCTTTATTCAATTTCTTATCCTTACTTTTCCTGTCTCTCAATGCTCCATCTTCCGAATCTTGCATATATTTTCCCATCTCTCCAGTCCTTACATTAAAGTCTTCCATGATAAGTTTCTCAATTTCTCCACTGTAGCTCTTTTCTGTTATTTTCCATTTGATCTTCACATGGTCTCTGTTGCTACTATAAATTCCCCATATATTTAGCTTTTTCTTTCCTTTGTCAGTTTCTATGCTGATTATAACTATACCCTCTCACTTGACTTTGCGCAGCTTACTTTCTTGTGTCGGTCATTTCTTTTTTATTCCAATTATAAATCCGTCTTTCGCCCCGATGATCACCCATCTCATGTATTTTGGGAGTCTTACCTTGAGGTTTTCAATACTTTGCTCTTCTATCTATGTCGCTGCCATACATACGTAATCCATCTGCCCTATGTATTCCCACAATTTCTCGTCTTTTCCCCATATCCCTGCAATATTCCAAAAAGGTACTTTCATCTTTCCTTGTTCTCTATACTTTTGGTTATATTTAGTCCTAGTATTCTCTTGCCTTCTCTCTTTAGCTACATTTTCTTGTCTGTACTTTTTACCCTTGTTTACTTCCTATCATTTCTCATTGCAGCTTCTTCTTTTTATACTTTTACTTTTCCTATCAATCCATCCTTTCCTATGTAATCTCTCTTTATTGCTTTGCCATCTATCAATTCCTGTTTGTTTTGGTTCCGTTACCTAAGCTAAATTTCCTTCCTTTTTGTTTCTATTATTGTTGTTATTTTCTTCTCTACTTTCCTTTTCTTTTGTTGTCTTTTCTTTCTTTTCTTTCTATTCTTTTTGCTGTTCCTGTTTTTCATTTACATTGTCCTTGTTCGTCGCTTTCTTCTTTTCTCTCTCTCTCTCTTTGTCCTTTCCACATCTATTCACAATATCTTGTAATGCCTTATCCATACTTTCTGTTTCTGACCATCTCTCCCATTTTCTGTTCACAAACACCTTTTTTAGCCCCACTTCCGCGAAGATACTACTCTGATTTACTTTCTTTATCCAGCCTTTTGTATCATCTTGGATTCATCTTTCCTCGAAAGTGAGATCAAAATCCATAAAGATGCCTGTCCCTATCAATTTCTTTTTGCTTTCCCACAACTTGTCTCTCTCCTTTTTACTTCCTATTTTAATATGCGGTCACTCCACTATGTGCTCTTGATTTCTTTCTGGTCTCAATGAAGTTGGCCGCCCACTTCTGTACTCCCATTTTGTCTACTTCAACCCTGTCCATTTCTTTGACAATCACATTTTCTTCCCCGTCTTTTCTCTCTTTCCCACATCATATTTCTTAAATTATTCATTTCTATATCTGAAATCATGGATCTGACCCTTCTTTTACTGTTATCGCTCTGTTTAGAGGTATTTGACCTGCATATCGTCCTGCTACCGGGTCGAGATACCTTTCTGCCAATAGTCTCTGCTTTTTCCTCGCTGCTCATCTTTACCGTCCTCTGCCAGCCTCTTTAAGGTTATTAGCTCATTTTTCTATATCCGCCTTCTATTCACTTTCATTCCGTCTCTCTACATACAACTCCTTGACTCTCTTCTCTATATTTTTCATCTTTAACTACATTTTCCTGATCCATGCTCTTACGTTCTCTTTATTCTCCCTAGCTCTTTCCATGATTTTTTCATACATTTTCTCCATTCTCTCTTTCCTGTCTGTCGTCTCTTTCCTATCCTTTTCGAAGCCCTTTTTAATTTTTTTATTCTCTCCTGTATTTCTCTCTTTCCTTTTGCTCCCTTTCCCTAATTTTCTTTTCTTCGTTTTTCAACCTCTATGTTTCCTTCCACAAGTCTTCTTCATTCATTCATTCAGAGTGACGATTACAATTGTAATATTAATTCTACTTCAATCCGAACTGAAATCCTGTTCCCTGGATATCGATTCGATCAAACCTCGATCTGAAATCATCAACCAGTTCATCTTGATTTTACTTATTGTTTCAATAATATCTTTTTTCATGCTTATAAAACATTAATCAATCAATAAAGATATATTTTTCAAAAAATTATCATAAATATAAATTTTGTTTTAATTTTTAGATGGCTGGGCAAGATCCGAAGTGGCAGAAAGATGCAACGGATCAAAATTTCGATTATATGTTCAAGTTATTAATAATTGGTAATTCATCAGTTGGTAAAACATCTTTTCTTTTTCGGTATGCCGATGATTCATTCACTTCAGCCTTCGTTTCAACTGTTGGAATTGATTTTAAAGTAAAAACAGTATTCCGTAATGATAAAAGAGTTAAGCTTCAAATTTGGGTTAGTAAATATAAAACTAACTGTTTTCTTTTTATCTCTATTTCTATTAATTTCTCACTTTCCCTATCATTTAAAATAAAAACAATTATAATTATACAATTTTAAGTGTTGTATGTACAATTTACCATTCTTTGTGTAAACTCAATCATTTAATATAAATAAATTTTTGCAATGTTCATTTTGAAATTTTATTTAAAAAATATTATTGCTTATTTTTTCAAATTTATTTATAGCTTTCCATGATTTTGAAACTCAATCTTGAATACTTTTATAAATTATTATAATGCCAATCACATCTTTACATTTATATGAATCTATATTTTGCAGTTTAATAGTTGATTATTTCCGAATAAATACTACATCTTTGTAATAGTTGTTTCTTACTGTTTTTTTTTTTTTTATTATAAAAATATCCAGGCTAATTTTATTTTTCGTCTTTCCTTTTTTCTTCTTTTCTTTTATATTAATATGAGTATAAGACAACAGGATATGTCATTGCGCGAATCATATTTTTCAATCCTGTTATATGGTACGATAGATTCAGTGATGGAATAGCTTCACAAAATTTAGATTTAGCTTCATAAAAATACTAAAGACTTTTAAATGTTACAAAAGTCGTTAATAATACGCATATATGTAAATTACTTTTCGAATTATGATACAGGATTTTCAAGAAATGCTGGGGTGAGTTTTTTGACGAATCGGTTCTGATGCCGGGATGTGTACAAAATTTTGAGTTGAAACCGTGATTCAAGTATTAGAGGAATCGATAATACCCCAAATTTATCAATATTATCATACAATACCCTTTAAAACTATATTTAACATTTTTAAATCTCCAGTTTTATTACTAAGTTACAAATAAAATTTTACTCAGTAAAACTGATTTACTAATCGCTCGATTATGTCGAATTACATGATTTGAAAAACATGTCTCATATGAAAATAAATCATACCGTTCGTATTGATCTGTAAAAAAAAAATAAAAAAACTTCTTTACGCATTTATCAATATGCCCTTAATCGCTGTGATAAACAATTGCATCAAAAATAATTCAGACTAAATACTTTTATAACACATTATGTAAATATAACACATTATACATATATATACAAGATTATATTATAAGATAATATATATAAGATTTAAATATATTTTATCAATTGTCAGTTAAACATTAATATTGAATTATTCTTGATGTAATTAATACAAAAAATTATTTAATCAACCATATTTTATGTATTTACTTTGTTGCAATATTTTAATTATCATTCGCTGTAATGTAACTTGTGCCAAGTACGAGTCTGCCGTAGTCAAAGCGCTTCGACCATTTCAAGATTTGGATTAGATAAACAAAAACGATAATTAATGAACAGAATACTTATTTATTCTGATAAAACATAGAAAGAGAGAGTTTTAGTTTTGTATACGTGCATGATACAATAAAAACTGTGGACTCTACGTGCGACCGTATAACTCGCAACGAATTACAAAAAAAAGTTAAAATCCTTCACAACTATTCAAAATAATTCGTTAAGCGATGATACGATAGAGGTTCGAACCAGAATTACTTTACTCTACGTATTGACTCGATGAAGGTTCGCAACGGAACTCCTAATCTGTTTCTCCAGATTTTACATATCGCCTCTGTTGAATGGAGAAATGTTAAATCTGTGAGTTTTCCCACTAAGTCCTCAACGATATTCGGATGCATGAGTAGTGGCCCTGCATTCTTTTTTCTTTTATGTCTTATCAGTCTCGTCTTAAGGGATCCGGTGCGGAATACTCATGATCTAGCACCTCGGTAAGTGTTCTGTGCTTCGTTTGCTGTAATTTCATTTTCTGGTTAGTCTGTTCCGGTCTGACTGGTCTTATTCACGGGATTTTAGATGATCTTTTTACCGTTGCGAGTAACTCTTTGTTCTCCGACTGCTCTATTTCACTTTAGCTTATCTAATTCATGGAATTCATTTAATCTCTTTGCTGATACAAGAATTTCAGCGTATATGATTTTTTTCGTATACATTGTTTTTATCTTACATATGTGATTATGATATATTTGCGATTAAAGTAATTATGGTGGGAGTAAAGATAAAAGAATATAAAAGTCGTGCAAAAGGGATGAGCTTCAGCTTTTGGTCTTTTAAAAATCGTCTAAAATAATTTTTGTATTAAATACTTTCAAAATTCGTACTTGTATTAACTCTTATTTCTTAAATACAAATATTCATTAAAATCATAACTGGAATCTCAAAACCCAAATATTTTGAAGTGCTGACAGCACGCTCCTAATTGAAATTCTATACCTAAATCGGTTTTTCGGACATTTAAGAACTCTAAAGGTCATCTCATCGGCAGAATAGCTCAAGATTTACATTCAAGTAGAATCGTAACTATTATAATCGATATTTTTATGTTTGGTAATTTTATTATGTAATCTTACTTGTCTCGGTTAAAGAATAATGCAATAGTTGAATTTAACTTGTAAACTGTTTATAATTTTAAAATATTTATGAATAAAAGTAATTTTTACAATAATCTTGAATCTGAATCAGTCAGCAGTTCAAGTAAAACACATCATGGTGCAAATAATTGTCCTTTATATAATCCAAATCCGAATATAATTTATTCTAAGTGTCACCAGGCAACACTCGTGTTATTCTTTTTCATTTGAACACAAAAAAACACTAGATATTATTACTCGTTGTTGGCTTTATTCAAAATTGATCATTAGGCTTAACGATGTTTTATGAATTCTGAAAATCGCGAAACTTCTGTACTTGTGGTGGAATAAATAGCTTTCGAGTATCTACTTTTTCACCTTCACGTCCCTTTACGATTTTGTGGCATGCATGGGTTAGTATTCGTTCGTCAGTGAAAACTAATTACAAAAAAATATTCGCGGTAAACAAACGTAATATCGTTAAAAATATGTATAAAATATTATTGGCCATTTTATAAGAAATAAAATAAATTGTTTCACCGAAAACTGTTGCATTTTATTGTTTTATTTTGCATCCGTATCGAAAGAACAATTGCTTACTTTACTTATTTTTAGTGTTTTGTGCATATGGAATTTGTTGTATTATGATATTTAGAAACTCCTCTCAAATATTATATTAATTAATCATCGAAAATTTTATTATTTTTGCTGAACAATTTTTAATTATTAATTGTATTCACCGATTAACATTCTTTTAATATTTATGTATTTAGAAGCGATTCTGTAAGATTATAAATTTTGTAATTTTTTCGAATTTTTCTTTTAAAGTTCATAACAAGATAAATATTAAATGTATTTATTTTTATAATTTGTTTTGTGAATATTTCAAAAAAAAAGTCAAGCAATCTTTACGAAATTCTTGGCAGATCAGCTGCCACTCATCATGACAAATAAATTTATAAAAAATGAGCGATATTCCATTATTCCAATTCGTAGGACAGAAGGAAGTCTTTTTACATTATAATACATTATCTTATATAGTTTCGAAAAGATTCTTCTTAGGAATTTTATTTTTTTATATTATATTAAAACATCATTTTTATATTGTATCTATTATGCATTTACAGTTTTGAACAAAAAATAATATATCAAATTTATATATATGACAATGTATCCTCAAAATAACAAATTCGTAATTCAATATTTCTTTTGTTAATTTAACTTTGGACTCATTTTGGTTAATTAATATTATATCATTTATTAGGATACCGCTGGTCAGGAACGGTACAGAACAATTACAACAGCATATTACAGAGGAGCGATGGGATTTATATTAATGTATGATATAACAAATGAAGAATCTTTTAATTCGGTTCAAGATTGGTTAACGCAAATAAAAACATATTCCTGGGATAATGCTCAAATAATACTTGTTGGTAATAAATGCGATATGGAAGATGAGAGGGTCATTAGTTTTGAAAGAGGCAAGCAGCTGGCTGAACATTTAAAAGTACAATTCTTTGAAACGTCCGCAAAGGAAAACACCAATGTTAAGGTAATTTTATTTTTTATGTAAATTTTTAACATTTATAATAAAATTGTTATTTATCAAATTAAGTTAATTTATTGTAATAATAATTAATATTAACATAATAATAAACTTTTTCAATTTAACCGAAATTTTGTTTTATATTAATTATGGTTTCTAGATATTAAATATTTATTTTATTTATAAATTCATTTATTTTTTGATAAAGATATACCTCTAATCTATAAATATAAACATTATAAATTAGTCATTTAAAAATATTATAATTTATTTTAATTTTATAAGATTTCTTCAAATTGAGAATTAAAAATTGACTAAAGTAATTTTAATCTCTTACATATTTTAAATCCTTTTTTTATTTCTTATAACTCTATCTTCTACTCTATATAATTTTTGATCAATTATGATTTTTAGGTGACAATTTAGTTTCTAATGGACGTGGAAAGAAATAAAAAATTTGTGTGTTCGTTTGCAACGTTTCAATAGCACGACTTCTGTTTCCTTTAAACCTTTTGATAAATTACAATATACATTAGTTTTAACAATTACAATATTGATAGATAGAATAATACATTATATATAGTACAGGTTTTAAATGTTTACCTTGATACGTCTTCAAGATTTAAATAAAATGAGGAAATGCTTACGTATTGTTTATATTCAGTCAGCTGTGTATCCCGTCATCAGTGTGGTCAGGTGTTTGTACTTTGTATTTAACGCCTCTTGTCTGTTTACAGTATGTGGATTCATGTAAATGTGTAGTATATCTGGAATTGGGCGCTTCCTGTAATTCTGCTCTCGAACTATGATTTTGAGATTGTCCCTGTCGATCGAATGTTCGTTATTTTACGAATGAATTTGTATATTCGAATTCGTCTTATTTTATTTTTTGTGCTGTCAAATGCGTTTCTTTAGGATTCATTTTATTTCGCGTATATAGCTTGCATTACAATTTTTGCAATTCATTTTATAAACAACGCCTGCAGTCTCCTATTTATCATTACAGTCCTTACCTTGTCGTATGATGATATTTAATTTGTTATTAATAGTGGGGTCAGTATTAATGTTGAATGAATTTAATTCTTTACTGATTTTTACGTAAAAATTGTTTATTATGGGAGGGAAATTATATTATTATAAAGTTTTCGTGTAGCATGGGCTACCCCAATGGACGGAGTTGTTTCAATTATACATTTTGACGCACCGCAGACACTCGAGTATAACAGATCGAAGAGTCGTCAGCACTGTAAAAGTATCGACAGAGATCCTTCGATACGTACCAGTAACTCGTATTAGGGTATGTCTTTGGGACATGTCCAACTTTTTTTGACTGGACTGTTTATATTTTGTCATACCACTCAGTGGCGAAGAATGTCACTATCGGAACAAATAGTCCCTTATAGATTGTGACCATGGCTTGGTAGACAAGGCTTTAATCTGCTCTGTTTATCTGTGAATAGGGACTTCGTCTTAGCCGTGATGGCTTGAATGTGAGCCACTAGCGTAAAACCTATACTAGAGTGCACGCTGAGATATTTGAAAATGTGGATTCTCTTAATGCTGTGGCTATCGATTTTGATGACAGAAAGAATCCTCATATGAATATTTCCCTTGGCCATCAGCATCACACACTTGCGTGATACGAAACTCAGCTTATTAGATGAGCCCCAGCAAGCAATCATGACTACAACTTACTGCCCTTTAACTTCTAGCTTCAGTTTGGATTATCATTCTACAAGAAACATTCGGTCGGCTGCATACGCAATAGCCTCGTAACCCAAGGCTTAGAGTTTTTGAAGCCAAAGGAGTGGATCAAAGGCAAGATTCCACATCAGGGATGCGAGATCGATTCCTGAGGATAATCTGTATTGACCTGTATTTTTCGGGTTTCCAGAAGTCTATCTCGCATTAAGACTTTTCTGTCGGAGAAGTAGTTTATTATTCATAGGTAAATATCTCTAGAACATTTCTTGCTCCTGAGTTTTTTAAGTATGCTGGGATATCAAACATTGTTGAAGGCGTCCTTGATGTCAAATAAAACAACCAGAACATACTTTTGTGTCGATTTCTTAACAGTATTTCGCATCTTACGATGTCATCCTCTGTGGAACGGCCAGTTCTGAAACCCAATTATTTTGGGGACACCAACCATCTTATTTGGATTTTTGAAGATGAGAGTCTCAAGGAGTTTGCCTAATGTTGAGAAGAGTGAGTTAGGTCTATATGAAGCAGAGTCCGAAGGATCGCAATTTTGTTTTTTTCTGATCTTTATGAGCTCCCCCACTTTTCATACCTTTGAGAAGACTTTGAACTTTAAATACGTATTGAAGGTGTCAAGAAGTTAACGTTGGATGATGAGAATCGCGGCAGGGATAATGGCTGAGTCGAACCTGATTATAACCTGGACGTTTCGTTCATTTTGGCGAGAACATTTTGAAGATCTTTCACCGTGTATTTTTTAGTCACTCCCTCTAGAGACAATGTAGCGATATTCCGTGTTTAAATCTGTCCATCTGTTTTATTAGCTATGCAGTCAAGCTGAAACAGCATTTTCACAGCCTTAGCTGTGCGTTTCCAGTCCATGATAAAAGCATTGTTGATCATGAGATTACATGTCCTTCTTTTGCACTTATTTTTTCAGTAAGTAGCTTATACACCAATCCCCATTGGTTTTTATTAACTCTGATCGAAACAAACTCCTTCTACTTACGGGTCTTTGTTTTTACGAGTTTTATGCCTGAAAACATAAACTTAAGATAATTATTTTTCAGAACTTTGCGTTCAACAAGGTCCTTCTTACGCTGTAAGACCTTTCTAACTGTGTCGGCGAGCTTCTTGGCAGTCGTTAAGTCAGCATTCCACTAGGGAACTCGCTTGACTACCTTTTACTTATCGAGTATGGCTTTATTACAGGTATATCTGAGGAAAATGTTCAAAGTTTGGATATGAGCAATCGTATCCCGTATGAAGGTCGGGATATCCTAAAAGACAAAATTCCATATTTTCGTTAGTACGATAGCGAATTTCGGCTAGTCGGCCTTATCGGTCTGACAACCCTTTATTCTTACATTGTCCAATTTTTTTGAGAGATCAAATAAACTATATTATTCCGAAATGGTCATGGGTATTGGTCTATGGTCACTGGATCTAGTCTTCCTCGACACACCAGTTGCCCAGTATGTTGTCAAGACACCATTATCACGTTAACATAGCCCTCCCCAACTTCACACGACACGGTGGCTAAGCCATCTGGATTGTTTGCTATGATTAGGCCCCAGTAGGTCACAAAATTTTCGTGGATCTCACCTCTGCAGTCAGCACCCTATAGGGGAGTCCACCCATTAGAGTCCAAATCTATTAGTTTAAAATCTTTTAGTTTTCAAGTATCATTTAAAACGAATAATTACTGGTTCGATCTTAACTATTAAAGAATTTAACACTTTCGTGATTGAAATTGAAGCCATTTAAAATTATTGCCCAGTCATACCTTTATCTAATGATTCTAATAATTCATCAGCCCTCACGCTGGTGCATTTCCTGATAGCTGAATCGCTTATGAGCTTATTCGAACAAGATTTAAGAAGTGTGTCAACAAGTCGACTCTTCCGATTACAACATATTCAAAAATTGCGTCAACACTTTTGGGGACGATGGTATAATTGGTATAAATACCAATCAAATGAAACACGAGTAATTATTGTATTAGAGCAGGTACAATTATTTTATTAAAAGAAGACAATTTACTTTCCACTAAATACACTCTTGGTCAAATAATTGCGACCCACACAAGTACCGATGAAATAGGAAAAGCCGTATTCCTGCACCTAAATATTAGATAATTATATTTTTTTAAATAATCTTGTATCCACTGAACGTATTTATGTAATAATTATAATAAGTTTTTAATAAATAGTCTTGGCAAGGATAAGGGATAGCTTGTCGAAACATGAGCAAAATAATTAAGAATGACTAGTTTTATTCACCTAACACCTCATTGGATCCATAACTTTGTTTTAATAAACAAGATGAAAGGTACTTTACATTCAATTTCACGATATTTCTTAATCTTAAACAATTTCAGTTGAAATTAATTCAAAGTTTTTAAAAAGTATCAAAGAAAAAGAGACAAAAATGATAAAAAATTATTAATATGTTGCGAGCACATTCGTTCACATTCACAAAAGGATTAAAATAAACAAAAACACAGTGTGTAATAAATATAAATTGTTATAAATGAAAACTGATACAAAATCAACTTTTCATGTAATAAACAATAAGGAATTTTAGAGATGCATGAAGAAAATAGCAATAAATAAATACTCGACAATTTGCATAAAAGTATTATAAAAGGATTCTAATCAAAATAGAATTAGTAGATCAAAATAGAGAGTAAAAAAAATTACAGAATAAAAATAAAAATAAGAGATATGAATATCTATTGTCAGCGGTCGCAAGGAGAGCCGGGTGCGGGCCGGTACACGTGACAATGTTAGGCATGGCCGCGGGAGTCTGAGCATTGAGGGGGGGTCGCGTCGAAAAATCTAGGAATGAGCGCGTCTCGTGCAATATAATAACAAATATTATTAATCGATAATTTTGTTGTTTTTCTTTTATGATTTATTATATCAAAAAAAAATTATTCAATAATATTTGTTTTTATTTATGATTTTTTAATTATTTGATATTAATAATCATTGACATCAAAGATTATTTGAATTTCACTTTATTCCCTTAAAAAAAAAGTAAATAGCATTTAATAAAATTATATTTAGAATTAGTCTAAAAAATTGATAGGATATTTATTTACTTGATTAAGACTTATTTTTTAATTTTCTTGTACATATATTACACACCTAGGTGTCGAATATTTATATTTATAAATCCACTTTTTTCAGGCTGTATTCGAGACTTTAGTAGATATAATCTGCGATAAAATGAGTGAATCTCTTGATAATGATCCGAACTTGATGGCAGGTGGAGGAGGTCAACACAAAGGTCAGCGACTTACTGATCAGTTAACTAATCCTACGGAAACTAACTGCAATTGTTAAAACCTCATCATAAATACAGATTTTGATGAGAAAAAAATCAATATATTCTCAATAAAAATACCTGTATAACTAGTCTACATTGTCTACATTGTTCTATCTTTTATTTATTTTGATTAAATTATTTAATTGTTTTATAAAAAAAAAAAAAATAAAATAAGAAAATAAATATTTAACTAACCCTATGGAAACCAACTACAATTGTTAAAGTCTTATCACGAATTCATATTTTGATGAGAAAAAATTAATGTATTCTCAATAAAAATGCCTGTATATCTAGTCCACATTATCTACGTCGTTTCATATTTGATTTATTTGTGGGATCAACTCTTTAATAATTTTATAGAAAATAATTCGTAGGTAATAAACTATTTTCGGTATTACTTAGATTCAGTAACATATAAGAAAATAAAAATAGTAATACGAATTAAACCTTCAAAATAATTTTAGAATATTTTAACTAAATTTTTTTATCATATATATTCTATAAGAATATGTAAAAAAATATTTAATATTTGCATTCAAAAATAGCAAACATTTATTTTAACTAGATTTATTATTGCAATATTAAATTTATAACAATTAAATACAAATTGATAAATATATTCGATTATTTACACAAAATAATGTATTCGAATTCAATTAAAAATGTATACTTCTAGTAAATAATAATTTTAACATTGATAATAAAATTGTTTACAAGTAAATTTAATAACGTGTATCAGTTCTGATTTTCACTAATTTGTTTTATTAAAATTCAAATTATTGAATATTTTGATTGCACTTTTAAATATTTATTTATATTTTTAATTTTTCAAAAATGCTTTTATATTAACTTAACGCAGTAAAAAATTCAAAAAAATATTCTTAAGTGATTTTATTTGTTATTTTATTATATCTTAACTTTTTAATTGATAAGATTTATGAATTACAACTAATTTAATATAACAAAAAAGTAGTATCTACCGGTTTATAGATTTTTATTTCATAAACTCGAGCTTTAAATTATTTTTCAACAAGTCTAAACTCATAAATAAATTCAAGTTTATAACTTAATAAACATAATTAAGAGTTTTAGAAAAATAAAAATTAAACCTTTGCAAATATTCTAATTGCAAAATACACTTTCTGATATTTATAAAATGTATGTGTTCTACGAAATGTTAATAAAAATATCTCTACATTTGCTATTTACCTACAAAAATGAATGTGTACAACCATATGATAGTTAAAATAATAAAATAAGCTAGATTTTGAAGTAGGTCTAAACATAATATAATTAAATGTATAAATGATGCCTTTGTCGTTGGATTTAAATTATTTACATTGATTGATTAATTGATTTATTGTTCGTGTATTTATATTTTGTTAATTATAACATATTAATAATAACATTGGTATAAAAACTTTTAACTTTTCTAACTTAGAACTTGTATATTTTTTATGTAAAATTTTATAAATTTCGACATTTATTGATTTCAGTTATGGAAAAAAAATTGTGTCAAGGTTACTTAATATAAACACTTTTTACCTTTTTTTAGTATATCTAAAAAAAGAGCTTATAATTTGAATATTGGCTTATTGTATACAAAAAACCTCAAAAAGTTTTTTTTCGTAAATTAACAATTAATGAAAAATTACTGATTTATGCTTGAAAAATACATTATACATCCAAAACCAAGATTCGTGCACAAATATATAACTAATTTATTACATTTTATTATACAATATTATCAATACTTAATAATTAAGTAAAGGAGAAGTTACAGATTTAATATTGTTAAAATGCAAAAATGTGCTATTTTTTAAAAGTATATATATGAAAAGGAAATATTAATACTTATAAATAATAATTTGTTATAAAGTAGAGAATTTTTCGATAAAAAGAAATTCGTAATAAAAAGTAACCACATGGCAAAATAAATTTCTTAACAAAAACTTCTTAACTGAAAATTTTTTATCTACTGTAATATTTATAAAATAGTGTGAAAGTCTGGGAGGATTTTTAAAATATTTTTTGACTTGTATTACGCTATTTTGGTTTCTTCAACGGTTTTAAAAAATATTTTAAAAATTTTGAAAAGTTATATTTGTAACGTTTTATTCAAACGATATTCCTGGAATTTTACCTCCTTGCATCCCATTCGAACCACCGTTAAATTTTAAGAAAATTAGTTGTGTCATCTGACTTTTGTTACCACGCTTAAATTATTTAATTATTATATGTAAACTAATTGTATAATATTATATAGCAGTTTTATAATTATTTATAAGTATTTTTTAGGTCGTTAGCGAAATACACTAATTCGAATAAACGAAAAATCGTGAAAAACTCAATATATTTATATTTTTTAAAATTGTACAAAAAATATTCAGGAATTTTTTTTTTACTTTTTTTATTATAAAATAAAAATTTGTAATTTTAATACTATTGTGTTAATAGAGGCATTGTAACTTAAAATATTAGGAGGAAAATCCATTTTTATATAAATTGATTGGTATATTAAAAGTGGAGAAATTTATTAATTAAAAAATTTATAACTTTATCATTATCAATATTTTGAACTCTATGTTTAGGAAATTAAAGTGTTTTTTATATTATTCTTATTTGTAAAGAAATGTACATTAATATTATTTGTAAAAAATGTTTAGGTCTATTAAATAATTAATTTTTGCATAATGCTAATATTAATTAAATTATGCGAAAATTTTCTAAATTAATTAAAAAAAAAAATTAGCTCAATGTCTTATATAAAATCCCGGGAATATTATTATAATAACATATAGAACTTTTTAAAAATTTTTAAATAGTTTTTGAAACCGCTAAACGAACTAAAGTCGAATAACGCATTGAATTAATTTAAACTTTGAAAATTTTCATTTAATTTAATTGAAAATAGTATTTTACTAAAACTAACAATTCTATCGACTGAAATTTTATATAAATAAAGTGCATATTAATCCATTTAATTCATTTATACTGGAGCTCAAGATATTGAAAAATGGACAAAGCTGCAAATTTTTTTAATAAATTTAAAACATTTCCGGTTTTTCGAAAATGTCTCTGTTTCTAATTTACCAATCGATTTATATATAAACGAATTTTCGGTTTATTATATGGGATACATATCCTCCGTTGATATTAACACTGTTAAATTATGACTTTTTATTTATAATAAAAAATGCAAAAAAAAAATAAAATATTTTTTCATTAAAATTGTTAATAAAAAATTCCTAAATATTTTTAGTGATATTTTAGAAAATAAGATTCTACTGATTTTTTAATAACTTTGATATCATTGGTTAATTGATTTTCGCCAAATTTTTTTTTTTAATGACCTAAAAAGTGCTTTATTTCTCGGTTCATATATGAAAATATAGTTAGGTTTAGATTACAAAATTTTTGCTTATCTTCTATGGCGATAATAAATACAAGTATTGTTAAAGTTTATTTTATTATCGTACTGATATTAATACTTTAATTATATTTAAAAACATTTTGAATATTTATGGAATATCGTTTGTAATATTCTTGAAAAACATATCTTAAATTCTGTTAATACACTTTCGAATTTTTGAGAGGTATACTCTATATTTTTCTATGCTTTACGTCCTTTACAAAAGTTTGCACGAAAGAAGATTGCCTTAATGAAATATTAAAAGTATACATGCTTATTATTACATTTATTATATCTTGTTTTTTTATTGATTTTTTTTTTAATCTTTTATGAATCTTTTTTATGAATCTTGTGATTCCATTGTCTCTAAATTAGCTAAAATTTTTAGAATGCAACGGCTTATCATATACAATGTAATATTTGTGTTTTTCCGTAACAATATTTTATAAAAGTAAATTACATATGTATAAACTTCCTATAAAATATTTCACAGCATATAATATCACAAATAAAATACAAAAATATACAAAATGATTAAATAATATAAAAATAAAAAATAAACAGGAAAGTAATATTGATTAATAAATTAAAAATTTCTGGCTAAACTTATTAAATTTTTCTAGAACTATTAAAAAAAAATTGAATAATGTCTTTTGAAATTAGTATCAACATATTTTTTTTAATTAAGGTGAAATTTTCAAAATTTTTAAAAATATCGTAAAATTAATAAAGTGTACATTATATTCTTAATTTATACAATAATTTTAACACATTTTAAAAACTCAATCAAACTTTTGTATTATTTTATAAAAGTTAAAGTTTGTGGAAGATTTTAAATAGATAATTTTGTTCCGCAAAACATATTAACTACACTCACTCATGGACTAGTGGATTTATTTATTATAATTTTTTAGTAATATTACATTTACTGCCAATGTGATCGAGCTTCTTGAGGTTTTTAATACACTGTAGGGTGATATATCGAAATATTTTTCATGTTTTCTTTTTGATTATTCCACAACCAGATTAGAATATTATTTTTCACAATACGAATTGTTTACACTAACAAAAAAGAAATATCAAATAAGCTCTGTAATTTGGTGTCTTAAACATGAAGACTATTTTAAAATTATATTAAGATAAAAATTCGCAAACTTAAAATAAAAAAATAATAAACTTAAGATAATAAAAATGTATTAAAAAGACGTTATGTATTTCCTAGTTTAAAGTATCGGTGGTCGTCAAATAATTCAAATTATTAATAAAAAATAACAATACACATAACTATTAAAAATTATTCTATAATTTTCATTTTAAATGAAAACTTTTATTTATATTATATTATAAATACATTAAGTTATTAAAACAAAAAATCTATTAAAAATTGTCACTATTTTTTTCAGCATTTTAGAGTATTAAAATTTAAATATTTAATATAAAATATATATAAATTTCGTTATAAACATATTTTTTTTAAACTCTAAAGAGTTTTTTTTTAATTTAAGTGTTTTATATTTGCATTATACAACAAATATAGAGAGGTTTATAAATAAAATTTTTTTTTGTATTTAATTTTTAATATATATAAATGGTTAAAATTAATAATAAATATTACTATAATTAATCTCTTTGTACTTAGTGTATTTATTTCAGCACAAAAAAATTGATTAAGTTTTATTGTAAGATAAATTTATATTCATTAGCAATAATGTATGAATTTATCAAAATTTATATTTTATATTTTCGTAAAGGATACTTTATAAAATCAAACAATTAGTGTTTATAGATACTTTATTTGTGAGAAAGAGAGGGTGAGAGAGAGAGAGAGAGAGAGAGAGAGAGAGAGAGAGAGAGAGAGAGAGAGAGGGAGCGGGAGAGTGAGAGAGGATAGAGGCATAGAGAAATAGAGAGTTATATTTATGATGTATTTTTAAAAATTTCGGTCTTATTGTGTTAAAGTAATCCGATAAATATTTAATATAAAAAGAAAAAAGAAAATCTACCTGTAATATTCTTATTTATTCATATGAATTATAATAATTATTAAAGGAATTATTACACTAAGTTTCTTTTTTTATTTTAAATTAAGCAGATTATTTTATTTATCACGAAAATCCGCTTGTTAGAGCGTTTCAGATAATATCAAAACGAAACTGCAATTATTAAATTACATTATATTAAGTTACTTTGAGTTGACACTAAATATTTGATATATACAACATTGTTGCTATTACAACTACGTAGGTAACTGTTCAATTGTACATATAAAAATAGAAAATATTACTTCTATAATAAATTGTAATATATGCAATTATTTCAATTACTGAAAAATTAAAAATCGACGGTTAAATTCTTGAACAACTTTTTATTTAAGACTAAACATCAATCGATATGCAAAGGAAAAAATTTAATAAAAAAAAAAAAAGAAAAAGAAAAAAAATGAAACGTCTCATGCAAGTTTATTAAATTTACTTTATAAAATCATTTATATATTGTAACTTTAAAAAGCGATATAATTTTTATTATTATTAATTTATTGCACATATATCTATATACGTTTTAATTTCTTTCTGTACTCTCTCTGTATTGAAAATTAGCGACAAACAAGTGTAAACTTTGATAATTAATGTTATTTTTTAATGAAAATAATTTATGTACTTGGAAAAGTTTTTGATTATCTTATATTTCTATTTTAATGTACAACATTATTAAATGAAATAAAACAAAAATTTAATTGATCCATATAATTTGTATATATTTTTGTTCTTAATCAATTTTTTATACATAATATTTTTTTAATACATTAAATATGTGTGGTATAAGAACTTTTTTAGTAAACTAATTTCCACGTTATTTAAGATATACATAAGTGAAAGGAAAATATTCTATTATGCAGTTGTGTGTACTACATGTAATTAAATTCGCTTAAATATAAAAGCAATGCATTATAATATAAAGAATATTACATATAAAAAAGGCAAATCAAGATGTTACAACATTATAATAAATAATGTTTTAGTATTGTGACAAAAACTTTGTATAAAAATATTGTTATACACATTGGTAGTTTTAATTATTAAGCAGATGGTAAAAATAAAAATTGAAAACACATTGCTGAATTTATGTATAGCTTATATATAAATGACTTATTATATAAATAAATATATAACATATATTTAAGTACTACAAGTACATTCATGTAACAAATAAAATAAATTTTAAAAACACCTCATTACTGATTTGTAATCTTCAAAATAATATTTATCGCAAATGTAAATTTACTTTTTAAAATCATTTATATGTTGAGTATATTGATAAATATAATAGAATATGGTAAACGTAAAAAAGGAATTAAAAATATTATATGTATTAAGAAATATTTTGCAAATACAAGGCTTGTTCAGGAAATAAGACTACTTAATTATTTTGATAATAAAAAAGAAATTGTATTAAAAAAAATCAAAGTATTTTCGTTGATTGATGTATCAGTTATTTCTCTAGATAGTCAGCTGTTTGTTCTTAAGGTTGAGATAAGATAGAATGGTAAACGAAAAGTGCGAGCATGAGTTTAAGTGGTGTATAGAGTTACTGTCTCGAAACTGTGTTACAGAATGGAAGTAACACAAGCTCCTTTTCATCATTTCGCAGCCAATATTTTTTCAATACCAACTTTTGGGTTCAAACGTATCGACTAATAAGGCCGGTCATTGGATAATCATTCCGAGTATCGGCCGTCATTAGGTTGGTCGGTATGAATATACTTATTCGAGGGATACGTACTTGTAGATACGTGAATATGTATGTATGTAATTATGTAAATAATTTAATCATACTAAATCGATAATCTGTCTTTATTGTGTGTAACGTAATGAAAATTATTAATCCTATCCACATAAAACCAATAATTCTCTACTACTCACAAATTCACTCAAAATTTAAAATTAATTATAAAATTAATTTATAACACCAACACTACCGCATTTATCCCGAAAAGGGGAATTCTGTTAAATTTAAATTTATATATAAAAAAAATCACCAATACTAATAATATAAAGTTAATCAATATAAATATATAGATAGATATATATATATATATCACTTCCTTACACTATACACGAAATAATAACTACATAAAAATTACAATTTTAAATTAAGTATCATTAAATTTAATCATAATTATCAATAAATGAATAAAACAAATATTACAATTTAAATTCAATATTAAATATTTATATAATCATAATTTAATAATATAAAATCTTACCTTACTAATCTGTGTAAATAATTCCTTCTCTGATTTTGTTTTATTATTAATTTTGTCCTCAATATATGTAGATGAATATTACTTACTTTAAGAATGGTAAATATTTGTATATTATTAATATTATTATTGATATCAATCCAAAAATAATCAATTTATTCCTTGATTTGATTATATTATCCTTCGTAATTATTTATCCAAGTATATGATGATATTAGATGAATTAATATATATATACATATATTAAATATATCACTGCATTACTACTACTTTCACTACTTCCAACAATCAATTAAATTATGTAAATTTTAAAATAATCAATTAAATACGATTTTTACATATATCAATAAATTCGATCAAGTGATAACAATATACTGTATAAGGAACTTTCTTCACGAAAATTCCACTCCTTCCACATCACTACTTTAATTTTTCACCAATTATGAACTTTGAAATTTTCTTTACGCGAAAATCAAAATTCATAATTGGTTATTGAATAAATATAGTCCATCTTCCCTTTCCCGCCGCAGAATCTCCATCTTAGCAAACACAATATTAAATCGGGCACAAAAATAAAAAGATACACTACTGTGCCGATAATTATGTACACTACAATTATTGGCCATCTCACGGCGGCACATCACTACAATTTTTAAACACTTACACTACCATAAAGATGCACTCTATGTACTCAATATATTTCCCCGCGTATCTCTGTCTTTATCTACTTAGCGAACATCAATGCCGCCTATACCGTGAAGACATCCCGCCTCATGTTAATTTTCATAAAATCAAGAAGTGACTTGACAGAGTGTAAACATAAGATAATGTACAAGTTCCAAATAATATTAAATATATACATCACTACAATTAACCATCACTACAGGGAGTTTTACTTAATTTAATATTTAATATTTACATATTTAATATTTTTACAATAATCATATATATATCGATATATTAATTTTATTATATTTAATTTTCAGGTTAGTATTAAAATAATAATGAATATATATATATATATTCATTACATATTTTATCTTTTTTTTCTACCTAATCACATTAATTATTACATTAATTTTCACTGCGTTTAACTTTGCCTTTCAGTGGATCAACATCCGCTTAGTGAAGTTCTGCAAACCTTATTTTACTTTAAGAGCATCGTAGTTCTGGTGCATTTGTTGTGTCACTGTTAGTAGTTATTTAAAATGGTCTGATTTCGGGATTATTTGGAGCGAGGAACTTGTTGGGAGAACGTAGTGACAGTGGTTTAAAAGTCATTTTTCACATCGCTTGGTCACCCATCAGTATTAATAATAATAGCAATAATACTAATCACATAATCCCGTCCGTTTTGTTCCTACATTTTTGACGAAAAATATTAATTTGGCTTAATATTTCATAGCAAATGTGTAAATTTGTGTCCGTTGCAAATTTACCATTTGTAACAGTCATCCATAACCTAATCTCGAAATCCGTCTTTTTCCTTATCGTCCGTTATCTAAAAATTGTCAAGCATTTATTTTCTAATTGTTTGGCTTAGTTCCGGGTTTCGCATTTCATGAAACCAACGGAGCAATCAATCACTAGGACTGCTCCTTGTGTTGCGAGTTAATATATCCGTTAACAACATTGTTAAGCAATCCTATTCGATTGTTCCTCCCTTAATTGTGTTGCTCCCGGTGTTGCGGGATTATTTTTTTTTTTTTTTTTTTTTATACAATTACGTCCCAGCTTTTTGCCTAGGGACGGGCTCCGCTTATTACAGTTTTATGTACATGTCTTAACATTTAATTATTTACATATTATTATATTATATTATTTAACTATTTATCACAGATCATGTTTATATTTTCATATTCACTTTCATCACTGTCACACTTTTATTTCCATTAGTCATTTCTTTTGTTTCATTTCATTTCTTCCTTTTTCTTCAATCTTTTCTCCACCTCTTTAATTTTCTTCATTAGCTCCCCTCTTTTTTCCCCTTTCTTGTCACTCAGTGTCATCATTATGTCTTTGTATGTCCATTTCCCTACTGTGTCTTCCCTCCATTCTCTAAATATGTCTTCTGTAAAGTCGCATTCACTCGTCAGATGCGTCCAATCTCCTTCGCTTTTTTCGCATAGTATGCATCTTTTTTCCTCAGGATTTCTCCAATATCTGTTACTGCTTGTGATATTGCCACATCTGACCCTGGCTGTCGTTGTCATCGTCCTCTGATTGTGGGGTTGTTTTAAGTATTCTGGTAGTCCGTCCTTCTGTATTTCTTTGTATGTTGCGTTGTATTTAGATTCATTTATTCTGCCTCGTCTGTCTTGCCTCTGTATGTCTCTGTCCCTCTGTTTTATTTCCGTATATATGTCTCTTCCCTCCCTCTGCCATAGTTCTATTTGGCTCTTGCTCAACCCTATCTTGTTGAGCCATTTTTCTCCCTCTGCTTTTCCTTCTTTTCTCTGTATTTCTTTTTTTTCTTCGTAAGCTTTCCTTACCCATCTGTCCTCCTCCATTTGCGTTATTTTGTCTTCGTATTTTAGGGTTCTGATACCCCAGTCTATACTCATTTTATTTTCATCAGTCTCTTCGTACACCAGGTATCTGAGGGTGCAAAAGTCTAGTCTCAGCGTCCACCTCAAATAATCTGCCTTTATTCTCTCCATCTCGTCGCTTCCTTCACCTCCCCATATCTCTACACCGTACTCCAGCACCCCCTTCACCAGGTAGTTGAAAAGCATTTTTCTGGCTTGGAAGTCTCCTGAGCACCTTTTCTCTGCTAGTTCCCATGTCTTTTTTGCAGCAATTTTTCCTTTGTATATCCTTTCTTTAATATGCTCATGGTACTTCCCATCCTTCCTAAATACGAATCCCAAATAATTAAATCTGTCAACCGTTTCTATTTCTTTTCCCTTCCATTTCCATTTCTCCTTCCTATGTTTCCTTTTCCTTCCGATTATCATCATCTTTGTCTTTTCTGCATTTAGTTCCATTTCTCTGTTTTCCAGGAATTTCTTCAGTGTCCTCATCATTCCCTGCATGGCCTCTCTACTCTCCCCTATCATAGCAAGGTCGTCCGCGGATGCAAGAGTCCATATTCTCTTATCTTTTAGTTTCACTCCTCCCACCCTATTTTGTTCCATCTCTTTTTCAATCCCCGCTATGTAGAGGTTGAACAGGAGGGGGCTGAGACTGCATCCTTGTCTCAAACCCTTATTGATCCAGACTTCTTCCGAAATTCCCTTCTCTGTTTTTATCCTGCATCCTGTTCTTTTGTATATTTTTCTTATCAAGTCCGTTAGTTCAGTATCGCATCCTTGCTCTGCCATAATTTCCCACAGTTTTTCCCTGTTCACTATATCAAACGCTGCTTTGAGGTCCACGAACAGTATATATATCTCTTTCTTGTCCTTTATATTTTTCCTTATGATGTGGTTTAAGATATATATATATTATCTGTCGTGGATCTCCCTCTCCTGAATCCTGCCTGACCTTCTGGGAGTAATTTTCTCTCTTCTACCATTTTCTCGAGCCTATTTTTCAAAATTCCAGTGTATATTTTGTATCCCAAATTCAGCATGGATAACCCCCTGTAACTTTCGGGTCTGTTTCTTTCTCCCTTCTTATATATCGGTATTATCAATGCCGTCCTCCATTCTTCTGGGATGTTCCCCATTTGCATGATTTCTTTCAGTATTTCTTCCAGTCTTGTGTCGATTTCCCTTCCACCGTGTATCCATGCTTTGTTCGGGATACCGTCAATACCTTTGGCTTTTCTCTTTTTTAGTTTTCTGCACGTCTGCTTTATTTTTTTGGTATCCACCGTTATTTTGCTTTTACTCCCTGTTTGTCCCTCTTCTGTTTCTTCCCCTTCTCTTTCTCTATCTGTCCCTTCCAGTAGTTTCTTAAAATAGTCTTCCCATGTCTTCATTTCTATATTTTCGTCTCCTTTTTCTTTTTTTTTCCTACCCCTGTTAATGTAGTCCCATATCTGTCCTTCGTTTTTCAGTTTTTTTAGTTCTTCTTCTTCTTTTTTTCTCCATTCTTTCATTTTTCTTCTACATAGTTCTTTCCAGCTCTTCTTTTTTTCTATGTATTTTTCTTTTTTTATCGTTCCTTTTTTCCATCTTTTTAGGGCTTTCTTAGCTTTTCCTTTTGCACTCCTGCATTCTCGATCGTACCATTTCTTTTCCCCAATTTTCCATGCCCTTATCTTAATCTCCTTTTTCTCTATGTTTTTCTCTATTAGTTCTTTAATCCCTCCGTAGTTTTTCCACGTATCTGTTGTCGTCTTGTTTTTTGTATTCCCCGTTCGTCTTTTCCATGTAATTATTTATTTCTTTTTCTCCCCATTTCATTATCGTTCTTTTTGTTTCTGTTGTATTTTTTGTTATTCTATGTTTCTTTCTGTCTCTGTCTTTTGTCCGTAGTTTTAGTCTGATCCGCAGGTGATCTGAATCTATTCTTTTTTCTACTGTAAATTTTTCTCTTCTGTCTTTGATTTCTTCGTCTGCGATTGCCAGATCAATCACTGTACTCCCCCTTGCTCCGATATATGTAAATTCTCCTTCTTTGTCTCCTTTTGTTGTCCCATTCATTATGGTGAGTCCTTTCCTCTGTATTTCGCCTACAAGTTTCTTTCCTTCTTTTTCCACTTTCTTGTCTTTGCTTTTCTTTTTTTCATCTCCTTTTCTTCTCTAGCTCCCATGACTTTCCCTTCTTCCCCTGTTCTTATATTAAAGTCTCCCATTATAAGTAGTTCTACTTCTTCACTGTAGCTCCCCTCTTCTATCTTTTTCCACTTTATTTCCATGTCATTGTTGTTATTATACACTCCCCATATATCTATTGTCTTTTTTCCTTCGTCTACTTTTATCCTAGTTTTCGTGAGCCCCTCACCTTCTTATTTTCCTATTATTTCAACTTGTATCGTTTCTTTCTCCTTAACTCCTATTATAAAACCTCCTTTTGCTCTCCCTTTCCTATTTTCTTTTTTTGCACCTATGATCTACCAGATCATGTTTTTCGGGAGTTTTTCTTTACACTTTTCCGCGTCCTTTTTCTCCACCCATGTCTCTGCCAAACATACTACGTCCATCTTTTCAATGTATCTCCAAAAGTCAGTGTCCTTTCCCCATATTCCAACTACGTTCCAGAATATGATGTGTAAGTTTCCGTTTTGTCTGTTATTTTTATTTGCGTCTTCTGTCCTTTTTCTGTTTTCTTTTTTTTCACTTTTGTTTTCTCTTTTTCTTGTTTTTATTTGTTGATCTTTCTTTTTATCTTTCGTCCTTTTCTCGTCATGTCTCTTTTTTTTCTTTTCTTGTACAGTCCTGTTTTTTTTGTCTGTCTTTTTTATTTTTATTGCCCGTCCCTTGTTTCCGTTAAATTTGTCTGTTTTTCACTTTTGTTCTCTTCTTCTTTCCTTTCCTTTGTGTCCTTTTCTTCATCGTTTTCTTTGTCTTCTGCTCTTTTTTTACCTTCCACTTCTTTCTCTCTCTCAATTTTCTTTTCTCCTACTGTTTCTCTTTTCTTGTTTATTTTTTTATTTATATAGTTCCATATTTCTTCCATTCTTTCAGCCCCCATCCATCTCTCCCATCTTCCTTCAACAAAAACCTTCTTGAGCCCGATTTTTGCGAAAACACCAAGTGCCTTTGCCCTTTTCACCCACTCCCTTATCTCGTCCTGTTGTCTCCTTTCCTCGTACGTCAGATCAAAGTCCAAGAAGATTTTTGTTCCAAGCAGTTTTTTCCTCTTCCCCCATACTCTATCCCTGGCTTCCTTGTTCTTCATCTTTATAATGATTGCCCTTCCGCTTTGCCATGCGCTTATTATTTCTTCTTTTGCCCCCAGCTTCTCAACCACTAAATTCTCTGCCCACCTTCTTACACCCAATTTCTGAACCTCTCCCCTTTCCATTCCTTTTACCGCGATGTTTTCTTCTTTGTCCTTTCTTTCTCTCTCCCACATTAGCCTCCGCAGTCCCTGTATTTCAATGTTCGAAATCCTGCTTGTATTACTTATGTTGCTTTCGCAACCACTGCTCCACCTTGTGTTTCTCGAGGAGCTGCTGTCCCTACTATTTGTGGTTGAGCTTTCCCTGCTATCTCCTTTTTTTCCCTTACTTTCTTTTTCTTCCTTACCTCTCGCTCTCTTTAGGCACATCCTTGTTTCATTTTCGTCTCCGCTTGCAATTATTTCCTCCTTTAATTCCTTCATTTCGTCTTCCATGGCTGTCATTCTTTCTTCCATCTTCCTCGCCCAAGCCCTTACACTTTCTTCATTCTCTTCTTCCCTATCTTTTATTTTTTCATAAAGCTTTTCAATTTTATCTATTCTCTCTTTATTTTCTTTCCTTTCCTTTTCGTATATCTTTTCGATTTGTGTAAGTCTTTCTTTAATCTCTTTTTTTAGTTTTTCCAGCTCTCTCCTGTCCTCTCCTCTGCGTTTTTCTCCTTCTTCTATTATTCTTCTACTCTCTTCAATGATTTCGTCCTCTTCTGTCATATTTTTCTTTTTCACACTCATGCTTTCTAGTATCATCTGTGAGCTTTCCCTTTTACTTGCCTTTCCTCTGGTTAGCATTGCTTTTTCTGATTTGTTGCTCATTATTATTTATCTTTATATTTATTTTATTTTCAAGTTGTGTAGGTTGTTTTGTTTTACTTTATTTTATTTGGTTTTATTTTGTTTTATTTTTAATATTTGGTTTTGTTTTGTTACTATTGTTCTATGTTAGCGTTTATCTTTAATTTTTCTTTTTCACTTATATTTTATTTTATCTATTGTTTTTGTGTTTATTGCGTTGCGGGATTATATATCCGCCAAATATATTGTTAAGCAATCCTATTAGATTGCTCGTCGTGTTACCTATATTTCTCTCGCGTTGTAGACAAAAAAAATATTTGCCGAACGTGGTCGTTACGCCATGATAACAAATGCCCATTATGTAATATAATTAATTTATTTGTATTTGTTCAATCAAAAACACAAGTTATAAATCGAAATCAATAATCTATCCGAAATATCCGCGCGTATATAAAGTTTGTAAAGTAGTTATTTAAGATAATTACTCGGATTTCGGATAGTCCGTGAGATTTTGTGTATCCGGGTCGACCTTATTATTGTTCATGTATACGACCCCTGCTGCGGTCATTAAGACGAATAAATGAAATTCTAAATACCATTATATCTTATTGTAATCATATTTATTCAATGTGTCGTTGAAATTGTATTTATTTATGTGAATGGTTTTTATTAAACGACACCTTCCCGATGACATTTATTTGTTTAAAACGTATTTTTTTTATTTATGACACCTTGTGAGCAACGTTCCAAATCCCTGGCAGACCGGCTGTCGCTTGTTCCGGCGGAATCAATTTTTTCTTCGACGAGAGCTCGACTTCCCCTTCATCCGTGAAGGGCAAACGGAGCGTTTCGTCACATAGTATTGAAACAGGTATGACTCAAATTGATATGTTGTGTTAAGTAGAGATACACGAAATCCGACCCACGCAGAATATGCGGATGACTGTTTCGCATTGGAAATGGTTCGGGTCACAGCGAAAAATATTTAACGTACGTGAGACAATATTTAGTATTTTTAGACGATTGCAGCATGATGATGTCAATGTAAAAATGCTGAAAGTTTAGTGGTATATTAAAACTCTTGAAGGTTATTCTCATATATTTGGTAGTAATTGTAATGATAAGGTAGGCGTTTTGCTGGGATAAAGCTCTCCAGCATCCGGATTCGTGTAAGGATTTGGTGTGAGATGAGGTGATTTTGAAATATAAGAAACAGAATTTCAGTTTAAAAGTAAATATAAATTTGTGACAAGACAGCTCCGTTCCTCCATCACGGGTGAAGAAGAGGCTAGCGTTTATCGAAAAAATAACAGAAAAAAGATCGCTGGGGTTCGGGAACATTACTCACAGGTAGTAGTCATTAAAAACAACGATTGTTAATAAACAAACATCATCGGGGAGATGTCCTTTAATCGGCAACTTGCTTTAAAAATACAAAAGAACAAGATTTAGCATAATTTTTCATGTAAGTTATAAATATATCAATATAAAATTTAATTCGAGGCCGCTATCCCCGGAGTAAAACAGTGATAAAAATTTTATCTTTATAATACTTCAATACTGCGTCTTTTCATCAAGTGACCGTTGGGCAGGTCACGGATCAAAGCAATAACAAAATGACACGAACACACAAGATCGCGATCTATCTGGAGTTTTAAGTAATTATTTTGAAATAATTACTGTACAAAGATTTTCTTACAGAAGAATTCTAGATAGATATTTTGAAATTCTTAATGTTCACGATGGAAATAAATATAACAACAAAAATATAACGCGAAGGGAGGCTCGGCGCGAGCTTAGGTCTCAGATGACGGATGCACATGTAAAATTGCAGCGGACGCAATTTTATACCTGCTACAGAAAAGTTCGAGCCAAGGTAAGAGGATTTAATCACGAAAGATTACACTTTTTGGACGTGGGCCGACAGTCAACGGTCCGGGGGTTTGCTGACACGGAATCGTGAGTAGCAAGAGAGATGGAAGGAATGGTGTGATCAGAATACAGGGTAAAAGAAGAGATTAAGAGAAATACATTAAAACGTCTAAGAGAAACAGGCGGTGTAATTTAAATATTATATAAACCTAGACATATTTCGCTATAAACGTAAAAGAAAAATGGACGCAATGGTTCAGTATTGAATAAACAAATAATATTATTTACTAACAAATATCTAAAAAAAATGGGCATCGCGGTAATATATATATATAATACATAATTACTTATAAAATATAAATATATAAATATCATTTGGATAAAAATTTATTTAAATAAAATAAAAAAATTTACGGGGAAAATCAGTGTAAAAATTTCCCCGCAGCCGAAATTCGGCGCTGCACTCTAGTTTTTGAATTTTAGTCGCTAGAGAATGACACTAGCAGTTGAAATCTCAGAGTGCGAGGGATCAGTTAACTTTATTGGCTCAAGCGCCGAGCAACCGAGGTGATGTCACACCTCGGAGCGCTCAGCTCGGGAACAGAACCTTTTCGACTATCCTCCTGAATACTCCTTCCTCATTTTTTTACTCCCGTTGTTCACGATTACGCGTCAGCGACTCTCATCTGCATCCGTCGTTACGATATCTTGGTGACAAAACCGTTCACAATTCCGCGTCGGTCCATTCCCTTAAAGGGCATTCGTTTGCGAAAACCCTTTCATCATAGCTGACTGGGTCTCTGCGTTATAAATGTAATATTGCAAAACTTATTCGTTTTTGCCAGTACCGCGCCGAGTCGTGATTTTCTTTATCGGTTAATTATTCTTTCCCTTCCGCAAAATAATAAATTGTTCATGAGTTGTACAAATTAACTTTGATTCGTTTACCTGAAATAAATTTATTAGAAAATATTTCTTTTTTTTCGTGAAGTAATTATAACGATATAATTACTAGAATCAAAGTATAGTGCCGTGAATAAACTGTCCGTATTTTGTATTGTTGTCTGTGACCCAATCCGAGATCAATAAATGTACACAAAATCCGATTATCATAAACTTGAGATTTAAGAAATAATAATTTGTAAAGTAATTATTTAAAAATAATTACTCTAATATCTCAAGTTGTAAACTAGTTATTGTTTATTTTTCGCGTACTTATACTTTTGTGGTCAGTGACCCGCCCTGAGGTCACTTACAATAGAACTAATAACTACTGATGTGAAATTATAATTGAAAATCTCTCCGCTAATTTAACTTGTAAACATTATATTGAAGAAAATATTTATTTGTGTTATCAGCAAGCTGATCATTAAAGGGCCAAGTATTGGTAATGCTTATTTAATTAAAATATTCCTTCTTTTTTCTGTCTACACCCAATAGTATCAACGTTCCGAATCCTTGGCAGACCAGCTGTCTCTTATCCCGGTATAGAAATTATTTATTAGGTTTTCGACGAACGCTCGACTCTGCCCTCCACCTGTGAAGGGCGAATGGAGCCGTTTCGTCACAGTATTATATTTTTTCTCTTTAAGCCAATTTATATCGTAATATTTAATTGTGATGTTTTGTAAAAATCTTAATTCGATACTTAAATTAAACTTAAAATTTTAAATAGAAGCTCAATAAAATTTTGATATCGCGAATTGAAAGTTCTATAAAATAAAAAGAAGATCTTATACCTCTCTAAAAATATAAAGTTGTAACACCGACAATCATAACTTGCCAATCCAGAAGACCTAGAAGAAAAATTACCAATAAATGGTCAAATTTAAGTATAATTATTTATAATTTTATGAATCATTTTCTTGATATAAATATAATAATTAAAATTGTCTAACCTACACAACATCGTATCTATTCTTTTCAGAAAACACAAAACCTTATTAATACAAATAAAAATGATTTTTTTAGTAAAAACTGAATGAATTATATTAAATATAATTTCTCAATAATTCATTTGCTTAGATATAATAAAATGTAAGAATTTTATACCTTTTTACTTCTTAATCTAACTATAAAAATTCTTATAAAAATAAAGACGTAATGAAGTCTCGAACTGCAATCAGTCAACTTCGTACTCCAAATTGTAGTTCCACATTACATGGAAAAAATAGGCTATTCGAAAAATACGCTCATTAATTTTTGGATCTAATAATAGTTTATTTAATATTATTTAATCAACTTGCTTTAAAATACTTATTTTTTAAATAAAATCCCAACATAAAAAGAATTACATATAATGAATAATTAGAAAATATTATAATTATGAATGTTAATGGTATTATATCTTTAATTGTCACTATAAATTGAATATCTTATTTATATCATGGATAATAACATCTAAGGATGTAAATATCATTGATTTGCACAAACAACTGAATGAAACAAAACTAAATTTGAACGATAATTTCACAAGTTATTATTGTTTTTATTCATAATTGTGATAAAGTAGAATAAAAAATAATTTTCATTAAATTATATTAAAAAATTGTTAAAATTCTAGCTATCACTATAGTATATAAACTAAGAATTTCAATGAAATTGCTTATATATTTATTTATATCGAAACAAAAAATTGATATTAAATTAATGATAAAATTAATAAAAAAACTAATAATTAAGAAATAACAATAAACAAAAAATGGTATAAGATTAGGAACTACTTAGCGGCAGGTAATCAAAAAGAAAAAAGAAGTTGAACACGTAAATAAATAGATGTAGCAATAATAATAAATAAAAGGATAATTCAATATATAAATTTAGAATTTAGAAAATTTCAACTGCTACAAATTATTATTAAACCAATACTCATTAAAATAAATATACCGCTAATTCAATTTATTAAAACAGTTAATATTCCTAAGTTATACCTTGAAGCACTGACATAATAAATTATTATATAAGGAATTAAACCTAATTCTTTTCGTTTAATTATAATTTTTACTATATTAAGTCTAATATTTATTAATAATATTGACAAAATAACCAAATAAAAATACTAAATAAAAAAACCGAATATTCTAACTTATATGTGATAAATTTTCTTAATTGTATTTTATTTAATTTTCTAGTTTATTTTAGTACACATATTTCCTTTTTCAATTAAAGAGTTTCAACAATCCTATATATTACAGATAAATAGGGCAAAATAATTCTAATGAATTATTAATTTTTCCTTAAGTTCAGAAATAAAAGAATCCCAAATAACAACATTATTTAATATAATTTTAATAAATAATAACATATTTAAAAAAAGTATCAGAATAATTAGAATAGTATTAGGTTATTCCACTTTAATTTTAAAAAATGTCGGAAATATTATTACATTGAATAAAATAAAAAATACAATTTTAAATATCTTTTGATTTATTCTTAAACTAATAAAAATTAAAAACCAATAAATCCATTTTCTAAAACCAGCATAAATAGCCCTTACAAATAATAAATAATGAAAGTAAGAAACGACATCATAAGTATCATATAGAATAATGTTAATAGATAAATTAGATAAATTTTCTTTATCCAGATGCAAATTATCTTCATTTGTTTGCTAATTGTTAAAAAAGAAATATAATTATACTTTTAATTACATATATATATATATATATAAATATAATCATTATTTGAATGAACTTAGATTATTTTAAAAAATTAATCATGTTAGATAATCTAAACGAAGTAATATAAGTGCAAAATGGCTACTGTAATAATTTTAATTATCATTTATAAAACACAAACATTAGCATTTATGAAAATTAATAATATACTCATTAATCAAATTAGAGACAAACAAATAATAATCCTTGAATTAATAATCACGTTAGATCAAAATAGATTTAAACTATTGTTAGTTCTTACAAAAAAATAGTAATTTCTCATAATGTACAATTGTATTTATAATATATATCTTAATATTACTAAAGATTTACAAAAAAAAAATAAAGTTAAATAATTCAATGTAGTTTCCTGACTTTAAAAAAGCTAAACAAGTCTATGGATTCCTAATCAATTAGTTAAAAAATGGTTTAAAAAATTCTAATACAGAACAATTTATTTCCTTATATTTAAGTTTCAATGATTTCATAACAGACTAAAAACATTGGGTAAATATGAATTCACAAATGTAATTATTAGTTGTAATTATCTGATTTTGTATTAAATAAAGAAACGACAAAATATATTTTTTTTATTCTGAGAATTTATTTTGGATAAAAAAAAACTTATATATTCATATCTAATATTATATTAGTAGTTATATTTTATTCTATGTCAAGAATATATGAGACAGAGATGAATAATATATAATTATACAATCACACAAACTTATTATTATTATTATTATTAGCAACGTTTGATGAATTAAAATGATGGAATGTAATATCTTTAATAATATAATCTCTTCAAGTTAGGATTCTTCATAAAATTATGATCAAACTTACGATCAAGTAAATTTGTTAGATTATACAATTACGTTTTATTCATCCCTTCTGATATAAATATCATTTACATTCATGGGATACAATCTTTTCCTAATTTTTTTTTTATTGCAAAATTTTTTTTTTAAATACTTACAGTTAGTAGTTTATAAAGATGCAAATGGCAAAATGCCCGATATTTCTCTGAACATTAATTTAATTTTATAATTTTTTTTACTAATGATTTGTAAAAAATAAAGTTAAAACAATTTTGTTTAGCTCAATAATTTTTTATTTAAATTTTTAATAAAAAGGCAATTTATTTATTTTATTATTAATTAAAAAGATATATTGCATTAAAAAATAAAATTAAAAAATAATTTTTTTTCTTTTTCAAATATATATATATATATGTATGTAATATACTTACGTAACTATATATACGTATATTATATATAATATAATCTGAGCATAATCGATTAACTGAAATACATCGTTTATGATATATTTAAATTTTTATTTATAAATGTGAATTTAATTTTTTATTAAATTTTTAATTCAAATTCAAGATTTTAATTAATCTAATTTATATATTTGACAATTGTAATTTTATCTATATGAAATTTGTAATTTAGATTTTGATAATTATGTTTTAAATTACAATAATAAAAATTTTGTTTAAACTACTTCCTAGAATATAAAAAAAATATATTCTATAAGTATAAATACTGAATTTTATTATCATTAACTAGATCGTCGTGTTGTCAAATTATTTGATATTTTTATTTAATTATTTTCAGTTTACAAATAAAACGTTTTAATTAATAATCAAATATTTTTTATTTAATATTATAATAATTGTGTATATGTGATTTATAACAAATTTAGAGAATTTATACATTTTCATAAGTATTCAAATAATGAATCAATTTGTTATTTTATTATAATAAAGTTATTTTATTGCATATAAAGTCTTTTAAAATACTTATAATTCAATCTGTATTGATAAACAATTTTGTCAAACTGATCAACCTATTGTACATGAGTTTGTGATAGTTATGCATATTGTATAATTATTACAAATATAATCTTCGTAAAATCTGTTAATTTAAAAATATGTATCTTATATGCGTATAACGTATTTACACAAAAAAAAAATTAATTTATGATACTGAACTTATGGCATTATGTGGTGTTCCCATGCCAGTTAATACGTTGTCAAGCCACTTTAATGGACCGTTTAAATGTATTTCAATCCAACAAGGAGTTGCGGTAACATCTTGACGATGATATTCAGCTCCCCAGCCTTTTACAAAAGACATTCTGCAAGATTAAAAATTATTATTTATATTATTTTTGTGGCGCATGGTAAACTTTATTTTTATAAAAATACCTAATTAAAATTCACAAAAATAATAAAATAATTCGTGCATTTGATATATTAATCGATATTAATTATTTATTATTTGAAATTTTAAAATAATTTAAAAAATTAATGAATATGTTGAAAAGTAGAATAAATAATTTATTATTAATTATGAATTTAAAGCACTGCACACATTTTTTCCAACTACTTATTCCTTAAACTATGTTTATTATAACTTAAGCTATTTCTATTTTTTTAATATAAAAATATGTGAAAAAGTTTAACGTGTATTTATATATATATATATTTATATAAATTTGTTTAGATATTTTAATGAAAACAAATTCAATTGTCGTATTATTTTATTTACCTTATGGTACACATCTTGGTGAGTTCATACACAGATTCGAACCCAAAATGAACGCTCTTTTTCAGGAGCTCACCAAATAACCTGTTATCAAAGATTTTAAGTACACAACCAGATGGCATTTTAATGACAGTCGTTGGATGAAAACCTGCCTCATAATTGCAATTTCTAGATTGTACAAAAATGGCGTGATCAGAATTGCATTCGGCATATACTTCGCCACCGACGTAATGCAACTGAAGTCCACGACCAATGTGTCGTCTGGTATGTTCAATAGTAGAATTACGATTAACATTGGATAACTTTCCCAGACAAAATCGTTCGGTTCCACTTGTGGGATTGGTAAAACCATCAACGGTTATTACCGACTGTGCACATTGGAATATTTCACCAACCCGGCTATTTAATTCGTAGTAGGCAATCGAGGCCCATTGACAAGGCTCTTCGTATGCAATCGGCTTCATATTTTGCACGCTCTGTGTGCAGAATAATAATTTAACAATTAAGATAATACGTAATACAAATTTTTACATAAACGATTAAATTTATGAAATAAAAAATTCATGAAATTATAAAGTGATTAAAATTTCATTAGAATTTAATTTTATCAGTTGATTATATGCACTGTAATTTGTATTAACATTTACATTCACATACATTTTGATGTTTATGGAAATATATTGAATGCTACAATATAATACAAGTTTAAAATGTTCTTTTAGAAAATATACCAATTAAGTGGTTCTTTTTATCTAAGGAAACAATATCAATATATTTTAAACTGTACTCAAATCACGGGTAATCAATAAAAATATATATATTTTTGGATAATTAATTTTAAATAAGTGCCTCAAAAATTATTCATATATAGAATTGTTTCAATAATTTTTGTTCAACTACCAAACTTATTTAATATTTATAATAATAAATTAAAATTTTTTTGCTTTTACTTACTTCTTTAACATGTATATTATTTCTATTTCCCATATTTGTTTTTGTTGGTTCAGATGAATAAAATTCAGGAATAAATGATGACTCATTAGTACTGTTATTCGAACCATATGTCTCAAAGAATAAATTAGACGTTACAGATGAAACATTGCCCAGATTCTGCTGGCTTGACGAGGAATACTGCATGGATATATTTTGTGGCATAAATGACTTTTTGCTGTATTGCTGATACCCTGATGGAGTATTAAACTGAGGGAATGTATCTGAATTTCTTGGTACCATGACAGCCTGTAAAATGGGCGTTTCCACACGTTTATAGTGGTATGGGTTGATGCAAACTTCATCGTGTCTTGCAGAAAATGGATATTCGCAGCAATCTAGAGGTCTAAGTTCGTGGTGGGAACGTAAGTCTGACCAACGCCATAATTTACAATAAATAACATGGGGTAAACCTTTACGGTGCGATACTTGAAGTCTACCATCCATACTCCTTGGAATCGTCACACATTTACTTGTGCAATTTTGATTGCTGATGGCGCGCTCAAGTTCTTCCAAAGCACCTCGTTTTTTTTTCAATTTTTTTACTAATGATTCAATTGCTTTTTCCGCCCATTTTTCTTCCTCTTCATTTTGTTTCCAACCAAGAAGCTTCTTGACAGCAGAATTAGTTGAAGAAAATAAATTGTGGACTGTCGACATCAAATTTGATTTGCATGAACTCGCACCTATTTCCATTGTAGCTAATTGATAAAAAAAAATAATTTTATATTTATATTAATTTTTTATTTTCAAATACTATATAAAGTTTTAATAAATACCTTTCTTAATTACATTTTCTCTAGGAAAAAATAAATTACATTCGCTAATTAATATCGCTTCATTAACAATTAAATAAACTTACAGATAAAGTATTCTGTAATATTAAATAATATAAAATATTTTAAAAATACATGCTTACCTGTATTCAATACTTCTTTTAAAGTAATAATAACTTTAAACAATTGTTTAAACAAAATTCTTATTCTATTTTAAAAATATTCAGTGTGCGCGATTAAGATCGAACAACTCTAGTGTCTCATGAGTAACTGAACCTTTGACAATTTGAAATACATAAATTTATTTTCATCCTTACCATCTTTTGAAAAGTGGTGGGAGAAAGAATAAAATGTTCAATTTCTTATACACGTGATTTTATTGTTTTCCTTCTCACACTATGTATTCCTTGTTGGTTTGCACCTTAATACCTTATTATTGTTAGCAGCTAGTTACCGATATATTATTACCTGATACTTTTGAAGCAGGTATAAACAGGAAAAGAAATTTACTTTACTTTTGATTTATTTTAATAGCTTACATTATATACTTGTTTAAAGCGTCGCTTTAACATTAAAGAAGTCTCCTTGTGGTTTTTAATTAAAATAAAATACAACTTAAAATTCTTAAAACCAAATTAAAACACTGTTTAATTAATATAAAAATTTATTTGAATTATAAGTTAAAATTTTTTTTTTATTTTATTTCAATAACAATATTAGTAATAATATTATTTCAAATAAATATTACTTATATGCATTTTAAAAAATTATTAAAACTGTTAATTAGATATAAAAATAATGTAAAAAATATATAAAATTATTACAATTTATTATTGATTATTTAAAGTATGTAGAAGATTTTTAAATATAATTATATACCAAAAGTATATATTATGAATTAAATTTTTTTTTTTAATCATGTTTATTATTATTATTTATTATTATTATTACTAATGTTTATACATTCGTATCTATAATTAAAAAATCATTTATTCTATTCTACTTGATGAATACAAATTATAATCAATATTTAAATATATAAAATATTGTTTTTTGAATGTATTAAAAAATTGTTAATATTTGCTAATTTTGTGGTACTGAAATTTATTATAAACATTGAAATATAAACTTGTATTTTAGAAGGTATTGCAGAATTATTATTATATTTTATCTTGAGTTGTATAATAAAAAAGCGATTTATTTCTGTACAATATATGTATCTAATTTATAAAATATAAATAAATATTAATTATTTCATTTTTATGTCTATTGTATCTGTTTCTTAAACTTATTTTTTTTTATTTATATTGATTTGTTGTGTTTAAATAAAACAGTACAATAAAATGTTTAAATTTATCAATAATTTTTATTAAACTCAATTTAAATAAATAATGTTGAATTATTAATTTTATTTTATTTTTACTTATAATAAAAGTATTTTTAATAATATATTTAGATCATTGATTGATCTTATAACAATTATAATCTCTGCCTTCACCATTAGTTTAAAAAATTACATGTATTAATTAATAATTAATGATTTTTGTTTTTATTCATATCATTTATACTGTAGAAGACTGATGAAACTATAAAGAAGAATATATATAAACAATATTTGTTTTATTATCACTGGAGTAAATAATATCATAATTTATTAAATTATCTGTTGGTATTACATTTTAATTATAATACTTATATGACGAACTGTATAAATGTAATTAAATATCAAAGAATATATGTAAAATATGTAAGAAATGTAAATAAGCGGAACCCGTCTCCAGGCCTGGAGCCGGGACGTAATTGTTAATAAATAAAATAATAATAAAAATTATAATACTTATATGTCAAATTGATTTTTACATATATTTAATTTCATTAATATTTTAAATTTAGGCTTTCGTTTTATACTATTAATTCATGTATTATTTCGTGCATTCTATACTTTATAAAATTTTTTAACAAAAATTAAAAAATATTATTTTAGTTTATGTATAATGCAATATTTTATTTTATTTCAATTAAAATTTTAATATTTATTTAAAATTTGAAATAAATCGAATTTTACATAAAATATTCTTTGTACAAATTATATTATACAGTAAATACGATCATTATAAATTTGATGATTACATATATTGCAATTAATCTTTGATTAAAAATGTTTAGAATTAATTATTATAAAATACATAACAAACATTTTATAGTTTTTAAGAGTAGATTTTTGAAGAAGTTTTAATTTTTAAACATGAATCTTTTTCTATTTTGTCTTGAGAACATATAAAATATTTTTTGTTTTATTCCATTTTACAATATACATTGAATGATTATGTTCTTAATATAATTTTCGTTTAAAAGTACACTCCAAAATATTAACTTCTTAGTACTTAAAAATATTTTAAAAATTCTCAGAATTCTTCTTCATTTTGGTTGGTGTTTACAGTTAATCTGTTTACGAGTTGGTGTTCTATTGTCTATTTGTGTATTTACTGATATTAACATCCCAAAACTACCTGATTTCTTCATTGAAAAGTCGATAAGTTACGACATGTTCATTGCAAATATTACTTGACTGATAATATTGGAATAAGTTTGTAATCAATAATGTCCCTATTATTTTTTGAGCATATATAATTTTAAACATTTATCAAATATTATATTATATTGCATAATGATTTTAAAAAGAAAATATATAATAATAATACTAAATATTTCTGTAATAAAAATGTTATTGAATTAAATGACAAGTTTTTGTTGACAAGATTGTTGTTTTTTTTTTTTAATTGTTAAATTGATAAGCAACCTAAATTTTAATTACAAAATGTTTTTTATTGCAGTATTTTTATATTTTATGTAAAATTTTTGACAACATTGATTAAAACAAAATGTCATTAAAAAATTATTAATTTTTTGCACATGATTAATAGTTAAATAATTTATACCTAATAGTTTATTACTGTAAATTATTCATAGGATTTGTAACAATCTTGATCTGTACAGTAATAAAATTATTTTGATAATCAAGGATTGTTATTTTTATCTGCTACATAAAATAATATTCATTAGTTAGTTTTTAATACTATTTCAATATAATTATTATTTTCTTATTTAATTATAATCATCTATTTAATAATTTATTTAACTATTTATTTAATTTTGATCTTATTATACATAATTATTTATTTAACTACAATCCTTCTATTTATTAAATTATAAATAAAAACTTACGTATTCAAATCTCTATCGTTGGCAACTAATGAATCATGCAATAATCTACTATTATTTAATTAAAGAAATTGAACATAATTTTAAATGAGTAAAGTAAATATTTATTTACTTACAAGGTATATTTTACTTATAACATTAAAATATTAATATAAATAAGATTACTATTTTGTGTTATGAATATACAAGAATTTATTAAGAATTGTGTTACAACATTTTCATGATTTGAATTACTTTTTAATAAAATATTACATATTCATGGTTTTACACTTTGAAATCATTGAGCTTCTACTAAAATTTCTATGAATTTTTATATCGTAATCATCAATATCAATAATCATTAAAAAAATCAATAATATTTAATGTTACATAAAAATAATATTATAATTATATTATTTGTATATAATTGAATACATCTACATAAACACATATGCTTATTCAAGTAATTTTTTTAAAATTTAAGATACAAGAATTCTTAGTTTAACTTGATAACAAAATATGATTTGTAATTTATTTCTAATTAAAAAAAAACTATTTCAATATTTGCTAATTTATTTATTAATAACTACTCGGTGTCAATAATTTAATAACACTAGTTAATAACATTCAGTGTTTCATTTTTAAATTTGTTTATGATATTGAATCAATTGACTTCTATAATAAGTGAGCCTAAATAATATAATATCAAATGTAAAAATTATATTTTAAACATATTTTATATATAATCTTTTACAGCTTTTTTTTCCTTCAATAATTTTAGTAATTTTTTTATGTGAGAATTCTTATCCTTTCTTAACTTTTATGTTTTGTGTTTTCTATAGAGTTTTTCATATTAATTTATAAATATATACAATACTCTTACATAATAGATATTTTTTTTAATTGAAAAATTTAATATAAATTACTTTTATTGAGCGAAGCATTAAAAATAAAACTCTTTAGACTATTGAATTTATAATAATAAATTACACAATTCTTACCGTAATGGTAATCGAGTGTGAAGTTAACGATATTATTAATTTTATTTTTTTAAGTTCTTAAATTCGTTTTAAAAATGTATTTTTATTTTTTCAAAATATAATTAAAAACAAATACCATATAATTACAAATATTTATTTTATATATAATATTATTTTTATCTATTGTCTTCTACATTCTTTTCTAATATTTATGCAGCAGTTTTAATATTTTATTTTTTATTTTTTCTTCATAGTTATTTAAACTATATTAGATCCTTAAACGGTAAGGCAATCCCAACTTAATTTCAACAAACGAAAAGCTTTCATGAAGATATATATATATATATGAATATGAAGATCCGCAAATACGATTGCAAGCGATAATCAACTCTTAAGGTCCATTTGAATTACAGATGAATAGAAAACTTATTTGTGCGACAAGTTTTGGTATCTCTCCAATTTCACTCTCCACTGTTGTCAATGTTACAGTATATGTTAAATTAGATTCAATAGGTTTTATGTCGAATAGTTCTTCAGAGAACGTGAGATGATTGATAATAAATTAAATCTTTAAATCTAACATTTCTGCCAGAGAATATGAGATGATTAACACTAGAAATGCTTACTTGATAAAATAGCTTATAAGATCGTTTGATCCTCTAATGATGATATGCGCGGTTGCCAATAACATCGTCAATGAGGTGTTAGAAGAAATTTTATCACTAGATTTCTTTTTGGAATTGCTGTTTCTTTCAACAAATTGAGAAACGCGGAAGTGTGACACTTTCCTTTACACAATAAATACGAATACTTACTTTTACAAGTTATTAAAAATTATTTATAAGACCATATATATATTTATTATCCATTGAAAAATTGATGAATGATCGACATTTTCGTGTATATATATTTATATATTCATACTAATTACAAAAATTGAACTAAGAATTTATATATGTTGGTAAATTTTATCCAGGGTTAGTGTACTTAATGGTGTAGATAGAAAAATAGTCAATATGTAAAGTAGCATGTAACATTATATAATAAAATTAAATTTTTTTAATTCAACACCAAATTCAGAAATTAATAATAACATTGATTTAAGAAGTTAATTAAAATATGATAATAAAAGAAATCGGTAATCACTATCTCATATAAAATATTCAAGAATTTTAGAAAATAATCGAAAATTCTTCATTTTAATGTAAAAAGAAATTCTTCTGATTATTCAGGAGAATTCTTTAATGTTTGAAGATTCTTAATAAACATGATGATATTTTACCTTTCTGATAGTAGTTTTGACTTATTTAGTTTATTTTGTAGTTTAACGTTAGGCTTCATGGTAACAAATTTTCAGTAATATAATAATTATTTCATTACAGATTAGATACTTTTGTTTTTGTTCTTTATTCTATATTTTTAAAAAAATGGCTTTAAGTATTATTTTTATAAAACTTTTAATAAAGATTTTTATGAGAATACGAAATATTCCTCTTCAATCTTTTATCAAATAAAAAATTTTTGTTTTCATAGTCAAAAAGAATTTTATTACTTTAAAATAAAAAAAATTTATATTTGTATAAAAATGTATAATACAATTTTTATACTATAATACATTGCTTACAACAAAATATATATAATTCTGTAAATATAATACAGAAAATTCATTCAATTCGTTTTATTTTTATTTATTTTTTTTTAAAATAAATAATATCTTCAATAATATATTCAATAAATTGTATGCTTAAATTACTAAAATAAAGAAAAAATTGCAGATATTGCATAGATTTTTATAAAAAATTAACTTAAGATTTTAATAAATGAATAAAAAATGTTATTAAATTATTTATTATTTATAGTTATAATAATTTTTACTTTCAAATTAACGATGAAAGAAAAAAAATAATTATGAAATTATAAAAATCAAAAATGGATCATTAACTTTTTCTTTTATATGTTTGAATCAATTTATAGTTTAGAATGAGATCCTTTAACTATAGGAAATTTATCGCCATTGCAAACACCACGAAAATCATCCAGTGTCAAATCATAAATAGCTACACCTCCCAATCCTTTAGCTTTTGAATATAAAGCTTTATTTCCTGCAGTCTCTGGATCTTCAAATCCAATCCAAATTCCATCAACTCCAGAATCCGTATTATATGTTTGATATGCGTAAGCTCCATACTTCTTCGATGGATCATTAACTCGCCTAAGCTTGCCCACTGCGTGTTCTGTTAGTCGTGAACAAACTTCTGGATAGGAGAGTAAACCTGGAGTAGCAGTGTGCGGTCCTTCTACTCCAGGGCCATCGGCAGTAACAGGTGGAACACCTGTTAGTTCACTTTCTGCATTAAGTTTCCAGGTACGGGCAAACGTAGGTATACCTACAATTACTTTACTGCCGGGAGTACCATTCTCCAACCAATATCTATGAAAATATTAATATATATATATATATATGTAGAAAAAAATACAAAATATATATGGTTATGAAAATATTTACACAAGTTTTTTTTGACATGAATATTTTTCTCAGCGATTTTGGGCAGATTGGAAAATGTGCGGGGGAATTTTTCTATTTTTTCATTTTTTTTATGATCATTATGAGTCAAAGAATATATTTGTATGTTTTAGATCCTTAAATAAACAAGTATATTTGTTTTTCATAAATTAATTGTTATTAATTTGTACATTTTATTGCTGTATCCTATCCAGATAATGGTCACTCGATTAAAACCTTATACGTGTACATTCATTTTTCTTGTATTACTTTTTATTATATAAAATTCATTGCTTTGATAATTAAAATTCATATTAAATTAAATTTTTGTTTGCTTTGCTTATATTCAGTAAAATTAAATTAATTTTCTTGCACAATTAAAACTTTTTATTGAAATTAAGATGGCCCATTATATATTAATATGTCATTGATAATTTTATTAATTATGTCATGTTAAAGATAAATCGTTAAAGTGCATATTTTTTTTATTCTGTTTATTTTTACATTATTTTAATTCCACTTATATATCATATGTATACTTAATATATATATATATATATATTTTTTTAAGTATATATACCTGACTTGTGCATCAATATTATCACTAAATTCACGACCGAAGCTTTCATATATAGGTGCTGGATAATCTGCTATTTTAGGTGAACGTTCTGGATTAGTTTGATCGAAAGCAAAAATGTGAATTGCCTCCAAGTTCGAAACTATTAATCTTGCATCGTAGTAAACTGGAGAAATAATTTATTTTTATAACAATAAATTTTTTAATTGATATAGATTTTTTAAATAATAAATTTTACAGAAAACTGAAAAAATTTCAGAAGATAAAAATACATCGTCTGCCCACGAAGTATCGAGGTTTTTTCTTCTTTTTGAGATTATTGATCGTAGCGAGGTCTAAACATTTAGGGGGAAGACATTTCTATTTGTCACTTTTTCTTGTTTTTTTCGACTTATACACATTGTGAAATAAAAATTTTAAATTCTTTAAAATAATTTTCTCCTGCATCAATATATTTATGAAGGCGGGTTTTCCAGGTCTCAAAGATAGCCTGAAACTCCTCACGTTTCATTTTTATGTACAAATTTTTCGCATTTATAAGCCTTTTTGCACTATATTATGCATCATAAATTGTATCAAATTACATTTTTTTCCCATTACTCTAATTGTTAATTGGTAGTTTAAATTAAAAATTTTTAGCATTCGATAGGTGTTCGTGAGTTGAATGGGCGCATAGATCGGGACAAGTCAGTGATCTTTCTCTGTGCCTTTGAAAACCGTTGTAGCATTTTCCGCATTGCGATTTTGACATACAATTATCTTTTTAAGCCTCTTGTAACATTCGAAATGTTTTCGCACAGTTTTTTTTAAGCTGCAAATGTTCCGCTAGTTGCTCCATCGCGTCGTGTTCAAAAATTGAAAAACATTTTTCGTGTGAAATATAATCTTGTCGCTTCTAATTATTGCCAAAACTAAAAAAAGGACAAATAGAAAAAATTTCCCTCTACATTTTAAGATTTCTTTTAAATTGGAACGATTAATAGGCGCAAAAAGAAAAAATAACTCGATACTTCATGGACAGATCATGTATATACTATTTAAACTTGAAAAAACAATACAAGGTAATATATAGTACATAAATAAAAAATGAGCAAATAAAGGAATTTATAAAATTAATATTAAATTTGTAAAATAATTTAATCTAAATTTTTTACAATAATGCTTTACAATATCTGAAAAGTTTTAATTATATTACACTGATTTAGAAATTAACATTTTTATAATAATTTTGATAAAATAAGTAAAATAACTATATGATATTTTGTATATGATTCAAATATAATTTTAACACTAAGTGTTTGTACAATAATTAAAAAGAAAATTAGTATATTTACCACTAGCATTAACATGTGGTAAAACGGTAATCGTGAGCGCTTTGTTTTTAGTTCTAAGGTGAATTTTCAGATCTCGGATTAAATTTGTAAAGCCATCACGATGATTCTTTTCTTTATCATCTTTAAACTTGCCATAGCCAAACGTTTTTTTGATTCCATGCCAGATTGAGCCAATGGTGCCCCGATATTTTTTTATTTTAATAGGTGGAAATTGCCAAGCAAGGTCTACACCGTCAAAATCATAATCGGCAAGTAAGCGGCTTATTGAATTTATGAATTTTGTTCGAGATTCCGATGATTCTGTCTGACATAGAATGATTCATAAAATATTATTAATCAAAATTATTTACAAATTATTCATAATATTCATGAAACATTTTTTAAGATTTTTTTTAATAAAATATTAAATGTATATTTATTAATTATTTCTATTGAGTACAATAATGAATATAAATAACAGAATTAAATAATTAAATTTAGGCAAAAAAATTAATATTGTAACGTCCTAATGTCTCCATGTAATAAATAAATAGCACTTCTTCATCTAATTTCAATAGTCTTATAAAATGAAAATTATGAAAGCTCATGATCGCAAATTATAAACGGAAAGTAAGTAAGATAATAAGAATGAAATATTCTATTTAATCACGATCTAAGACTGACAACTACAAGCACGTCCAATTGGAAATATTACAACATTAATAAACTATTAATAAACATAATATTATTAATAAACATGCGTGAGTCGAATAGGAAACAGTAATAACAAACTATTACTAAATTACTCAAAACAACATAAAGAAAATAGGAAAATAATATAAGGAATCTTGTAAAATTAGGCGATTGGTTAAGGTCATGAACCTTTGAATTAATATTAATAATTATAACCTATCGCAGAGCGGATAAAATTTACAGAATTTATAAAAAGTAGAGTTAAACATGAAAAACTGCTTTTTTCTATTGGATTTTGTATACTTTAAATTCAATTTATTATTAAATGTTGAGGATTCTCCAAACCTAGAAGAAATTTGGAGTGATAACAGTTTTCCGTTGATACAGAATTTGATCACGTCGTGTTTTCGGATAATACGCTCACTAATAAAAAATCGTTGTGAAACTTATAAAACAAGTAATATAAAGTACAGTTATCGATAACTAATTATAATTCATTTTGCAATAATTATATTTTATATATTTATTCTTACTGATTTTTAAAAAATTAAAAATCTAAATTGTAAATTTATTAATTTATGATTTATGTTAAATGAATAAGTGATAATTTTATACAGAAAATTGACTAAATATTCATTTAGTTATTCTACCTATGAAATATTGAGACCTAATGATATTAATTATTATCTTTAAAAAATTAATTTTATATAAGCATCTGCTATAAAATATAAAAAAAATCAAGTATCATGTAGTACAGGCATATATATGTATATATATATATGCATTAGTATAAGTCAAGTAAATTAAAAAAAACTTAAAATATATAATAAAAAAAAATAATATATATCATGTAATGAATTTAATTTTAGCCTGGTGGCTACACCTATTTATTGAGAGAGTTTTTACACTCAGTAGTTAATTTTAGGCATACAAACCGACTTGAAATAGGAAGCTTAATTGCGATACTCACATTAAAACTAACTATTGTTTTACTATAAATACACACTCTATCTAAAGTAGAGTTTTTGAAAATTCTTGAAACCTGCAGCCAGATAAACTAACATAAATGTATAAGACTATCATGAGGTCATGTCTCTCTTGTGGGGTTATCATTTGGTGTTATATATAATCTCAGGACTAATTCGAATGCAATCAGTAAAATGTAGGAACTCCTAAGCTGATGCAGAATCTCAGAAAAACTGATTGTTTGAGCTATTAGGAGGAATTAAAAGTTAAGCTTAGCAATTAAGCTTCTCTTCACCAATGAAATTGTACACACTATTGAGAACAGAATTTAAATTCGAAACTTTTTATTGTAGAGACTTTTCAGCGAAATTATAGGAAGCATGACAAAAGTTTAAATAAAATTTTAAGAAAATAAAATGACTGTACAATGTTATACTGAACAAACAAGAAATTTGACAGGGCTAAGTATAGAATGATCCACAACAAGTATGGAATATGAAAAAAAAATATGAAAAAAAACACTGCAAAATCCTGTCACATAATGCAGAATTCTTTTACGAATAATACTGAAAAACTGCGTAAGAAAGATGAGGAGTGGGCTAAAAGCTCTGAGGAAATACTTAGCACTCTGGGATAGGATTCTCCATATGGTCACGATACCGAAAACACTGCGTTTATACGTACAGATATAGTACTATAGAGTGCAGTGAAAGTATCGTACAGTGAGATAATTAGAGAGGTGAGAAAACTAGTAGAAAATGTGCGAACAAGTGAGGTTAGGTGAAAGGAGTGCATAGAAAAAGGTGGGAAGGCGAGCAGAAAGGCGTGGAAAAAGCGCACAAAGCACGAACCGCGGTGAGAGGTCCTGAGTATGAACCGCGGCGAGAGGTCCTGAGTATGAACCGCGGCGAGAGGTCCTGAGTATGGACCGCGGCGAGAGGTCCTGAGTATGGACCGCGGCGAGTGACTTGAACAGGGGCGGACAGGGCGAAAATTACAAAGACGATAAAAGACCTATGGGTGGAACTTACCAGAGATAACATAACAAAAAAAACGATCAGAATAAAAGGAAAGAGGATGGTGGAACACACATAGTGGAACAAAGAACGTAAAAAAGAAAATTGCAAGGTCAAGAAATGGAATCAATTGCATGAGCTAAAGAAATGGAGAAACAGTGACAAGATAAAAGATGATTACGTAGCACAGAAAAGACGATGGAAGAGTATATGTGAAGATAAGAAAGTAAAATGGAGATCAGAGAAGATGAAAAAATTACAAAGGTTGAAAAATGAAAAGGATATATGAGAATATAGAAACAGAGGGAGGAAGAAAAGGGAAAAAACAGAGGCGGATATTAACAAGAAAACTTAGGAAAAACACTCCATTAAACTATTCGGGGGGTGCAAACAAAGAAGGATGAATATATGGAAAAGGAAACAAAAGGGTGAACAGAAACTAAAGGAGGAACAACTAAAGAACACTGAAATATATAAAGAATGGAAAAAACTAAAAAAGAAAAAGTAGTGGCAATAGATGAACTACCGAACGAGAAATGGATATATGGAGGAAACGATGTAAAAAAAAGACTGAAGCAGATAATCAGGAGAGTATGGGAAGAGAGAAACATCCCAGAGGAATCGAGAAAGGCAGTAATAATCCTGATTCTCAAAAAAGGGGACAGTAACGAACGTAGCAGAGAATTACATCTATGCTACCAACGGTTTACAAGATATATACAGGGATATTAAAGATTAGACTGGAAAAGGAAACAGAGAACAAAAAGGTGTTACCAGAGGGATAGACAGGGTTCATAAATGGAAGATCAACGATGGATAACATATATGTATTGAACCACCTGATCCAGAGAACAATGAAAGATAAGGGAAAGATGTATGTGCTGTTTGTACACCTAAAGACTGCATTTAAAACGGTCGACAAAGAGAAGCTATGGGAAGCCATAGAACGTAAGGGGTACAGCAAGGAAATTATCGAGAAAATAGGCAATGTATAGAGAGAATAAACAAGGAGCTGTGTAAGAACGAAGGATGGAATACAGAGGAGTTTTGGACAACGAAAGGACTGAGGCAAGGATGCAACCTCAGCTCTACGTTATTTAACATATATATATCAGAGCTGAAAGATGAAATGAAGAAACAGGACATAGGAGGTACCAAAATCGCCAACAAAAGAGCTTGGACGCTAGCTTACACTAACGACCTCGCACTAATTGGAAATAACAGAGAAGCTATACAGAGTATGATGAATTCTCTCGGAAAATTCCTGAACGAAAGAAACCTATGCCTTAACGCAGAGAAGACAAAGATGATGATAGTTTAAAAAGGAAGAAGATCTAAAGCTGAGACATGGAAATGGAAAAACAAGGAGATAGAAGTTGTGGAAAAATTTACATATTTAGGATTTGTGCTAAGCAGAGACAGGAAGCTAAAGGCACATGTGAAGGAAAGAGCATACAAGGGGAGAATCGCAATGAAAAGAATGTGGGGTTACGAAAGAAGATGTGCTGGAGATTTCAAGCTGAGAATAAAAGTTTAATTACCTGGTCAGAGGCATCATGGAACATGAAGTAGAGATATGGGGCAACGAAACCATAGCAGAGATGGAAAAAATCAAGCTTGAGTGCCTGGTGCTGAGATTAGATTTTTGCACCCCCAAGTATATCATATACGAGGAAACGGATGAAATGGAAATGAAAGGATAATGGAAGATGAGAGTAATGAAATATGGAAATAAAATCAGAAAGATGCCAGAGGAAAGATAGATCAGGAAATGCCAAATGCAAACTAAAAACAACGGCTTGGACAAAGAATAAGATGACATGGAAAAATAGCTGAGTAAAGTACAAACCGACTATTGGGAAAACATTGGCAGAAATAAATACAAGAAGATAAGGTAAAGAGACAGAGAGATTCAGACACAAATAAGAAGGAACAAAATCGACAAGACAAGGTACACCTAAAATATACGGCGGCATCATGGAAAAGGGAATACCTGAATACTTGAGAGAAGCAAAGATGGCAGAGATAATAATAACAGTGGCTAGGATTAGATGTGAAAACATGGTGGACGGCAATAGATACTGGACAGATACGAATGGGAGAAAATTTAAACTATGTAATAGAATGAATGAAAATTGGAAGCACTGGATAATGGAATGTTTAGAAGCGGAAGATATGTTTAAAGACATAAGAGTGGATAGACAGAAGACATAGTCTAATGAAGAGGTATTTTAGAAATTCAAAGGGAGAATTAGAGATTATAAACTTTTGAAAAACATAAGAGAGATGGCTACAAAAGTCAAGAAAATCAGGGTAAATTAACAGAGAGCAAGACGAAAGATGGGGAGTGTAAAAGTGATCAGTGAAATATAAATATAAATATATTTAAATCTTAATTATAGAGTAAACTTGTAAACACAAAATATACAAATAACCGTTAGAAACGTAAAATGTAGAATCCTAATCTATAACTAGACTGATAACGCGACATATAGCTGACAATATATAAACACCACGTAAGCGTCCCTTGGTACTTTTAAACCTGACAACGTGTCAACGCAAATTACTCGAGATTAACTGCGTAACAGTTTACTGATATAAATATTTATTATCTGTAATGTATTTTCTATGTATTAATATTGTAATTGTGTAAAATAATTTATAATTTTGTAATTTAATAAATAAAGAAGTCGTTTTGTTGAATCGTCGTCGATGAAAACACAAGTTGTTTTATTTATTTTCACATCCATTAGGAACGAAATTTTCAAAAACGTTCTAATTTCCATGCATAAGCCTTTGAGAAGATGTGTTGATTTTGGTCAGAGGAAACTACAATATGATCACTGAGCTCATGCAAAGTACTCTGAACAAAGTTTCTACTTAGGACATGATAGTGGCTCTGTGAGTCAATTCAGAGAAGTCGAAGATTCTATTTTACATAATTAGATGTAAAAACAACTCTATGCGAGGTTTGCGATTGAATGAATAAGCTTTAAATATAGATGCTGAAGCCTTATATCCAGGGGTAAGATTAGATTAGCGTTTGAATTGGAACACTTCCATCAAACTGAAGAGTCAGAAAGCTATACGAACGTATTAAACATGCAAAAGAACTTTTAGCCACTTGCAACCAGACAAAGTTAAGTGGATATATAAAACTATCGTCAATACACGAGTTTGACAAGGAATCATAATTTGAAGATACATATGTAACCGCAAATTGAATACCAGTAAATCCTATAAGGTGCAGGGGTTTCTGTTCAAGGAATGATAGGAGAAATGAGAATTAGTTGCTTTTGAAATGCTAGTAGACCCCATCTCTGGATAAGATGATCAATGAGTGGGTTCTTAATAGAAATGCAAGTAATAATAACTACCATTCTACGATATTTTAGGCATAGATTAAAACAATATTTAGAATGCGTCTTAGCTACTGAGTAAAAAACCAACACGCGTTGTTATCTGATCAGACAGTCAAGCAGCATTAATAGCTATAAAATATAACGAGACCCGTTCCAGAGATAAGGAGTATGTATGAAGTAGCCGTAGAAGAAAGTTAGGAGGCATAAATAATCCAAGAGATTGATAGGAAGCGAGCCCCCGGAAGATTGGATAATGGATATACATAGGCTTAACAAACAGGACACCAAGTTTATTGTTGACTGGCTTACGGGACAATGGATGTTGGCTATCTCTTGAGCCTGATGGCAACATTAAAAAAATATACCGATGGTGCGAACATAAAGACGAAACCTTTGAGTACTTTTGGTACCACTGCTTGTTCTTTACGAGGGCGGGGCAAGAAGAGCGACTTAGGGGCTTGAGATCCTGGATCCTATGGATTTGCAAGAACTAAAATTGACGACTGTCGTTTAGGTAGCTATAAATTTGACTAAAATGCTAGCAGATCCTTTGTTGTGTCTGTTGCAAATGGTAGATAACAAAGAGGGGTCACAATTGAAATTGTTAGTTTATCCTCTTTCCATTAGTATGTGAGCTGATCAACAACTCTTATAGTCTGGGTTTTGGGGTCTTTACTACCGTTTGATGATAGCGGGAAACGGTACATCAGTTTGCTGATTCAGGTGCTAGTTCATCTATATCACGTCGAGTACCTCGGAAGACTTTACAGACTCCTGCAATTCCTGGTGACTATAGGAATAGGAGATCAAAGTCGAACCAGCCAGAAATTTCCTAACATTAAATTTTTCTTTACTAAAAACAGATGAAATTAAGATTCGGAAAAATAAGCGTATAATAGCCATGGCGTGAACCTGCTTAATTTTCTCCTATATTTCTAAGCAAATAATCTAATCTAATATAATTGTATAATTATTATTTTCGTATTAATATAAAGTTACTAAGCCATATGAAATAAAATTATTTAAAAAAATGTAAATGGCAGATAATTTCATTATTTTATCGATAAATACATTTTTTCATTTGAACTAATTTAATTAAAAAAAAGGATAATGTTTTAAAAAATATTTATTACAGTATAATAATATATTAATATTAACGTGACAGAAGTACTTACTAAAGTTAAATATTTATGAGTCTCTTCGATAGGATCAGCATTACCACCGATACTGATGTATACACGAAGATTCGGAAATAGACGTTTAAGTTGTGGAGCTAAGCGATAATAAGCGTACCCTGCTCCTGTATCGAGACCCGGATTTAGTGGTATAACTTCAAAATTTGCCGCATCAATTCCGGCAAAACTATAAATCAAATGAGTACAAGTCGATAATGCTGGTTTAAGGTCTTCTATTTGAAATTTACCAGGACCTGTAAAAAAACACTTAAATGTATAATAAACAAAAAAATTAAAATTTATTACAGTTAAAAAAGAAAATTCTATTTATAAACTTACATATGTACAATAAATTTATAAAATTCATTTTAGACATATTTTATATTGTTGAAATAAAAAAGAAATGAGAAGAATTCGTACAAATATAATGAATAATATTAATGTTCATTCTTCAAAATTGTTTACGTTTCCAGAATTAATTGATTATCCTAAACAAAATAATTATACGCAAGAATGCTTATATCTGCGAAAAGTAATCGCCGTCAAATAACAATGGATTGGTATTTACAATGCAGTATTATTCGTTAAAATTTTATGGATTCTAATAATCCCTTAAATTTTAAATATGTTGTAAGATGTAAAAAGAATCCATTTTTTTAAAGTAAATAACGTTATTTATATATGAGTATGTAAAAATTTTGTTCCTACTAGGTGTGGGAAGAAATAAAACATTTTTGTTATTTATATATGTATATATGTAAGAAATCACAATTTTTTTTACATTTTGTACGTTTTTAGTAAGAAATAAACTTTTTTAATTTGTTTAAAATTTTCAACTTATATGATATAGTTATAGTTACATTAAATAAGGAAAGATATTTTTATCTCCTCTTTTATAAATAAAAATTGTAAATTTCATTTAAAGGGGTAAAGACTTAAGTTGGCAACATTAAACTTCTTTTTTTTATAAAATAAAAGTACACTATTATTGCGCAATGTTCTGTCAATGAATTACTATCCTTTATAGGCTTTTTTTAAATATAGAATATTATAAATGTATAATAAAAAAAATAAATACAAATGAAATAAAATGTCTACTTATGCATATTCATCAGTACAATGTAAGATAGTAATAATGCTCGCGTTTCATTCTATAAAATGTTTTAATTTTAGCATAAAAAACACATACATTTTACTCAACAGGGATCTTTTGTTATTTTATTATAACTATTAACATAGAATGAATTGACAAATCACTTTTTCTTCCTTGAGGATAAATGTAAAAATTCATATATTAAAACAGATATAACAGAAAACTCGATCTTCTTTTTGGTATTCCTTAACACTTTAAGAACAAGCTTCGCACAAATTTTTCGCATTTAGAAATCTTTTGTGACCATTTTATGCACCATAAATGTTATAGAATAAATTCAAGTTTTCCACAATTATCCTGATTGTTTATGACGGTCTGAATTAAAAATTTTTTGCATATGTTTGATGTTGACATTCTCAAGCCTCAATGAAGCGCCAAAATGAAGCTTTGTGCGTAGATAAATTCTACCACGTATATTGATTGTTAAAAAAACAAAAAAATCCCTTCGCACAGTTTCTAATTTACTCAAAATTTCTGCGACAAGTACAATTGTCAAAAAAATCAATCTGAATATTTTTAAAATCATGCTTATAATAATACTTATACTGTATGTTAGCTTTAGATCGATTTGAATTACAATAATAAAAATTAGATTTATTTTATTAAATTTCTAAATCATTATTATTTATTAAACAATTATAATTTCATGGTAAATTAAAAATACCGGTAGCATTATTTCTCCAATAACATAAGTTTAATGGTGTTCTTATGACTAAAACTGCTAATAATTACTGTTAACAACCAAATAGTGCTACAACTGTTACAATTTTTTATCGTATACTATTTTAATTTTTGAAGAGTATAGAAGTTAACGTTTTTTAATATCTTTTTATGTAGTAAATAAGTTTACTTATATATTTATTTTCTTATTGTTTAAAATGTTATATTAGATATTTATATTAATGTATTTTATGTTTTTTATTTTTCATAAACATGTTATTTTTATTACTATTTTTTTTATGTGTAATATTATTTTTAATATAATAAAATTGATAAATGGTTTCTTTACTTTAGACTTTTTCGAATTTTTATTTTCTCTTTATCATGCTTGTAATCATAATATGATATTGTTATAATATTGATAAATTATTTATTTTACCTTTTTCTCTTAAAATTTTGATTTTTATGTTTTCTTGATTTTCATTAAAATTTATTTAATTCAAGCATAAAATAGCTGAAATAATTAATATACATAAAGATTTGGTATATTTTAGTAAGAAAAAAAATCGTCTTCTCAAAGTATTATTTCTAGATAAAATAAGCGATATACCTGGTTTGCTACGTTTAAAACATAGTCAATTTTTTTTAGAAGTTATAAAAAAAATTTATTAAACAAATATTTAAAATGTTTGAAAATATATTTAAGTATTCCGAATATTTTATTATAAAAATAAAAAAAAAAATACTATTTCAAAACGAAGATAAATGCTACACCATGAAAGTTAAGAAAAAAATTAAATCGGTAGTCATTGTGGAGATACATAGGTTACATAAAAAAAATATTTATAGTCAATTAAATATAATTTTATATACTGTAAACTGGTACCCTTTTAATATATAAAAAATTACCAAATTGTAAAGTTCTGAAAAAAAATTTTATTTTTCACAAAAAAAACTGGATATATTTTCTATATTAAATTCTCAATTTTTTTTTAAATATCAAGAACGTGGAGGTTCACGATATATAAAAAGTGTTTTGTACATGTATGTTGTAAAAATAAACTTTTGTGATGCTGCCATTTTATAAATATTTATAATGTAGCTGAAACGAAATGTTAAAATAGACATACATTTTAAAATTAATTGTTTTTGTTTCACACTCGTCAAAAATATTTATTATAATTTCCATACCATTATAAATATTTTTTATAAATTAAATTGTTATATGCAAATGTTACTTATATATTTTTATTTTTAAAGTTTTTCATGATTGTTTATACATATAATCTTATGAAATTTTATATAGTTTTTGTTTATTATCAAATTTGCTGATGCCAAGGTGACATTGCATTTATCTGTATAAATAAACATTCTTGTCATTATCTTTTAAAAATTTGTTGTTAAAAATAATTTTTTACGATAACTTTAATTTTGTTAGACTTAGTTTTTGTAAAATAAGATTATTTTATATAATAATGCCATGATTTAAATAATAACCAATTTTTTGGTATTATTGTAATATAAATTGTTTAAGTAATTGTTTAACATAAATTCGATAATTTTTTTTTTTAGATACTGAAAATAAATTTCTTTTTTTTTCTCAGTGTCGTTTTTATATAAATTTTTAATATTATTATATATAATTTATTTTAACATAAATTGAGAAATTAAAATTTATTATTTTTATCATGTGTAAGTTAATAACAAAAAAACTGTTTTTAAATTATTTTATAATATTTTTATCGAAATAAAAATTTAAAAAATAATGTCCTACGTTTCTTTTATAAATATTTAATGAAAGTATTTAAAATGACTTAAATTTAATGTGAATTACCTGATCGTTCGAAGGCTGTTGCATTCCAATAGCATACTATCTTGTTATTTTCATGAGGATCTAGTAGGCCATAAACATAATTGACACATCCCAATAAAATAATAGCTACTATTTTAGAAATTATTAACTTCATCTTAATCATCTAAAAATAAAAAAGGGTCACGTAATTCTTAATTTGTGAATAAATACATACATAGAAATAATTTGAGTTATGAATAAATAATGAATATTAGTAAACTTAAGTTTACGGTCGATTACAAATTTTAACTTTCAGATATATACTATCTGTTATGTAAGTACAGTAATTTGCATTTTTATATTTTAATTTTAAGTTAAAGTTTGTAATCAACTACCATACTTTTTATTTTGTACGTTAATTAATTTAGAACTGAAAAAAATTAATCCAAAAATATGATATATATTATATTTATTTAATTGTGTTCTACAAGTATTATATAAAAGTTTATAGCTACGTTGATATATACACAAAAATGTAATTTTATTAAATATACAAAATTAAAAAACTTAAATTTATACAAAAAAAATAAATAAATAAAATAAAAATTAATTTGAAAAAACATACAATAAAAGACTCTAATAATGCAAATAAAATGTAAACAACAAATTTAAATACTAAATAATTAAGATTTTTTTTTTAAATATATTTGATATTTTTTAAATTTTTATTCTGATTACATCAAATTTTAATCATACCTTCCTTCCTCAACGAATGTGCTGGAATGTCTGATCTATCATTCTTCGATTCTTTGATGTACGTCGTTATTTTATCACTTTAAAATGAACGAGATGTCGACACTATACGAAACTTACGTCAGCGTAGATTTTAATTTTTTTTCCTTCTTAGATTTATTAAAGTACTTGTTATGGTTCAGGGATATAAAGGAAATATTAATTATTTATTATTATACAAATTTCTTTTATTATAGAATATTTAAAAATTATAAAAATTTACAAGTTAAATTTAACAATTTAATTTTTATTTAATTGAGATCAGTAAGAATAATTAATAAAATTACAAAATTTAAAGGTCAAATGCTAATTTAAAAATATCGATTACAATAGTTACATATGATTGAATGTAGATCTTGAGTTATTTTGCCGATGAGATGACCTTTAGAGTTCTTGAATGTCCGAAAGGCCGATTTGGGTGTAGAATTTCAGTTAGCAGCGTGTTGTTACTACTCCAAGTATTTGGTTTTGGAAATCCCAGTTATGAATTTAATGAATTTTTGTATTGAAGAAATAAGAGTTGATATACGTTTTAATTTTGAGAATATTTAGTGCACTAATTATTTCAGATGATTTTCAAGAGACAAAAAGTAAAATTCATACGTTTTGCATGGTTTTTATAGTCTTTTAGTTTTACTCCCACCATAATGCCTTTCATGTTGACTTGAGATAAGGAGATGCTTTTTTTAAAATTAATAATCTTTGCTATTGTTGTCTGAAGAATTTTATTAATTATTGGGGTTGGATAGAAGTTAAAATTTCGGATTTTATATTATAATGTGGCCAGGTTTGATTTTCTTTGAATCTATTTATCGATATGTTATTTCTTATTTATTTTCATTGAAGAGTATTTGGACTTTTGAAAATTATCTTATATGAGCTATGTTGCATACATCTCTTATCGGCGATATTATTGAGATTTTTTCTTTTTTTTTTATAATCGAATTTTATCAAAAATTTTTACGCATAACATATTATAATATAATACCAATACTTGGCAAATCTCATTTATTTAATTCAAACATAATGGATATAAAAAATTTCTTTGTGGTTTTGATTAAAAATACTTGTACATAAATGAAAGTAAACGAATTCAAATAATTACATTTATATTTTCTAATAAATTTTAGGTAAGTTATTTAAATAAAATAATGCTTTTTATACATATGTTTTAATTTTCATATGTTTTATGTACTTATTTTTTAATTATATATATTAATCTAAAAAAATAATTTAAAAATTTATTCGAAAACATCAATTTTTGTTAATGTTTTTTTTGTGGTTTTTGTGAATGTGTGTATTTGTGCTATAGTGTAATTGATTATTATATTTGTATGTGTTAGAAAATTACTATAAATCATTCATGTTTTAATTATCAAATTATATCTTGAATGCAATATAAACACGCATATTATAAATTACGTATACACACAAATAAAACGTACTTAGATTTTAAAAAACATTAATTATAACTTTTAAATATAGTTTTAAAAAAAAATAGAAGATAAAATGTAAAACATTTATATGTAACTTTCATGTAAAATTAAAAAATTAAGATTTTATTTTTTAGAGCAAAATGATAATGATTGTAAAGAAAAAATATTAATTTTGCATGAAAATTACATAATTTTGTATGTATATTTATGTAATGAACAACATTAATGAATTTATTCTTACATTTTTTAATATATTTTTTATTATGAGAACATTAGTTACAAATGAATTACATAAAAAGATGTTAATATTTAAAAAAAATTTGTAATAAACATAAATAAACTGAGTTGATCTACATATATTTACAACTATTAAAAATGAAATAGACAATTTAAGATGAGGCTAAGTGTATAAGTTGTAACGTATTTATCACGATTAATAAGTAAGTCATAGTATTAAAATAAGTTGAGTCAATAATTTTAACTCGAATAAAAAAAATTATAAAAAATAAATGAACATTATTTATAGGAGAAACTATACGTTATAATACTTTACTCAATGAATTAAAAGTATTCAATACAATTTTATTGAAAAAAAAAATTTTTTGTAATATGTATTGTTAATTGTGAATATTAAATATAACTTAAAAAAATAATAGAATATAATAAAGAATAATTAATTGATAAATATAGTACTGATGATAAAATAATTTAAAATGCACAATCTCGAACACAAGATAATGTAATGTTCGGTCATAAAACTAGAGAGAGAATAAGGACCCTGCGGTCACAGAAGGGGTAGCCGCGGGCGCGCGCTGTGCGGAAAAAACAATTGAATTTTGAAGCTTATGCGAGAACGTTGGTTTCATTTAACTTTTTATTGTTAGTCACGCACCTTCAACAAGAATTTTTTGTTATATTCTCGTTGCTTGTAGTAAGCGTAAGCGTAATTTAGATCTCTTTCTTTCCCTCTCGTTTTGTTGTGCTTTATTTAGGTAGCTTAATTATTAATTAATGCTTGCGTTTAATGATTTGTTTGTCTTCTCTTGCGAGCTTGCAAGTAACATGTAAGTAATCGTGCCGAGGCGACTTGTCCGTAACAATTATATTTCGTTTACTGTAAATTTATATTATTAAATATTTTGCAACTTGCACACCGTGTTGGCTATTTTTCTGTGACATTTCCTTCTTGTTTCTTGTCTTTTCTAGTTGACGTGAGGAGAGCTGAGAGGTAAACATTTATGATATTAATAGTAATGAAAACAATAATCTATTATAATTTATAAATATACATACACACATATAAATGGTTTTTCCATAAAGTATTAATGCTTTTTTTAAAATTGCTATTTTTCGTAGCGATTTCAGAGAGATTTAAAAATATGTAGGAGAGTATTTTTTATTTGTTCCATTTTTTAATCATTAGAAATGTTAGGATTTTTCTTTACGCGAAAGATGTTTTTTTAGTTTTGTTATTTAAATTTATTTATAATTTATTATTTATAATAATTATAATATATATTTATAACGCAATTGTTGGGACAGCTTTACATAGTAAAAATTAGTAAAATGCTGTAGAGGCTTTTAAATGTTAAAAAAAGTTTTTAAGGATAAAATTAAATAAAACATCCCGAATCGAATCTAACGAATGTGTAGACAAAATTTTCAATTCAAATCTCAGTTAAAGAACAAGGTAATTGGTGATGTCTTGAAATTAACAACATTCGCATATATTTACTGTAAAAAACCTTTTTTAATATTTACATTAAATCTTTTTTTAACATAACCAGTGTTTTGTCAATTATGTAATGTAATAACTATCATATCCACAATACATTACAATATGCTGGAAACCGGTAGTTACTTGCGCCATCGAAATAATCACCTAGATCTCGAAGAATTGGCAAGATAGGATGAAACAGAATAACAAGGGAATCAAGTTAAGCGAAGTAACATAAACTTACTAGTGGCTGAGTTTACAAAAACGCTAAGCCATGAAAATTCCGCACTGAACCTCCATAATCTGAGGTATTAATAAGCAGTGGGAAAAGAATAATGGGATATACTCGTGGGTCAAATGTCACCATGGCACTAATAGGAGAACTCGCGGACTTAGCAGTCTTTCACTCAAAATAGGCGATGAATAAAATCGGGAGAAAAAGATCAGGGATTTCAGTTCAGGTGTTGGTCGAGTTAACACCCTGAAAAGTATCTTGATTTGTAAAAAAACTAAGTCCCGATTGTATAAAAAAATAGTGATGAATGCTAAAGCCTGAACAGGAGTACGAATTGAGAAAGAATGCCATATACGTTTCTTTCGATTTGAGTCATTACCAGCGCTGTATGGAAAATTGCGAAATCCGCAAATTTTCCCTCCGAGTGTTCCTGCTTGATTATCGTTCAGTCAGCTGTCTCCGGTGTTGTCTTTCGATTGACCTCTGCGTATTCATCGTCGCCTCCGATCTTGAATTTTCACAATTTAGCGAATTCAGAAGTTCTTATTACTCACGGGTTTCACGTTACTCGCGACTCATTTCGATTTTCTCATTGTCAATTTCCTAATGTTTTGTCTACGTTTACTAACGTGAGTACAACTTATTCGTCGCGTATGTGATTGCAATATTACATACGTGACAATGGATCCATTTTTTATTTTACAAAAAACACTTTATTTAATAACAAATTGAGACGAACGATTAAAGTTATGGTTAATTAAAATATATTATAATAACAATAATTTATCACTAATAGGTACAAAATAATATAAAGAGGATAATGAAATGAGAGTAAGGACATCTATTAAATCAGGTGGCTATACTGTATATTTTAAAATAAAATTATTATATCTAGTATTGAGAATTCTTGAAGCCTAGAAGAAATTTGGAGTAGTGATAGTTAGCTGATAAGATAAAATTTACTTACATCATCCTATTGGATAGCATGAAATCTCATGAAGATATATATACATATACATATATACGACCGCTATAATATTCATAAAGCAAGTAACATAAATGATATTTATCGATAAATAAACTGTAATTTCATTTTGCAATAATTATATTTATACATTTGTTCTTACTGGTTTTCTTTAAGTAAACATTAAATTTGTAGCTTTGTAATTGCATGATTTATATTAAATGAGTAAATTATAATTTTTATTCAGAAAATTTACTTAATTTTCATTTATATTCCTACGAAATATTGAGACATAACACCTTACAGTACAACCGAATGAGAATTATAAGAAAAGTATTAAACAGTGTTATGAAAGGATAGAACAGATTTCTAATAAAATATTTTAGATAAATACAAATATTTTTTTTTAATATTCACTTTATTAAAAATGAAAATAATAATGCGAAATAGTACATAATTTTTCTTCTGTATTGGAATAAGTAGTATTAAAAATACTAAAGTGAAATTATAATATAAATGTATATTTACTTATTTTATATATGATTCGTCTTCTTTGCAATGTTATTATATTTTTTGAATTGTTTAATTTGTCTAGTCTAATACTTAAATTTTGCTAATGTAGGCGGGGAGATGGGAATAAAAAAAGGAAAAGGAATTGATGAGGATTTAAATAAATAATTTTTAAGAATGGATGAGAAATTATTTAATAGTTATATTTGGTATTTAAATTTCTATGACATTGGAATGGGAATGAAGAAGGAAAAAAAATATTTTTAAGGGTTCCAATCAATAGTTATTAAGAAACAGGAGGTAAGTTTGGAAGAGAAGAACAAGAAATAAATAGAAATTCGACATAAAAGACAAATGTATTATTTGTATATGAAAATTTACTTTATTAAAATATGGATTAATTGTATTAATATAATGATTATTTGTATTTAAAATTATAAATTTATTTACAATTTATTTTATAAAGGAAATATATTAATGAGAATATACAAAATATCATATTGAAATTTAAATGAAAATACTTACTTAATTCAATGTTTACCTAATTTGTATTATTTTGTTAAATTCTATGCTTTTTTATCTCAGTAATGTAATTGTGTTTCTAAATTTATCGAATTAGATAATGTTTTCAAAATTAATAACATCTAGTAGAAGTTTATTATGTTGATATCGTCGACGTTGTCGTCATTCTCATAGTCGATTGTAAAGTCAATGAGTATTTTGATATTAAGGTCAATGTCAATGATCCTGAATAATACGTTTATTGAGTCTGTAGTTTGATTAACTTGAATTAATTGCTATGAGTTGGAGAAGTAGTTGGTACTATTAAACTATAATCACCAATCTGATATGCACTTCGTCTTCGACTTCGAATTCGATTTCAACTTCAACTTATTCGATTCGGTCTTATCTTATTATCCGGTTCGGGTACTTTAATATTTATTTGTTTTCTACAATCGGGACTTAACTTCTTGACGCGAAAAAGTTGTATTACACACTAAGATACTCGTCTCTCTCTCGTTTATTAAGAGAAATACAATAGAAAAGGTATTATATTAATTATCTCGCGTTTTAATAATTGACGATTTCCGAACCTCACAAAGGCCAAAACGCTTTGACCGATTTGACTAGGGCATAACGATACCTGGAGAGAAAATATTATCGCGATTCAATTATTAAAGAATAAACATAGTCGTGACATCTTAGATACGTAACAGAAATTTTGGTGCTGTGACCAGGATTTTCTGTCGAGGTATCGGAAATTTTTTTGCGAGTGATTTATCGGGAGAGACAGTTCGAAAACAAGGTTTATCAAGAAAGCTAATACAACACAAGAAAGGCCATGACGAGCTGTGGAGTTGTAACGATCATAGCTGTCGTCTTGATGTATTTACCAAAAAAAGTGTATCTTGTTTTTCATTTTTCTTTTGCATAATTTATAAAATTATATGCATGCCGCGTAATTTATCTAAGAAAAATATCGATTGATTTGTGAAACTTGTGACCCGAACCGGAGGCTAGAACCCGATTCAACGGAATTAGAGAAATTTTTTTTATTTTGTTTCGGAAATTATTAAAATCAAATAAATAATTTTGTTGTTAATGTTGAAAGGATTTAAATTATTTACACGTAGTAAGTCATACGAACGTGACCATAAACCTCGTTTAATATCATCTAATTTAACAGCGTCCGGTAAGTGGAATTCCGCGAACGAAAAAGAGATAACGTTCGAATTTGCTCATAGCCTCCTCGTCGAAGTAGAAACTCCGGAAGAACAACTACGAGTTTGTGGAGATAATATCCAGAAATTAAAATCAGTAGGAACTGTAGGGTTGGACAAGCGTGATTAGGAAAAAGCGAGTCTAAAAATGGCCGATGAACAAAACATCATTGATCTAGGCGGATGGCCGAGCGTAGATACCCTGTCACCGGATACCAATATCGACGAAAGGGGACCGCCGTCTTGAAGAGCTGATGGCCGAAATGAAAGTTATGAGAGAAGAAATCGATCGGCTTCGAAAAGAGAAAGAAAGATCGCCATGCAAATCACGTACAACATCCGTCAATAGACCTAGAACGAATGCGGCCGCACCAACAGTTTTTCCCCAAACCACACCCTCGTGACCTCGCGAGTCTCTTGCGCCCGTTGAAACTATCCGACAATCTGAATATATAACGGAATTCTCTATGAAGTCGAGTATGCCCCCATACAAAGTAGCAAATCAGATGCCAAAATGTTCGGGTGAACCAGATGAAATATTGAATTTAATAAACTGGATACATAAAACTTTAGACGATGAAGGACCTCAAGTAGAGAGGTTTATCTTGCGTGCTTTAAGTAATAAAATGATCGGGAAAGCAAAGAGATTTATGGGATCTAAATTAAGCAATTATGATTCGATTGAACATTTTATCACTGATTTGGGAGCAGTTTTCGGAGCTCCCGGGGCCGTAGAAGACGCAGTAGACAAAATTTATTATTATATTTATTTCTTATGCTTTTTTATTGTCCATTCGAAGACATTGATTGGCGGCAGAAATAAATTACAGGGGTGTAACTTATATAATTCACATTTATTGACAATTCATACAAAAAAATGAAGTGTCAGTGATAAGTGCAGTAACTCTGCAAAATAAGAGAAAGGCAGTTTTTAGGCGATGATTTTAAAAAAAAAGTTTTCTATTCAGCTGTGCTTTTAGAAGCGTCCCGTGTCAGCACTAATCCACCCTTTTATATCCTGTCCGCAGACCGGCGGCCACTTGCGTTTTAATAACAGCGACTCGGCCTGACCGGGGCCCGTACAGAAATAACAGAGCAGTGGCTACTCTCCGTTCTTGCTCGTGCAAGTGACGGAGCTCACTACCGGGCAGCCAGGCGCCCGAACAAGAACGACACTTTTAGTTTTTCAGAAACTCACCGTGTAGGAGAATGCTTCTTCCCCCGCAAACTGCGCATCATTCCTCTGTGAGATTTGCTCCGAGCTTATTGCATATTTCCATATATCGTTTTGCTTGATTCTCGCTTCCGCTTGTGATTATCAACGATTCTCGCTCTTTGTGATCCAGAGTGCTTGTGCATGCACGTGCGTGTGTGTGTGTGTGTGTGTGGGTTTGCAATGAAGGTGCAATCGTCCGAGTACAAGGTTTTTCTTCATGTCTGATGGAGAGATATTAGTCCCAGCAGCCCGATCACCAGATGGTCCATTCAGCCCGCAGCAGCACCATTACGATGCTAAGGACGCAGCCGAGTGAGGCATCTAAAAGTAACTCCCCCACCGCAGCGTACAGCTTTGTACTTGCGTAAGCAATTTTCTGGCTTTTTCCCCTTGAGTGAGAGGCAATTTGATGTCTTATGTAATGTGGAGCCAATAAACGTATTGTTGTTATATTCAATATGGTTTTAATAATTATTTAACCAACAAATCATTTATCTTCCCTCAACCCTTTCCTTTATTTACATTTTATATTTGAATTTATTAACTAATCTAACGTTTTAATTAACAAATACATTAAAAAGAATATAAATAAAAAACAAATATAGATAAGAAATATATAAAAATTGACAATCAAAAACTTAAATTAATAAAAAAATTTGTTTAAAATAATAAAAATGTATTTTTAACCAATGCCGATAGAGGCAATATAACAAATATGATGTATATAATACTAAAATGAATAATTTGTTGAAAGATACTAATACATAGAAATTAATAAATAAAAATTCACTAAAAATTTATAAACAACATACAAAAAATATTAAAACAACTATATGAAAATGAATATCTAGATAAAAAATACTACAATAACGAATTATCACAAATAATAACTTAACGAAAGAATATGGACTACCAAAAATCTATACAATCAACTGTCCATTGCGTCCAATAATTTCATCCATCAATAATTCTCTGCATTTTTTATCCAGATTATTGTATAATGAATTAAAAAATCTGTAAAGTCTCCCGTATCGAGTATCAAAAATAGCTTAAAACTAAAAAATAAATTAAAGAACATAAAAATTCTATAAACCATATATTGACTTCTTTAGATATAAGTTAATTATTCACAAATGTGTCCTATGAACTAGTCATACAAAGCCCAGAAAAAAAAGTAATATACACAACATTAGTAAAATTTCATTCAACGATATCCTTAAAATTGCAGAGTTTCTTTTCAACAACACATATTTTGTGTTTGACAAGAAATTTTATAAACAAATTTTTGGTACCCCAATGGGTTTACCGATATTTTCTCTATTTGCTGACATAGTAATGAATGACTTAAAGTCTGACTATTTAAATTCATTAAAAAATAAATACAATTGTTTTCCATAGTTTTATTATAAATATGTAGACGACATAATTTGTTGTATTCATAAACATCATCTAAAGCTAATCTTGAATACTTTTAATACATATAATAGTCATCTGAATTTTACATATAAAATGGAGAATAATAATTCTAATAATTTTCTTAGATTTTCCATTAAAAAGAAACCAAATAATAGAATTATTACGAATTGGCATCAGAAATCTATACAGATAAACAGGATACTAAATTTTAAATCCAATCATACACTATCACAAAAGAGAAATATTGTTTTAATTCAACAAATCAACCCTTATTATCATCCAATCAATGTTTTCATAAAAATAATTTGGAGATCATCAAATCTATCCATATAGAAAATGACTACCCTGATTATTTATTGAAAAACATATTAAAAAATTCATATGAACACAAAAATATAAAAATAATTGTAATAATAAAAATACTTACAAATTCCATACTTTATCATGTTACTATATTCTAAAAACTTTGTTTTTGAATATACACTGAAGCTTAAAAAATATGCAATAAATTTAATTTCTAACATAAATAAAAATCGGATTCAGTTATCATAAAAAGAAAAAATAGAACTGAAAAATGGGGCAAAACTAATGTTGTGTACATAATTAAATGTAAAGATTGTTCATCGGTGTACATTCGAGAGACTAAACTTACTTTAAGAATAAGGATAAATGATCATATAAAAGATAACAATAATACATCTATGATGGCGACACACTCTTATGAGTACAACTACAATATAGATTGAGACAAAGTATATTCTCGATAGAGAAACTAATTTCAATGAACGTTTAATTTTGGAAATGATTTATATTAAATTAACAAAAATAAGATTAACCGACAAGAGGACAGTCAAATGTTAAATTTTAAATATCATATGATCCTCAATAACATGATAAACAATAACATCATGACCTAGTTCATGACGTCATTGAATCATATAAATTGAGGTAATTTTAAGTAATGTTGACATTCAAATTGTGACGTTACGACTAATACGTCGTACAATATCAATTTATTCCTGTGACGAAAAATTTCGTAATTATATTCAAAATTACTGATAATTGTATCCATTTATCATATGTATTTAAAGTGTAATAATTTTTGATAAATTAGCCTCAATAAGAACAACGGATACCTTGTCGGAATGTAGGAGAAAAATTAATTGAATAAGGGTTTTATTCACACTGCACCTCACCTGGATCTTAAATTTTTTTAAATAAATAAGATGGAAAGTGCTTCAAATCAAATTTTACAATTGTCTCAATTTTCTTTTCTCAGTTTTATTAGTTTTCTTAGTTCAGTTTTTCAAATAGTTTTATTTTCCTTTGTCTATTTTAATTCTTTTATCAAACCAATTACAATTATTATAGTTTTACCTTGAATGTAAGATAAAATATCCATTATTATACGTCTGGTTGGTTAATATCTTTAAAAAACTTCATATGATTATTAAATTAGTTTTATTTTAAACATCTCAATTTGGTAGGACGAATTTTGTGACAATGTATTTTCATAGAATTATTTTTTGAAAATTAACAATATACTAACCTAAATATGAGTTTCATTCCAGCAGGCTGAATACTCATCATATGTGACTGAATATTAAAAAAAAAAATGTTTTTTTTTACTTTATTTAGTCTATACCCCTATATTTTGATACCAAAAATAATTTAATAATAAGTTCATCCTTACTTTTTTAAATATTTCTTAAAACATTTGTATATATTTTTAGGATTATATTTATGTACATAATTTACAATAAAATATAGATACAAACCACAATGAATGATGAAATAAAATTAAAGTTGTAAATTAAAAATCTGTTCTGAAATAAACATAGAATGTTTTATTATTTTTATTTCATAATCAGAAACCATTGTTTAATAAAAATATTAACAATATTTGTAATAAATTTGAAGAGAACTTATTTATAACATTATTTGAATAATGAAAAGAAGAGAAGAGAATAGGATTTTTATTATTCCTTAAAATTTTATTTATAGGTAAATTTTTAATTTACACAATTTAATTTTATATAGCTACTCTATTAAAACCATTAAATCAAAGAATTATAACATGTTTCAATAATCTATAACATAAAAAAAGATATTGTAAATGATGCCATATAGAATATTAAATTTCAATATGATGAACTTTTAATAATAATATAACAAATAACTGCTACAAATCTACAATAGCGACAACACAATGATTATAATTAATTTGTACTACTATATATCTTTTCATCTATTTATTATTTATTTTTTATGATTTGCCGAATATTATACTATGAATATAAGTTGTGTTAATATTTCATTTTATCGACATGATTTAAATTGAAAACCTTTGACTTTGTTAATTTTTTGTAATTTTCATATTCATAAAATATTCAAATTTTATCAATTTAAATTTAATTTGGTTTAGTGACATAATATTCCATAACATTTTTGATTTACGTTTCTTAATTTTCATTTATTTCGCGTATGTTGAAAAATATATTTTATGTATTTATTTTTGTAATAATGGGTTTGTAATTTTATTATTTAACTTATTTTTAAATTTTTGCAATTTATTAATGATTAATTTATAGAATTCAACATTTTAATTCAAAGTAAATAAAACAAAACTAATAAGTTAATAATTTACTTAAGATTTCGTATTAAGACTTTTATTTATTATATCAAAAAATAAAGTTTACATTACAAATAAAAATTTACATTATATATTTAAAAATAAATTTATTTTATGACATTGACCCAAAAACTGTGAGCAAGATGAATAAAAAAAATCTAATCAATAATTTATAATTTAGTCATAAATAAATAAGATATTATACTAAACTTACGAAGTAAAGTAAATTTATAATTATTAAAATATTAAATAAAGTTAATTAGATATAAATATTTATAAGAGTTTTACTAAAAATATTTAGTAATATATAATATTAAAATTAGTAATATCGCTTAACTATTTTTATTTATTTATTTACATTTACGTCCCAGCTCTCGCCAAGGGACGGATTCCGTTACATTTCGTTTTTGTATACAATAAGTATTTACATTGGTTTGATATTTATACTATTTACATTTCTTATTGCCTATTATCACATTGTAATATCGCTTAATTAAAATATTGAAATTTCGTATCAAGTTGTAAATGTATTCATTCATATATACATGTAAATATAAATATTAAATTAATAGTATAATATAAATTTATATTTAAAGTAAATACTTTGTTATTTTTTAATTAATTTTTTTTTTATTATACTATTATATGATATATTTTTTAAAAATTGTAAACGTATATTTAAGATGTATTAATGCTTTATTTTATATTTTATTTTCTTGTTGAAACATGCTTCGAATATTTATTGGCATGCCATATAAAGTAAATATAAAATTTTATTTAAATTATATACATAATTTATCTGTATAAAATATTAACTAATTTATATTCAATTTTAACTTTTTATCAGAATTTTTATTTTAATATTATATATTAGTAATCATATTTAATACATATATTATTATTTGTGATGAAATTATCTAATTTCATTATTTTAGTTTTGCATTTAATTATGGTTTATTTATAATTTTTTCAGTAATTGATTTTTTGATTGTATACATTTTATAAGTTTTTACCCTAATTGTAAATCAAATAAAAATATTTATTAATACCAGGTATCTTTTCTAAACAACGTATTAATTACTCAATTTATGATTGTTTATGATGAATATCATTAATTAAATATAAGATTCCATATATAAATTATTTATATTTGATAAAACCACTACATTAAAATCAGTAAATATCTTAATTATGTATTCAAGATCAATTTTTTTTCGATCGGTGGCGCACCCTTACAGTAGTGATGTAAAATATAACCCCAAAGATCGATGGATCACATTAAATCGTTTATGCTACAGTACAGCGACGTACATTTAACTGCCAAGTGAAAGTTTCTAGTGAATCGTTTATTTAGCAAAGCACATCACTTTCATTTTTATATTATTTTTCTTGTTTATTTTAATTCTCGTGTATTATTAATAGCATACACATTGATAAATATACAAAGAATAAAAGTGAAATATAAGAGACTGCAAGAGAATCAATACATAAATTTAATCGGAATTAAAAAAAAAATTTTTTTAATGTTATTTCGAAAAAATAACGAATTTGTGCTCTGATAAATAGATTATTAATTATTTAATTTTACAACGTTTAACATAACGAAAAAATGTTATAATCGACGTAAAAACTTATTCGTGATATTTGGACTGTTACTTCTGATAATTTGATGAAATAAAGAACTTATTTTATTCATGACATTTGTATTGTAAAGTTAGTGACGATTCAGAAAATTGTTTATCGAATAAATTGTGAAGTTGAAAGTAGGAGATAGAACTTAATAATAATGAAAAGCGTAAGTAGAAACATATAATATACACAATGTATATTTAACGCTCTACCACACTAATTCATACTGTACCATGTAGATTTAACAGACATTAGAGTAAAGCTGTTAAAATACAAACTAATTTTTTTTAAATTTATAATTCCACCATGCTATTAAAGCTTCCATGAAAACACAAGTGTTTTAAGATACAAAGGGAATTTTTAATTTTCTAAATAATATTTATTAGTTCTAAGTAATCAAAAAAGTATTATATAAAAATATTTTTTTTGTGTTTTCATGCCCTATTTTATTATTTTTTTATGCAAAATTTAAAACAAAATTTTCTAAAATCATATTTTAATATTTTTATTATTGTTAAATACAAATTATAAAATTGATTATTGAAATCATTATTATCAATTTGTATAAACTTCTTTACTCTCTGAAATATATATGTAATAGTATATACTGTTACTCACGATATTTATGTATTTATATTTTTAGTATAATTGTAACAATTGTATAATTATGATACTTAATTATTATGTGATTCTTATTAATATTCATTATATGTATAAATACCATAATCTTAAATATTTGAAATATAATAAATTCTCTCAAATTCTTTTTTTCAAGATACTTTTGTTCAATTTATTGATTTTTTCACAAATGGCACATTTTGTTTACATGGACAAAATAAAATTTATATAAATAATTATTTCAACATTTTGATAAACAACATATTTGAAATTGTAAAAATAGTTCAAATTATATTACTTCGACAGAGATTTGTTTTTAAATTATGTTTTATAATAAATTATAAAAAAAAAGAAAGTCAAATTGTTGAAAATGTAATATGTATGTACATATAAATATCCGGTAGCTAAGAGTATTTAATTAAAAACATAGACATTGGATACATTAATATTGTAAGCAGTAAAAATTGAAAAATACGAATATAAAGCCTTTTTATAATTGCTACAAGTGTTAGTTATAGCTCATCGTACTTTATACGTAAGAATAATATTTAAAACGCGTTGAAATAATGTAAGGGTGATAAAGCTCTTATCGAAAGATTTTAAAAAAATGTCAGAAGAAAAGAACTTATTTTTCTTAAATTATATAATTGCAATAAAAAGCAATAGATTTAGCTTATTTTTATTTTCACACGCTAAGTATTTCATTATGCAAAAAGATTAAAATAAACAGATATTTACTTTTTGAGATTTATGACATTAACAGAATTTGAGAGTACTTTATATGTATGAAATTTAAGTTTTATATGATTATTAGTTTTAGTATAATGAATTCTTATAATAATTTATCCGAAAATTTGCAAAGTTTCTCATTATTAAATGTGTTGTTCAAATTTAGTTTTTTAAATGGTTTAAAAATAGAATTACTGCTTAATCAAATCTAACTTAATTTTTACAATGTTTTAGAACAACTTGAAAATGCTGATAAATGGTTGATATGGATGGTAAATATAGATAAATACCGAGGAAAACAAAAGTTGAAGAATACCATTAGAAGAGTACTATGTGCTATACTTTCAGTGAGATGCGAAATATCAGGGGAAATGTAGTGAGTGGAATACATACAATTCTTACAAAACGAGATGGTGAGTGATCATAATTAAATTAATTCAAATAATATATGCCAATTTTCAATTATGATTTATATTGTGTAAGTAATTAATAAAATAGTATAATGTATATTATTTGAAGTAATATGCAATGTCTACTATTTTCGAAATTCTGGTAATTTATGAATACTGCTTTAAAACATTTCTCATTTTTGTATGTTAAAAATATATTTATTTAACTTTTAATACCCCCATTAAAATGAAAAATATTCCAGATAATGCATTCTTCATTTGGTTGTAAGAGACAATATCTGGACTATAAGGGCATGGGCTTAAATTTCCCAATAACTATTACTTATAGAGTTTTTGATACAAAATATTTTTTTATTACTAGTGTGTTTGCAATTTGTTACAAGTCTTTTTGTCAATTAAATATCTATTTTTTTGACAATTTAATATATGACCATCAATATTTTATTTCTTAAATAGTAGAATCCAAGATCGACATACGTCAGTGTTATCATAATTATTAATCTTCGAATCATTTGCAAATTTAAACAATTGTTGAATTTCACATGTGGTCAAGCATTATCACTATCGAAAATTAATGGATTATATCTGGTTATTTATTTTGATTATTTTTCAGTGTTTATTTCAAATTTATTATATATGTATATATGTATATAAATATATTATATAAATATATGTAGTTTTATACAAGAGCCTGCTAATTTTTCAGCCTTTTTTAGCAGCTTATACTTGACCACACCCTTCTGATTCCATAAAATATAGAACATTTTCTTGTTTTAGCTGTGATAGTCAAGGCTCTATCATAATTTTTTGCACTTTAATTTATTTTAACATACCAATTTTTTATTATCTGTTATGATATGATATAAAAAATATGTTTCATAATATTGTTAATGAAGTATTTTATAAGTTTTCAAATGCCTTTCAAATTATATTTATATGTATGTCTAATTTCCTTGTTTTTTTTTTACAAAAATTGCTTAAATGTTGTGAAATGCCTTTTAGAGTAACCCTCGATAATTTCCCAACTTATTGTTGAGTTTGACATGGATTTTCGTCAAGAGAAATTTCTAATTGTTTTTTTGTCTGTATCATTTTTTTTTCAGTATAAATTGTAAATTAAACTCATTACTTTTGAAATATTTATATCAGTACTCCCAATTATAATGAATAGAATATATTTATCATATGCCTTATATATTTTACAATTTATTTTTGCTTCAAATGAAAACACAAAAGCACATTTTATCGTAATTGTATTTATAATTACAGAATTTGATATGTTTTGTGCATAAAAATTTTGTTTTTTAACTTCAAAAAATGATGCTTACTAATTTCAGTATCCTAATGATGATGCTTCAGTATAAATTTAGTTATAAGATATTTTGTCGAGATTAATAATAAAAATTATCATTTTGTGTAAATACCTCAAATTCAAGTTCTATATTTAAAAATTGATATCTATTTTTTAATACATTTCATAAAAAATATAGTTTTGAAACCAAATTAATTATATACCATAGAATCATGGTTATGCATAAAATAACTGAAGCTAATATATATTTTCTGGATAATTATTACGGTAAAATATCTCGAGTACTTGCATATCCATGATGTGATTACAAGGACAGAGTTATGAAAAATTGATAAGTTTAGTTGAAAAAGCCTTTAATTTATATTCTTACAAAAAAAGAATAATTGAATATGTGTGAAAATTTAATTAAATATAACCGAGTAAACAATAAGTCATTTAAATTGTAGTACATAATTTTTGGAAATACATTTCTTAGTAACCGGTGATTATTTGACTAAACTTTGCAAATCGAAAAATGAATGCCCACCTCGATTGATTTATTCGATACATAATAATTAATGCAAACAATTTAATGTAATGCTTTAACAATATTTAAATTAAATTTAATTTAAATTAAAGTTTAACAACATATCATTTACTCGTTTCGCATGTTTTCGTTTGCGCAATTTATTCCTTTAATTTTCTTATTTTAATAAATGAACAATTTGAATTACAAAAGCAATAACAAAATTCTGAAACTCATTTTCTAGCGGACATTTGAGTATTTCCAAATTTTGTTACATTACAAGCTGTTAAATTTACATTTTATTATATCTCCTACCACCTCATGTTCTCTCTCATTCTCTTTTTGGTATTTAATATTATATTCATAGATAAAATATATTATTATAATTGTACATAAATTTAAATTATTTACAAAGTAAGAAATTTTTTCTAAGGTTTAGAAGTCAAAAGTTATAAAATCCATGTAGTGAGTACTCTAAATGTGTAGCAAAAAACACAAAAATCCATAATCTCTCACTAATTATACTTGAAATACACAGGGCATAGCAAAAAATAAAAATACTATCTCTCATGGATTTGAATAAAAAAACGTAAATAAAAACAGGTAACCGAAGTATAATAAAAGAATCATCTACCCATATATTATTACGTTATTATTAATTATAATCTTTAACATGTTTTTCTTGTTAAGATGGTGTACGCTTTCTAGTGATCAACTTCGTAATTAATAATTTTTAAATATGCCATTACAATAAATTTTTTACTCTCAATACTTTAATAATAATAAATCCATTCAATACATAGGGTTTTTATGAATCTTTTTTATGACTTTACCTTATATACTTATTAAAATATAAAAGAAAAATTGAGCAGAATGCCATAATAGCATATTTTTTAAAATATTTATTCTATTGCGCATGGAATTTGATGCCATGTATAAACGCCAAATGCATTAATAACATCTCTTTTAATTTAAATTTTAAAAAAAAACAACTAATGTATGCCCTTTTTTATTTATTAAATGATAAATTAAAAAATTATTAAACTAAATCTAGAAATTTTTTTTAAAAACTCCCTAATTTGAAGGAGTAATTTAAAAATTTTTTGTTTAATTTCGTCATTTGGTACGGTGATCGATAATTTTCTAAAAAATTTTTTCAGAAAGTTCTATTTTTGTTGCATAAAAAATTGAAAACTTTACACTCGCATAGTAATTTAATAATTATATTTATTTTTGATCTATTATACTTTTTATTAAATTACAAATTTTTGTTTTTTATTAAATAAGAAGTTAATGAACTAAAGTAAAAATTATTCATAAGACACATAAATTTGATTATTTGTTATTGAATAGTTTTTAAATTTATATAATCTTCAAATTAATTATGTAAAAAGTTATTTCTTTCTTTATATTATTAATTAAATTTTTTCTTTTTAGTTTAGTATATTGATATGATTTCTTTGATCAAACTTATTACGGTGGATAATATTTATTTGTATTTGTTTATATTTATAGTGGTGTTATTTTACAATACAAGGCTTTAAAAAATTTGTGTAATTTTTTAATGATATTAAACTTTTTAATTTCATATTGTTCATATTAAACTTAAATTTTTGTAAAAAATATATTTAATTTATATTTTGGTAAATAAATAAATTTGAATTTGACTGTTGAATTTAAATATGTTATATCACTATTTGTAATTGTATACAAATTTTTTTTTTTTAAATAATACTGTGTGTTAAGGATTTAACTGAATTTTCAAATTAGGCTATTTCTAATTTTTATTAAAATTAATCGTATAATTTGTTAATTGTGTACATTTATTATTATACACTTTATATATTGTAAATTCATTCTGATTGAGTATGATAATTACAATAATAATATTTCATTGTGAGTCGAAAAACTTAGATTTATGTAAATGTGTAAAATTTATATACTTTCTTTTTAATTTAATAGTAATTTTTAACGAATTCTGTTAAAATGAATAATTTTATAAAAATGTATTTTAAAAATAATAATTTCAATGACGATTTGTAAAATATATTTTTTTTTATCTCTCATTTAATAGCTTAGATTTTCTAAATACAATATATCTTTGAAAATTAATCAAAATGCCTTTAAGAAAATACCAAAAAAAACACCATAATAAATGAGTTATGAAATCGCTAACGCACAAATAAATATGGTATTCGAAACTGCGCAGTAGGATTATAATAGCTAGCGCCCTCTGAACTTCAGCAATTTCCACATCCCCTTGACTTCTCTGCTAGATTTTAATTTAGTGTTGTCGACATTTTGGTGCAGATCGTACTTTTGATAAAACGGACTCTGTTGAACTTGAATCATGAGCTATTCAAAAATAAGAGGGAACGGGGAAGAGCCAAGAATCAAAGTTAAGCCTAGAATCGATGTTGAGGCAATAGATAAGTCAATATTTTTAGCGGTTAGTTAATTGAGCGACACACCCGTGTGTAAAATTGATTGATTTCCGCATGTCGAACAGTAGTTCTCAATTTTTATTTTGAATTAAATTCAGAATCACAGCGTTCTGATTATTCTTGTGTACACCCAGCATAATATGGAAAAGTACGATTCCAATGTTGGTTTGTGTTTATGATTACACAAAATTAGTGATGTAGAGGACTTTTTTAATTAACTAAAAAAAAAGCTTATGTTTTCTAAGAGGATTGTTTGGTAGCTTCAACTAGGACACAACAAGACACTGTACATAATCCTGGTTATTATGCCGACTTTATCTTGATCATCGAATTCTGGAAAGATTTCAGAAGTTCCTTTAAAAAATGTTGATCCGCTGGAAAAATAAGGATAAGACAGCAAATAAGAGTATAGTAGGGGACTCAACTGGCAGTAAGAAGAAACGGAAATTCGGAAAAGAGGGTGAGGCTTCTTTTATCTCGCTCTATATTGACTAGGAACAGCTGTTGCTTTTCGTTCTTCCAACTCCAACAATTTTTATTAACTCCCTGCATCGTAGTGTATTTATGCATTTGCTTACTTATAATTTAATTTAAAATAAAGAAAAAAAATTTTTCTTGACTTATAAGTCGATTTTGATTATTTGTTTCTCTCGTTGGAAATTACAATTTTATGGTTCATCAATAGTTGAGTTATAAATTAGAATTGTGGCACTGCAGCTATTCCGATTTCGAGGTACGCGCGCGCATATATAATATATATCATGTCCAGTAGTGTAGATATATAATACCTTTATCCTTTTTTAATTTTATAATTTTCTGCTTTTAAAATACACATCAAGTGTTTCCTAATTGCAAAATCAATATTTATTTTCTATTGTTAAAATATTTCACTATTCATATTTTATACAATAATTTATGTTTAATAAATAATTTTAAATAAAATATCTGTTAAAAGGGTTATTTTGTTAAAATAAAACATATAATATATTTTTATATTATCTTTATTATTATGAAAAATCGACTTATTAAAGTCATGAGTCTTATGATACAAAAATAAGTAATTGTAATATTTTTTCTTTTTTTAAATATAGATTGTTGTTTTACTTAATTTATATTAAGTTAAGATTATTAAGATACTTAACTGATGTTATTATTTAATAGATACTGTTAAAGTAGAACTTGAGTAAAATTACTATTATTATATTCCACTTTATTTTGATTTTTTTGATTTTTTTGATAATATAAAGTAAATTTGTATTTTTATTCGTATTCATAAATTTTCATAAATTAAACTAATTTCTTAATCTATTTATGAGTATAATGATATCATTAGATTAAAAAAATTTTTTATACATGCATGTATACATATTTCACTTGTTACAGAGTTATTGTGCACAAACATGTAATAAAAAATTCAAATGATATTTTTTTATATTAAATATAACTTATATAAATTGCTAATAATTATCGTTAAGTTTGGTAGTGCATTGTACAATCTAATTATATTATACGTAACTAGTGTTTTTAAGTAACTTAATGAGTCTGAAGTTTGTAACGTTACAAGTGTATTAAAAAATTGAACTTTTTTAAAAATATAAATTTTTTGAAAAAAACAGTGTACTGCACATTTCATATGAATAAAATAGTCAAAAAATTAAAAAAAAAATAATATATTTCACCTTTAAAAACCACCCCTAAGAAAAACCGATGATCTTATGACTTATACGTATACGCTTATAGACTTAAATTGTTACTAATAATGTCGTTTAGACACAAAATCATGAATTGTAAATAGTCATCTTTTTCGAAATTTAATGCTGAAATCAGTTATGTAATTTGCTGTGGTATAATTGTAAAATATTTTTTGTTGTATTTAATTAATCCATGATTAAATGGTTTGTGGTACATGTTTGTTGACAACAAATATGTCGAAATATTGAATTTTTTTTTATAAGAATTTTTTTTATGAATTATATTGTCCATGATATAATTAGAGTATAATTTTATTATTTTTTAGGTTTTTAACAGTTCGAATTTTTTCACCCCCATTTAAGGGTGGTTTTTAAGGGTGTAATGTATTTTTAAAAAATTTTTTATGACACTTGTAACGTTACAAATTTCAGACTCATTAAACTTAACATGTATAATTTTTATAGTAACGTTAATATTTTATGTAAATAGTTGTAATAATATTCAAAAATTATAATTAAAATTTTAACATTGTACATCTAATAATTTTTTAGATTTCTATTATTTTAAATATATACTAAATTTACTAAATATAAAGAAAAAGAAAATTTTATTTTTATGTAAAGAAATTTTTTATAAGTTGTATTTTTAATAATAAATAATTTTTTCTTGCCATGTTGGTTTGTAATATTTATTTAATATATTCGTATTGAATCAACAATGAAAATTTGATTTTACCTAAAATTTTTCTATAACATATATAATTTAACAAAATTTTAATAATTAATAATTGCATTAAATTACAGAAGAAATGTATTTGCTTATGTTAATTGATAAACAAATTACAAACTAAAATAAATTTAACACTAAAGTACATCACATCGCCTATTTAATAAATACCATAACAAATAAATCTACCTGTTAGATTATTAATAGTTGATTAAATTATTAATATTTTATTAATATTGTTAATTACGATATTATTTAGGTAGAAAGTCTTAGAGTAGTATTGTGTATTCCAAATTTTTGCGATCATTCTCTTGTCTGTTAATTGTGTTATTAATGATTACGATACGTATCATTTTAAATATTACAGATTTTTTTATAATTTGATCTATTATCGGAAAATAAATTATTACTATAATTAATATTATGCTGGGATTCTTGTGTAAGTATTACGATGCTTTTATCTTACTTTTATCGGTTACTTTTATCTTATTTTCTCAAAATAATATATTTATTATTTTTACTTAAGTTGTTAAGTTTAGTGAGGTTAATGTGTATTTGCACTATAGGATAATAAAAACATTTAATTTTATACACAACATTAGAAGAATTAGAATTCTTAGTTTTCATTTGTTTATATATTTATGGTTCCATGAAAAACGTCATATTTTGAAAAGAAATTTTAACGCCATATTTATTCTCATTATGATTATTATTATTATTGTTTTTCTTGTTATTATTATTACCACTATCACTATTATTATAATTTCTTTTGAATATTCAGATTTTTTTATTTTTAATTTTTTTACATAAAATTTTTTAAATAATTGTATTGTATAAAGATAAATTTGACTATTCTTATGTAATTTTTATAAAAATTAGACAGTAACAATAAAGGTTTTAAGTGCGTCTCTTGAGTACCTCTTTACCATTTTCTCACTTTACTTTTCCTTTTCTCTCTCCGTTATCTCCCAGTGTCTTCACTTTTCATTCTCCTTATTCTTTCTTTTCTCTTTCTTTAACTTAATGTTAATTTTCTTACTGCTTTTAGAAGTTCGTGAATACTTATGTCTCCTTTAACCCCTTTGCATAGACTTTATTTTCCCTTTTTTCCCTTTCTTAGTTCTCTCATTACATCCCGTGTTCCTTCACACACTTCCATTAGATGTCTTCAAGACCTTTCTTCTTTTTCGTAAGTTTTGTACTTACTTTGCTCCTTTTTTAATTAATATTTATTTTTCTCTGTGATGTTCCCGCACCTTATTCTTGTAATTTCTTATATCTTTATATTCTCCTTTCGCCACTTGAGACAATTAGGCGTCCCTTTTTTCATAAGCTCTTTATATCTTTCGTCATATCTTCTCTCTTGAATCCTATTGTAGATCTTTTGTTTCTCAATTTCCTGTACCTTCCTCATTAGTTTTATCATTATGTTCTTTCCTCTATCTTTCGTCGTCTTGACCTGTTTCTCGCTCCATCCTAGGTTCTTCAACCATTTTTTGTACTTCCCTTTCACTATTTTCTCTTTTTCTTCTTTTCTTTTTTTCTTCTAATATCTTTTCGTTAACGTTGTTTTTTCATATTCCTTAGTTTTTCTTTGATTTTTTTTACTTTTATTCTTTTTATATTAATTAATAAACGTTAAACTTATCCTCTCCGATTCTTTAGAGACTTTATATCTAGATAACTTCTTTATACAGAAGTTCAGCCACAATACTCTTGTATAATAGTCCGTTTTTACTTTTTCTAATGTCTTCCATTCCTTAAAGCCCCATATTTTCACCCCATATTCCAACACGCTTCTTACTAAGTACTCAAATAAAATCTTTCTCCTTGTTTTTGTGTTTACCAGTTATACATTAATAAAAAAATGAAAAAATAGTCGCCATTAATACTATAAAAATGTTTATTACTCGGTCACAGTGTACATTTACAATGGAGGCCGACCCTGCCTTGCAAAAAAACTGTACAAATTACCGGTATTTTTATACATAAAAATGCTTAATTAATATAATGTAGTTAATAATTCAGCAGTCATGCGGACACTGAAATCGGCTCCTCTCCTCTATTACATCAAGACCGTAATATCATGCGAATCAATTCGTTCTCCCAGCACAATAATAATACAAAATAATAACACACTTGACTTTTACCCATTTTAAATTGCACTGTTTTTAAACTTTGACTATCTGTTATCCTCGGCACACACACTCCTTTTGAATTGTTTTTGTATTTCCTTTTCCTAGTTCCCACGTTTTCCTTGCTGCTATTATACTTTTCATCCTTCTTTATATTATATGTTTCTTGTGACCTTTCGTATTAAAAACGTATCCTGAATAGCTGAATGACTCCACTACCGCCAGTTCCGTTTCATTTGAAACTCATTTTATTACTTTTTCTTTCCTTCCTTTTTTTTTTATTATCATTACCTTTGCCTTATTTGTGTTTAGTATTATTCTCCTACCTTCATTAATCATTGCCATATCATTCACATTTGCTAGCGTTCGTATCATTTTTCCATATATCTTTATTCCATCTATTCCTCGTTTCTTGAAATCTTACTCTAATCCTTTCGTGTAAATGTTAAATAGGATTGGACTTAACTCACACCCTTGTTTTAATTCTCTGTTTATTAAAAACTCTTCCGTCTCACCTTCCTTTATTGTTATTTTTACTTTTGTTTCTTTGTAAATATCTTGGATTCTCTCTCTGAAGTATTCTGTATTTTGTATTCTGAAGCGTTCATGTATCTCTTCCTTTTTTATTTAGCATCCATAATACTCCTATATTAACCATGTCAAAGGTCACTTTAGGTTTATGAACATAGTGTACATTACTGTCTTTCGCTTTAGCAACCTTTTTGTGAGATTGTTCAGCGTATATATTATTTATTGTCAATTTACCTTTCCTGAAAGTAGAATGATTCTCTGGAATTATTTATTCTCTATCTCTTTTACTAACTTATTTTTTAACGTTTCCGCTTATATTGTGTACGCCGTTGACAGCAGTTATATCCCTCAGTAATTTACAATATCTTTTGGATCTCCTTTCTTGAATGTGGTTGTCACTATTGCTGTCCTCCAGTCGTTCGGCATTTATTTTGCTTCCCATATTTTTTTCATTACTCCAATCACTTCTTCTTTTACCTCTTCTCCTCCATATCTTCGAAACAGGTTTGCGATTCCATCCCCTCCTGCTGTCTTTCTTTAGCTTTTGCCACTATTATTTCGTGATTCCTTAACTTTTCTATCGCTTCGTTTTTTCTCTTTCCTTTATCTCTCCTAGTAACTATTTGAAGTATTCTTTTCATCTTTTCTTGCTAATTTAATTTTCTTTAAATCTTTTTTTCTTATTTCCTCTATTTAAATACTTCCATATATCCTTCTTCTTCATTTTCCATAAGTTTGTTTCTTTCTTCATTCCTTTTTCCTTCCTCTTTCTTTGACATAGGGTTATTCATTCCTTTCATTCCCTCCAGTATTCTTTCGTGACTCCCTTTCTCTTTTTTCATTCTCTTAACCTTTTTTCTGACTTTTCTCTTTTCCTTTCCTTTCCTTTTATTTCTTTTTTCGACGTTGATTCCTTTGTTTTCCTTTATAGTTTCGTTCATTGTTATTCCACCTATTCCACTTGAGCTTTCTGTTTCCCCCTCTTTTTCTCTCTTATTTTGTCTTTCTTTTATGATCCTTTATCTTTTTCTCTGCCCAGTCTTCTTTGATTATATTTTTTTATATCTCTTTCCTTTCTTGTCTTTTTTTGTGTTTTCCCTTTCATCGAGATGCAAATCGATAACTGATGTGACTCTATCCTATTTTGTACCTCAAACCTTACTTTTTCCAATACGTTTATATTTTTTATCGGTAAATCTATCACCTTTGCTCTCCTCGCTCCTGTATAAGTGTATTCTCCTTCCTCATCCCCAATCACTTTTCCATTCAGAATGTACCACCCCTTTTTTTATTTTTCCTACTAGTCATTTCTATTCATTTTTGCACTTTTTGTTTTTTCTTTTTCTACTTCCTTTCCTTAGCCTCCTCTCTTTTCCTTCATTTGGGTGACTCCTTATTGATTTTTCCTTCACCCCTCTGTCCTTCTCTTTCCCTTTATTCTTCTTTTCCCTTTTCTTTATTATTTTAACCATTCTTTCTTTTTCTATCCATTGTATCCATGCTTTTTCATGCTAAATTCTTCTCAGATTATTACCTGTATTCCCATTTTCTTTACCTGCCCTATCCATGCTTACATTTTGTATTACATTTACCCTTCTTCACAGTCCAGATCATTCTCTATGAAAATTTTCGTATTTATCAACCTGTTTTTTTTGGATTCATAATATTATCTTTCATAAAAAAGAATGTACATAAGAAATCTAAGACTATGTAGCTTTTTAAAAATTTTAATGAAATATAATTGTAATATGAATCATAAGGTTTAATTTTGTTATATTGAGGTAATTATAAATAAATAATTAATATATTTGTATTATAATAATTATAATTAATTCATAAATTATTATAAAAGTTAGTGAAAATAAATAATTTACTATTGAGTTAAATTTAAATAATTTTATTTGACATAAGTAGGAATAATCTAAAAATAATGTTATAATGTTATAAAAATGATTTACAAATATCGTGTTATATATCATTTTACATTATTTGATAATTGCATTAATATTTTTGTTGAACAGTCTCGTTTTGGCATCTTTTGTATCTACCGAGTCGATTATATAACATTCATTTATTCTCTGTTACATTTTTTAATTTGTGGTGAAATAAAATTTCGATAAGTGACCTGCATTCTCAGTTTTCTTATCATTCATAATTTTATTTTATCGATATATTATTCAAGCCCATTATTTTGTAATATAATCAAAATTTATTTTAAACAATTAGATTAAACATATTGAGTTACAATTTATTGATTTATTTTTTTCCATTATTATATTTCCATCTAACTAATTCATAATAAGTAAAAAATGTTATATAATAACAAATAATATATGTAATATCATACGTTTTAAAGTATCAATAATTATTAAGTGCCGGAAAAATATTCTGACGATCATAAAGTTTAATGCACTTTTATTAAGTTATTTTATATAAAATAGCTATCATTTTCTTATAACAAATAAAATATATACATAAAGTTTCTGGCAAATATTTTTATACATTCTGAAAAAATTTTAATTTTGGCAAGTATTTTTTCTTTGACGAGAGTTATAAAAAACGTGTATGTGAGTATGTATATGTGAGAGTGTCTCTTACAAGCTAAGACAGTGCCCATTAAGCGCGGATCTTTTTTTATAATTACGTGGATGTCACAATCCTCGCTACGATCACAATTTCTCCTCAGTGGTATATGATCATCGTTCTAAGAGAAGCGAAGTTAATAATAACAATCATAATAATAATAATTATTATTATTATATTATTATTACCATTATATTATTGTTATATTATTATATTAATTATATATTATATATTATAGTTATATAAAACACTTTGTTAATTGAATCGATAAAAATAGACAATATTATATTGTTTTCAACTGTTTTTATTACAGAAGAAGAGTGGAATGCAGATGGCAAAAATCGTTACTCAAACGAAAGTGGTAAGAAAAAATTCTTGTTTATATCTGCTATTATATTATTAAAAATCTAATTAATAAATATTATGTACTATTTTATCATTATTGTAAATAAAAAATAATGTGATTTTCAACTATCTTTATAAGTACAAAACTTCTTAATCTATTACTATTTGTTATATTTAATTAAATATTTAAAACATATAAATGAATGTACAGTAAATTTTTATTCATTCTTCTAATGGTCGCGCTATTGTGAATTGTGTGTGAATAATTGCATTTCGGCAAATTCAGAGTATATTGAAAGTACAGTGTAGAAAAAGAGAAAAAGGTGATAGAAGTGAAGGAAAAGTTAGCAGGGAAAAAAGGTGTTAAAAAGCAAAGTGAGCAGTGAGTGGGGGAAAACAAGAATAGATAAAAATCAAAAGGCGCTAAGAGAGGTTAAGTTGGAAGGGGAAGGGAGGAAGCTCAAGTGCACGAAAAGCAGCAGAGACAGAACCTCGAAGAAACAGGACTGTACGAAGGAAGTGGGCGCCCGGGACCCTGAAGTATCAAGACAGGAACGAGGAAAAACAGGGATGTATGAAACGAAAAATGAGCCTGGTGCAAGAAAATGCAAATAAAGCAGGGAGAGAAAGATCGCCGGCGAATAAAAAAGATGGGAAGCAAACAACACTTGAACTTGAGAAAAAAGTGACATTTGTGGAAACTGACAGAGAGGATGATGTGGAAAAAGCAAGAAGAGAAGAAAAATTAATAAGAGATGAAGAGATTAAAAAAATACGACGAGAACACAAAGAGGAGAGAGAAAGGCTTGAAAGAAAATTTGAAAAGGGTATAGAGAGGCTGAAAAAAGAGGCGGAAGAATCAAGAGCCAAGGTCAAAAAAACAGAGGAAAGAATGGAAAAAATAGAGGAGAGGTGCAATGAGATGAAGTGAAGAGAGGAAGAGAGACATGAAATGTGGTTGGATATGAAAAAATGGATAGATGAGCAGAAGGCAGACAAGGACAGCCTGGGAGATAAGAGCAGTAATGAAATGGAAGACAATAGTACAAGGTCGAGCAACAGACACAGCACGGGAACAATCGGAAGCAGATGGAGTAACGGGAGCAAGTGGAGTATGGGAAGTCTAGAAATATCAAAAGGGGAAATGACTGGAATTAAAAAAATAGTGAGAGACAGGGAAAGAATGGACCGAGAGCAGAATTTTGTAGTAAGAGGCATAAACGGAGGAGAAGTTGAAAAAGCAGGGGTACAGAAATGGGCAGAGACGTTCGTTGAAGAGAAATTGGGAATAGATGAAATGGAGCTCAAGGAATAGGTACAAAAGGTAAGGAAGCAGGGAGTATTCTCCAAGGTAGGATTAAAGAAAATATTTATAGACGGGTACTGGAGAAGATGGGAAGGTGAGAAAGAGATGGATAAGTTATTAGAGGGGATATTGAAGAGATGTGATGCAACAGAAAGATTGGAAGGGAAGAGGACAGAAAATAAATAGGCGGAGAAACTGAGAACAACGAAAGAAAGAAGGAAACAAAGAAAAAAGAAGATAATAACGAAGAAAAGGAGACGAACAATAACAGCATAAAGGAGAATAAAGAAGGTAAAGACAAGGATGGGGCGGTAAATCAAAAGAGAAATGGGCAGGGAGGAAAAAAACAAAAACACACACAATAGTAAACAGGGAAGATTAGATAAAAGAACAGAGTTACGACATAAAAAGAAAAATGCAAAGAGGGATAGGAAAGGACAGAAGGGAGATTATAAGCATTACAAGCAGGACGAGACAAAGACGATGAATAAGACAAATAACTGGAACATAATGAAAACAAAGGATATGAGAGACTACATAAATGAGAAAGTACAGTACAGGAAGAGAGAGGGCAAAAGCAACATAGGGAATGAGAAGAGACTGGACAAGGGCCGCATACGGATAAATGTAAATAGACAAAATGGAAATAAGGAGACAAAAGACATGGATTATGTCTGTCTAGCAGAAACATGGGTAGAGGAGAAAAACGGTGAAAAATGTATGGAGATACTACCAAAAGAAATGCAATAAAGAATGATAGGTGCAGAGAGAACTAGTAGAAAAGGATGAGCTAAAGGAGGCTTCATCGTAGGAATGAATAAGGGATTGGAAGGGATGGTAACAGTACTTGGGGACAACAAAGGTGTCGGAATAGTTAGGACAAGAATAAAGATCTACAAAGAAGGGAAAGCAATTGGCATTTGGGAAATCTACAACAATAATAGAAAGTTGGAAAATGTGTGGGAGATAATAGAGGAAGAAAATAACAGCTGTGAGACGGAAACACTAGTGATGGGGGATTTTAACGTGAGAACAGGGAGATTGAGTAGATACATGGCTGAGGACGGTGAAATGATAGAAAGGATGAGTAAGGATGAGAACATAGAGAAAGTGGAGAACGAAATGGTTGAAAGAGTTGAAGGAAATGGATGGTCTATTATTAACGGAACTAAATATGGAGATGAGAAAGGAGAGTACACGTATACAGGAACAAGAGGGAGCACAGTCATTGAGCTTGCCATAGCGGACAATGAATGTAGAGATAGAATCAGCACATTTAGGGTGGAAAATAGAACAGAATCAGACCACTTCCCCATCACAGCATGGATGGATACTGATAGGAATACGGAAGTGGAAAAAGAAACGAGAGATGACAGAGAAAGAACAGAAAAGATGATCACAGTATGGAACGAGGACAGCATAAAGAAATATAGAGAAGGGACGGACAAAACATGGGACAGAGAACAGAATGAAAAAGACATAGAAACAAAATTGCTAGAAAGTAAAGAGCTTGCAAAAAGTTATATGACAAATAAAATAATAAAAATGAAGGAAAGAAAGGTAGGCGACCACAAATGGTACGACCAGGAATGCAAGAGAAAAAAAAAACAAAGTGCAGAACATGCTAAAAAAATGGACAGAAGGTAAGAGGCCAAAGGAACAATATATTGGATCGAGAAGAAAATGGAAAAACATATGCAAGGAGAAGAAGAAGGCATGGAAAGAGAAAGAGATAGAGGAGTTAAGGAAGCTTAAAAACGAAAAAGAAATATGGGAATTCATCAATAGAGGTAAGAAAAAGAGAGAAAAATCAGAACAAGCAATAGATAAACAGAGATGGGATAATTATTTCCAAAGATTACTCGGGGGAAGCAAGGAGAAAAGGATGGCTAGCAGCAGGAAAACAGAACAGAGCAGTGAATACATGAGAGAGGAGAGGCTAAAAGATGAAGAAATAACGGAAGAATAGAAGAAATTGAAGAAGAAGAAAGCAGCAGAGATTGATGAATTGCCAAACGAAGCTTGGATATACGGCGGAGGGGTGATAAAGGAAAGAGTAAAGAACTTGATAAGAAGAGTATGGGAGGAAAACAGAATACCAAAGGAATGGAAGACGACGATGTTCATCCCGTGTACAAGTGTACAAGAAAGGAAATAAGGCTAACCCGGAAAACTACAGAGGGTTATCGATGCTACCCACAGTTTACAAAATGTACACAGGGATAATTAAATGCCGATTAGAAAAGGAGACAGAGGGGAAAAACATATTACCGGAAGGACAGGCTGGATTCAGAAGTGGCAGGTCAACAGTGGATAATATATACATTCTTAACCATGTAATGAAAAGAGCAGTGAAGGAGAAGAAAAGGCTGTATGTACTATTTATTGACCTAAAGGCCGCTTTTGATACAGTAGACAGGGACATACTGTGGAGGATAATGAGAAGAAAGGGATACAGCGAGGGCTTAATTAATAGGATAAGTAGGATATACGAAGTAACCAAATGCTGTGTCAGGACTCACGAAGGACTGACAGAGGAATTCTGGGTTACCAAAGGCCTAAGACAAGGATGCTACCTTAGTCCTACATTGTTCAATATATGTACTGTAGAGCTGGAAGAGGAAATGGCCGGAACAAACGTGGGAGGCACGAAGATATTGGATAAAGGGATCTGGATTCTGGCGTATGCAGATGATATTACAATGATAGGGGAGAACAGGGGAGCAATGTAGGATATGTTGAGGACTTTGAAGAATTTCCTAGAAAACCAAAAGTTATTCCTAAACACAAAGAAGACGAAAATGCTGGTAGTCAAAAGCGGGAAAAAACCGAAAGCCGAGACGTGGCATTGGAAAAGGGAGAAAATTGAGATAGTGGAGAACTTCAACTATTTAGGATTCATACTAAATAGGAATGGTAAGTTAAAGAACCAAATAAGGGAAAGAGTAATCAGGGGGGAAATAGCAGCTAAGAGAACCTGGGAATATGGTAAAAGGAGATTCGCTGGGGATTTTCACGCCAGGAGAATGATTTTCGAATATCTTGTCAAAGGAGCAATGGCATATGGGTCGGAGATTTGGGGAAATGAAGATACAAAAGAACTTGACAGAGTCAAACTTAACTATTACAGGTGGATACTGGAATTGGAGTACTGTACCCTCAGATATATTGTGTACGAGGAGGCCAATAAATGAAAAATGAAATGTTAATGGAAAATCAGAGTAATGAAGTATAACAAAAAAATAGAAAATATAAAGAGGATAGATGGGTTTAAAAAATGCAAGAAGAAAAAAGATATGACAAAAGGATACGGAAAAAAGAGACAACCGTGAGCTGGCTAAACAGTCTAGAATTTAGTCCAGAATAATTGGAGAAATGGGAAAATGAGGGGAAGTGCATATATACGGAAATCAAGAGAAGAGATAGAGAGATACAAGGTCAGAAAAGAAACGGCAAGGTGGAAAAGGCCAAATATAATATAGCATACAAGGAAATAATACAAACAGGGCTTCCAGCATATGTCAAGAAGGAGAAGAAAATAGAAAAAATCAGAGCAATTGCGAGAATAAGATGTGGTAATATGATTAAGAACACTATATACTGGCTACATGAAGTAGAAAGATAATGCAGACTATATAGGATAGAAAGAGATGATTGGAACCATAGAATTATGCACTGCACAGGACAAAAATATGCTATAAAGAATACAGAGAACGAGGAAGGAAACATATAACAGAAGTGGAAATACAATTAAAATTCAAAGAAGGACAAAAAGATGCACGACTAGTGAAACAAATAATGGAAGCAGGAAGGACTGCAGAGAAGAAAATAGCAATAGCGACAAATAATAGGCAGAGCAAAGTGGGATAAAAGGGACTATGGCATGTGAAGTAAGATGTGGTAAATAATAAGATAAAACGTGGAGATAATAATTCTGATAGATTAGATTAAAAAAATTAAATTAAATGTAAATTAAATTAAATTAGATTAAGATAAATAAATAAAATGAACTAAATTATGTAAAGAAATAAATAGTAATAATGAAAACTATAATACTATAAATAATGAAAATATAAAAACTATCAAAATAATATATATAAAGTGAGAGAAGAGTGTGTAAATACAGGACAATAGTATTAGTGAACTTATAAGGTGAATGTAAATAAATACGAATTATTGTTAAACACTGTGATGGAAAAACAGATAAATGTATAGAGGAACCCGTTCATGGGCCAAATGGCTGGGATGTAAATGTATAATAAAGTAAAATGCATACATGACTAGACAGTAGATTTTTATTATATTTAAGTTGTTTTTTAACTCCAGATAAACATTAAATGAATTAAATATTATAAAATATTTCTTAATGATACATAAATGAAAAAGACAAGGGATGCCTTGTCGAAACATGGGCAAAATAGTTTAGAAATAACTTGTTGTATTCACTCTGAACCTCATCATGATTTAAAATTCAATTTTAATAAACAATATAGAAGTCGCGCCACATCATATTTGACAATTTATTAAATTTGTTTTGAATATTCAATTTGACTTCTGTTTTAAATAAATTTCATTCTATTTTTTTTGTATTCTATTATTCTTCTCTCATATCATTTTAAAATACAATGAAAACTGCTTTTTTATTTCATCTCAGTAAAATTTTCTATTTTTGTCCCCCTTTTTTCTGTTTCTCTATCTCATTCTGTCTTTTTCTTATTTTTATAATGACTATATTCTATGATCGTCTCTTTTAGAAGTTTAGATCCTTAAAATTCTTTACTTCGTGATCGATTAAAAACGTAATTCTCTGTGTTTTAAATCCATACTAACCTTCATTGTCTTATTTAAATTTTCTTTTTATTGTTGCCTAATAACATTTTCTCTTACTAAGATAAATTTTTTATTCAATTATATTTGTTACACATTTTATAACACTTTTTTTACGTGATTGATTTATTATATTCTTGTAATTTACATATATATATGTGTACGATATAAGCTATATTTAGCGGTAAGCAACTAAGGGTAGCCTCTCAATATAACAAATAGGTCAGTGTCAAATTGAATTACAAGATACAGCATATGTACAGCATGCTACACAGCACTTCAGATCATCTGCATACATATTCACACTGGTGGGGATTACCAGATGCTTTTTTTATTGGACTATTATAACCATTGGAGTATAACTGAGAGAAAATCGAAGTTTTGGAAACTCTGGAGGGTACATGGGAAAATTAAGGATGGTACGCTTAGGCTATCAGATAATACAAGGCACTAAGATGGACTAACTGCAAAGTTCTGGCTCCCCACTAGTCGATGACATATAATCTCCATAGAATCTACACTACTAATAAACAATAATAATTAGCTTGGGCCATGTAGTTGGGACAAGAAAGGAGTCTTCTTTGTGGCCACCAGGTCTTAAGTAATTTCCTTAACCAGATGCTGGTCACTTTGGGTCAGGCAAATGGGTACTCTATTCGCAACATGCCACACATTTGTAAGTTTTAAAAAAAAATAATGAACGACACAAAGATTGATGATATAATCAACGTAATAAATCTAATTAGACCTACGAGCCTTCAAAATTTGACTCGGCAAACACCGAAATGATTTTAGGAATTAAACCCATGAAAAAGCCAATAAAGTCACAGAAAATTGCGAGACACGTTTTCAAAGCTGATCCTAGAAATGTTAATAAATGAAAAATTAAATGAAAAGGCATTCGGAAATAACAAAAAAAAAATGGCTTGAAACCATGGGGTATTAATATTTGCATCTGCTGTTAGGAGACAGTCCCTAAATATAATGATACCAAGAATGATAAAAAGGTCTTCCGTAAGAATGCTATTATTGCTATTGTCACTGATTGAAAGGTATTAATAATAATACCTATTGGTTCTTCGGAAATTAAGCTCACGGAAAAACTTCATAGAAAAATTTATGAGGTATTAGTCTCGTTAATAGATCGTAGCCCCTCTGGATAGCCACTGCCCAAGTTCATGAACTCCTAGTACCAGTATGAATTTTTAATAATTTACTGTTAAGTTTAGTTGAAGAAGTTCTGGATATGAAGTTCGATTCTCCAATTAACTTAATTAGTAGGGTGTGAAATCAAGTTCTTCAAAATAGTAGACTTCATTAAGTTTAAGAAGATTCTGGTGTATTTGTTGGGTTATTCGAGAGTGGTGCTACGCTCTCAAGGATGAATGAGTCCCTCCATATTTAGAAAAGACATGTTACTACTAAGAAGATAGTGACAAATAGAAAGGATATCGATAAGAATTAGGAAACTGTTTTTAATGCTTTTTACCGTTAAATATGGCTGAGATTAAGGACTAAAAAACATTAATTTTAGACCTCACTTTGCATTTGGTACAGCTCAGTGTATTCTCATTAAGAATACGAAAGGTAGTGAGGAATGTTTGTCAAAACGAGGAGACGCAATTGGGTAGAGTCCCCGCTATCTATGATATCTCGCATGACAAAATGAGCTATGAACTCTTCCAAGTCAGGTTTTATATTTATAATCAAAATAGGGTTCTTATAAATTAGCTTGTCTGCTAGAAAAAGTGAATTTTCTCATTAATCAGACGTATCGATATGATGTAAATAGGTATTGCCATTGTTCAAGAACACGGGATATACAAAGAAAGGGTAGAGAGAATTATAAATTGTTTTTCACTAATACAGGAAAAGATATATTCTGTCTTATTATCAATGTTCTTGTAATTGATGGAATTGGAATGATTGATTTTCGGTGTGTTTGAAGAAAAAACTAAGGATTTTGCAAGCCTCACTGACACTTTATTCACAGAGCACAAAGATTTACAATCGTCTCGCATCGCTGCGTCAGAGCATCTGACTCACAAATTTCCATCGACGCGTAATTAGACCGCTTCATATTAAGCCCCGCCCTTCGCGATCCGATTTTCATTTATTTTCTAAGAATAAAGGGGCGGTTGAACTTATTGTTTCAACCGTCGCAGCTTCTCGATTTTTCTATTTCTCGCGCTTTCCCGAACCCGCGGAATACGAACACACACACACACAAACGCACATCTCGATTTACCCCTGGACATAAAAAACTTCCGGCTTGAGGGAAGAAAAAGCCCATACAATCTAGTCACAACATTCTCGCGGATTTAATTTACAATAGAAAAAAGAAGGGTTTTACGTCTTCGCCTCCGAGTCATGCGAGATAGAGAGAGAAGAAAAGGTGAACAAAGCATACAATAATCAAGCAAACAAAATTTTAGTAATAAGTCATAGATACATGCTCGCGAAAAAAGAGACAAAGAGAGAGAGAGAGAGAGAGTGAGAGAGAGAGAGAGAGAAAGTGGAGGCGTCCACAAGTATACCCTCGCGTCAGTACACACACGCACACACGCATTTCCCTTCCCGCTCACACAAACGTAAAAGCTACACGTGTGTCCCTATCGAGCTTACAGCTCTACACAGCCAAGCGCACAACACAACTTTTGCGCATTTTATAGGTTCTTTTGATTTTTTCATCGCGGGCGTCCCCGCATCTTGGACACACGCCTTCCTGGGAAACATTTTCCCAGTTCCGTCTCTAACAGTTCTTTTAACTTTAATATCTTTATAATAGAGAATTATTGATATTGTACTGGTCTCTATGGAAATCAGTTACTTTTGTGAGAATTTCTGATAAAGTCTAAATATTTGATTGCAGTTGCATAATCTTTTAGTTCACGACTAAAGTCAAGAAGAACTGGATGCCGAGTCGAATTGAGTATATGACCGCTATTACGAAAGCAAAAGAAAATGAAGAATATGCAGAGTCAATCCCGAAAAATATAGGGATTACAAATATTGATAGATTCAGATTTTGAGCACCTTCCATATTATATGTTAATAGTGAAAAGATCCTTATGAGGTGCAGTCAAATAAAAACACAATTTATTTTGTTATTTTCGTCGATGTTTCGACTAGGTATCCCTAGTCCTTGTCTAGACACTTTAAATAAATAAATAATTAAATTACAATATTATACATACATATATATATATTTAATTAACGATAAAAATTTTTTTATATTTACCAAATTATTCTGTATAATGAATAATATTATACGACGTGTTAGTCGTAATGTCACAGTAATGTTTACAAATAATACGAGTATTTATTCTCAATTTATACATCTTACAGACGTCATAAGCTACGTCATGTTATTATTATTTAACATATTATTGAGAAACATATTATTAGTGTTACGTATTTAAATATCGTCAATATATATATTATTATGTATTATTATTTTATCGCTGGGTTACTATTCCGCCATAGCTGAGTCGGTCAAATCGTCTCAGCCTTTGCGAGGATCGGATTACTTCAATAAATGATACGATGATTAATATTCACGACTTTACATTTATTGTATGCAATCGGAAGAAAGAGTTTGTTATGTGTATGGCTCGTGATACGTCAGTTGTACCCTAATTGCAACTGTTTATTAAATTATTGTTACACTTCTCGTCTTTCGTTAATTACGCGTTACTTCTTACTCGACTCGGATCGGGAACTTCTTGTATGATCTTGACTGAGGTTTTTATAATCTCTCTATTGCAAGTTTTCGAATTCTTCCACTACCTGTTTAACCAACTTGTCTTCAGTATTTGTTAATTATTTTCACACCTCTTGTGAATCTGGTTCAATTTTATACCGATCAACTATTTCAGAATTTCAATCGTTACCAATTTTATGCTATAATTTGCAACTTTTGAATTGTCGGTTACTAAATTATGTTGAATTTCGTTACGTACGTAACGAAATTCAATTAGTAAGTGCTATTCCAATCAATTTGATAGGATAAAACATAGTCTGTATACAAAAATCTTCAATTTAATCATTAAAGACAGTAATGCACGCAAAGATAATTTAATTAGTAAATTAAACCCTCTTAAAAACAAAATATTAAGCTATAATATTAATGTTATTGTACTCAATAACTTCTTTCAAAAATGTGAAATTGAAAATCGGTACATCAATGAAAAAGAAAATAAAAGATTAGATAAAAAACTAAATAACTTAATATCAAAATAAATAAAGAACGGTGCACAATTAAACTTAATAAATAACAAATGGGTTCACAATAGAACAGATTTACATATTCCCGACAATGTTGTTTATATATCTCTCGGTCCTGGTTACAATGTAAATACAAAATTTACTTACAAGGACGCGGTCACAGTGAAAAAAAAATATAGATGCCACATTACCGACTCTTAATTTAAATGATCATGCAAAGATGGAATCCGAGAATTAATAATAGAATACATAAAAGAGAATATCAACAAAAAACAAAATGATAAACGAAACGCACATATTGAAAATCAAAAACTCAATAAGAAGAAAGAATTTTTAAAGAATAATAAAAATTTTTTTTCACTAATTCTTATAAAAGTAACATGACCGTATGTATTAGTGTTGAAGAATATAATACTAAAATAATGCAACTGATAAATGATACTAGTACATACAATATTATTAATAAAAATCCATTAAAAAGTTTACAATCTAAAACATACAGTTTACTAAAAAGTTTAAATGAAAATGAATATTTAGATAAAAAATATCACAATATTTAACTATCACAGACTAATACCAACCTTGCAAAAGCGTATGAAAATTCACAAAATTACCTGTCTTTTGCGTCCTATCATTTCTACTATCAACATCCCCTTGCATTTAATTGCAAAATATTTATATAGTGAACAAAAAAAATATATCAAACCCCCCCATATAGAGAATAAACAATAGTTTATAACTAAAAAATAAATTAAAAAACATCAAAATCCCATTAAATCATAAACTAATATTGTTAGATGTCAGTTCGTTATTCACCAATGTACCATATGAGTTAGTGATAAAAATTTTGGAAAAAAGAATATCTGATATACATAACATCAGTAGAATTCTATTTAATCATATTTTAGATATTACTGAATTTCTTTTTGATAATACATATTTTGTATTAGAAAAGAAATATTACAAACATTCGGTACTCCTATGGGCTCACCAATTTCACCTTTGTTTGCTGATATTGTGATGGATGACTTGGAATCTGAGTGTTTAAATTCATTAAAAAAGAAACAAATTATTCCATTATTTTATTACAGATATATTGACGATACTATTTGTTGTATTCATAAAGACCACTTAGAGGTCATTTTGAATACTTTTAACAGTTATAATATTCAATTACAATTTACATCTGAAATGGAAATTAATAAGTCTATTAACTTTCTTGATTTATCTATTATTAAAACTAAAAACAATAGAATTATTATGAATTGGCACCAGAAACCTTCACAGTCAGACAGGATACTTAATTTTGTATCCAATCACACACTGTCTCAAAAAAGGAATATTGTTTTTAATCTTATTAACAGAGCTACCTTATTATCTAACCAATGTTTTCTTCAAAACAATCTAAAAAGGGTTAGAATTATTCTTAAAAGGAATAATTACCCAGATTGTTTTGTTAAAAAACATATTAAAAAACATCTGAAAACACACAAATTTAAAAATAGCAAGGACAAGATTCATACTTTGAGCTTACTATTTTCTGAAAAATATTTTTCTGATCATGCCTTAAAGTTTAAAAAATATGACATACAATCAATATCAAAAATACAAAATAAATTAGACTCAATTATTAAAAACCCTAAAGACGTTACTGAAAAATGGGATTAAATAATGTAGTATATAAGATTAAATGTAAAGTCTGTTCATCTGTATATATTAGTGAAACTAAGCGCAATCTAAGAACAAGAATTAACGATCACATAAAAAATAATAACAATACATCTATAATATCTCAACATTCATTAGAATGCAATCATAGTATAGATTGAAAAAATGTAACTATTCTTGATAATGAGACGAATTATTGAAAAAGATTGATTTCTGAAATGATACATATTCAAATAAATAATAAAACTATTAACCGGCAAGAGAGTATGCAAAATTTAAATCGAAAATATCATGTTTCTCAATAATATGTCAAATAATAACAACATGACGTAGCTTATGACGTCTGTAAGATGTATAAATTGAGAATAAATACTCGTATTATTTGTAAACATTACTGTGACATTACGACTAACACGTCGTATAATATTATTCATTATACAGAATAATTTGGTAAATATAAAAAAATTTTTATCGTTAATTAAATATATATATATGTATGTATAATATTGTAATTTAATTATTTATTTATTTAAAGTGTCTAGACAAGGACTAGGGATACCTAGTCGAAACATCGACGAAAATAACAAAATAAATTGTGTTTTTATTTGACTGCACCTCATAAGGATCTTTTCACTATTAACATATAATATGGAAGGTGCTATGACTATATTTCAATTATTGTTATTGTACAAAAAGCTTTGAAGAAAGTTTCTAAGTGAATATCTACAATTGGATTATTTTTCAACCCTATAAAAATAAAGTAATCTTGTTGACCACTACATATAAAGTCAGAAATGAGTTTGGTCTACAACTGAATGTGTATTTTTTGGTTGGTTATTAATGAGAAGTATCTTGATGTAACATAGAATGGGCAATTAAAATGACACATTCAATAGAACAAATACTACTAAGGGTGCACGAATTACTTTTACATCCCAATTGTTTGTATATTGCATGTGTATATTAGGTATGGTGGAGATAATGCAATGAACCTTGGTTTGAGCAAAGGCCGATGCACTCCCTTCATCCGTCAATGTTATTCTAATACACATTAATCAGTACATCTGTTCTTGAACAAGTATTTTAATATAAATTTTTATTAAATAATTGTATCATATATACATCACTATGTGCAGATATAAATAATATATATTTATCTTTACTCTTTTTTCTATTCATTTATATTTATGAATTTCGATTTTTCTATTCTGACTTCCTTCATCTTTTTTATACTTTCTGCTCTTTTATTTTTATTTTAGAACTTTTCTCTAACTTTTTCATCAATTTGTTTTGCCTTTCTATTTCTCTCTATTCTACTGTTTTTCTTGCAATTCATTTTTTACCTTTTCTGTATATTCTATAACTTTTTTTCTTTCTTTTTCTATATTATGTCTTTTTTTATTAATTTTTCTAACTTTCACATTCACTTTACTGTAGGATATTACAAATTTTTTTAGTTAATAGCCTAATTCTAGATTTTCATCTATTACTATTCAATAAATGCCTGCATATATTAGCGTACAGTAATATAAATTATCATTAATATAATATGAATGAAATATTTTCATCTTATTTTACTCTCTCCAATCTCTAATTCCTCTATTACCAATTTCATTTTTATTTTATATATACAATACTAATCAATATTTTGTGTATTTATTTTCATTATTACAAACAAATGAACTAATTATCAATACGTTAGAATAATGAATAAAACTTATATTAATTAATTTGTGTAGCATATAATAATATTTGTGTAGCATATCTTAGTAAATCCATCAAAATTTTGAAATTCTGAAATGTATAAATTGCAAACTTTTAATTTATTTTTAAAATTTATTAAAATATATATGAAAAAAATTAATTAATTTAATTATAAAAAATTAGTAATATAATAAAAATTAATAAAAAATTTATATAATATATAATAAAACTTTTTAATATTTTGGAAATTATTAGTAAAAAAATATCGACAAAAATATTTACTTACTAACATATAAACAAATATTTTTATATATGTTATATTATCAATTTAAATATTTAATTTTTTTTTATCTTATTATTATTATTTTCTTAATATTAAATTTGAAATATTCTACAATAGTCTGTTTGAAATGGAAAAATCGATAAAATTGCAAGTCTATTTGACAAATATTATTTTATAATATAATATTATATTTTTATGAATATTATTTTATTAGTAATGAAAGTTTTTTTATAATTCTTACTTCCTTTTTGCATTAAATATTTTTTTTTTTGAATATTTAAAAATAAAAATAATTTTGATATCATATATAACTAAAAACTGTAAGTAATTTATTATTATTGCTATTTTTATTATTCATTGAAGCTTCATATATTCTTTATGTGAAGTTTTCATATACATTCTATATATAAATTTGTGATTGTATTATTTTTTAAGTTTTCTACTTTGAACAATAAATTCTTTTATTATTCGTAGATATTATCGTTTGATTCTTTTATATAATATCATATTTTGTCATATTAAAGTAATTTGAAATTTTTTGAAATTATTTTTGACATAGTTTATTGAAAATATAATATGAGATATTTATTGATTATTTATAAATTATTAAGATATATAAACTACTACAGAATTTTATTTTAATATTATTACATTTTATTTTTATAATTACGTTAGATTTACAGCTGTATAAATTTAAAAAACAATTTTTGATATATATTACTTGATTTTATGTTTAATTATTTTATAATTATATTTATAATTTATAAATCATTAAACATATATGTTTTTAAAAAATGTTAGTTACGATACTATTATTTTTTAGTTTATGAGTTTTGACTTTAAGAATGAAAATAAATTCTTTCTAAATTATGTTAAATTTGTCATTTGTGTCATAATATCGTCTAATACCTCATCGGTTTATAATATAGAATCTTATTTATAAAAAAAGTTTTAATTAAAAATGCACCTAATACTTAGGTGGCAAACATATGTATTTTATTGAGAAGACCTTATCGATTCAGATGTGGCGTTCGTAGTGGATGGTTGTAGAAGTATTAATACACTTTTTTAAATATGCCTCGCCCTAGAAGTTGTAATCTACCGTAGAAATCCATTGCTTTTGCAACCATACCCTGCTTTATAATTACTATTTTACAGTACTTAATTTTATTCAATTTTTTACTAGTTGTATTTATAAAAATATAAATTCTCGTGTGCTTTAAATGAAATGAATAATCCATTTCGTAAATTGTTTAGTAAAATTTTGGTTAAGTGAAGTTCATTTGGATATTTGCAGGTTTCATGATATCTAAATGTGTTGTGTATGAAACTTTAGATCACAATACAAGAAGAAAAGAATAGAGAAGGATAAAACTAAGAGAAAGATAGAGAATAAGGTGTGCGCGAGCACACAATCGTAGGACGTGGTGTTATACGACAGTTGGCGATTAGACGGCTTCTTGTTGACATCAGTGAATAAATTGCGAAGAATTCCAATTTTTAAAATCTAAAAATCATACAAAAACATTTTAAAAGTTTTTAATAATTATACTGTATGATTAATAATAAAAACGACAACTGTTACCTATTTCATTTAGAAAAGATCGAATTGATTCGGAGCCTTTTTAAAACTTACTTCTTTGCCCGTGTTTTACAATTTTTCAAGGGACAGACTAATAATTGATCATATGGCACTATTGCAGATCAGATTATAAAAACTTATAACCGACCAGTGAGTGTTTGTAAACAATTTTGACGTATACTTCAGTTTACTATAGTGACGGTGCCGCCTTCAATTACTTTTAACTAATGTTATTTGTTGTAAACTTTATCATTTGTTGCATAAAAAATGATTTATGAGTTTTTGATAGGCCTACAGAAACGATTTATAATAAATTTTTAGGGTACGAGATGTAAGTAATACTATAAAACTATTATAAATATAAAAATATTTTCTACTTATCGAAATTGTTTTTACATATGTTTCATATTATTTTTTATAAATTATTCATTTTTGTAGAAGTAATCTTAAGTACAATTATATATAAATTTGGTATATTTTGTGTTAAGACTTGCATGTATAACTAATTAAAAATATCCTCATGACTTTTACTTATTCTACCATGTCGATTACGACCCTTTCTCATCACATGTTTATTTATTACTAGTATTATTATTATTATTTCTTCAATAGGTACATATAATAGATATTGACAGTACTTGATGATGTATAAAATAATTAAATATTTATAGATACATATATGACAGCGATTAGTATAAAATACTGATATATATATTTCTGTATTTTTGTTTTTTCAATAGAAAATATCTTTGCAAAAGTATACATGCGATTTGTAAGCTGTATATGTATATTTTTTTCTTTCAAACAAAATTGTAAATATTGTGATATTTTGTGAATTAAAATTTATTCTAGTTATTTAATTTAAAAGGCTTCCTATTAATTTCATCATATTTATATCGATTTTTATTAAACGGAACTTTTATGTATATAAACTTTTTTTTTACTATTAATATATATATAATAAAATATTTTTATTTAAATATGAACAAAATTAACTGTATATTTTATGTAAAAAAAACTTTAAAGTATCATAACATTATTTTATCAATGAATCAATTAATTTTTAATTTAGTTTCATAGATTACATATTATTATATTACTTACTAATCATTGTAAAACAATTAATAATTATAGATATAGTGTAAATTATAGATTCATGTAAATATTTATCTCGTAGTTCAAACATTATATATATATTAAGATTGATTAAGATTTATATTTATTAAATGTCGTATATTTCTAATATTTACAATTTATTTTATTATATAGTATACATTAAAGTATGTTACACAATAATCAAATCAAAAAATTTTAATACAGAAAATATAAAGATTATAGATTATTAAATTATTGTTATTAAATTTAATTTACAACAAGATTATATTAAGAAACTGTTATAAAAATATCTCCTAATGTAATTTTATTAAAAGTTTAAATTAAAATGTAGTAATTTGCATAATATTATTATTATTGTTACTGTAGTAGTTGTTATTAGTATTATTAGAATCATATTCTTATTTTATAAGCTATTTACGTTATATAATAAATATTTAAGCTTATCAAAGCTTATTTTTATTAATCAATATGAGAAAAAATATTTGAATTTTGTATAAATTCTTATTAATAATTTCTTGATAAATAAATTTATATTTCTATAAATTTAACCGAATTTATTCATAAACTCATAGATCGATAACCATATCAAAGTATTAAAGTATTTATAACAAAACTAATTCTCTAATGAATATTTAAATATATATGTTCAACAAATTGAAAATTCATCTATAGAATTAAAATTTTATTATGTTTCTGTATTTTGAGATGTCATAAAATAAATCAATAATATATAAAATTCAAATTTAACAATTTATTAAGAATACAAAAATATAAGATTAATATTTTTATCTTTACAATGAGTTTTGTAATTACAAAATAACAAAATCGCAGTATTAATATAATAGTATTTTAATTTGTATATTTTTTGGAATAAAAATATAGAATTTAAAGTTAAAATTTTTTGAAAAACATACTCGTTTGGAATACTGTTATCAAATTATAATCTAGTCATAAAACTACAGATATGACCAAATCAGATATTTGAAACCTCCTAAAACACTTATTTTTTCTTTTTAAATATCTGAATTAATATTTATAATTATATTATATACGATTTTTCTACTAATGAAGTTTAATCAGTCGTGTAATTTATTTATTATTTAATAGTGAAGCTGCCTCATATCTAGTAAATCTAGTTGGATATTGTTTTAACTCTAAAATTTTAACTTTTGTATAATCATTATTTAGAATGCTACTTATTATTTTCGTTAATCTTCAATTCTTTTCTTTCTAACATGTCACAACTTTAGTATTTTAGTAAATGTTTTAATAATGCCGTTTTTTTCAATTTTTACATTATTCTTCTATACAGATAATATTTCATTTTATTAATTATAAATTTGTTTATGTTTTCATTTCATCGTATTAAAATGTGTTGACTTGGAATTTTAATCAAGATTTTCTATTGTAAGTAGTTATTGATTTTTCACTACACATTTTTATTGCATAAGCTTTATTTATTACTTAATCAACGATAATTTTTAATAATGAAAATATACGACAAATTGATACGCGTTACAATTTATTCTCTAAAGTTTTTTTTGACATTTTAATAAAAGTCTATTTAATAATCTGTTCAAATGAAAATTAAAATTTTAATTATGTCTAATTAAAACTTTTTTTTAATGTCATTTATAAAATAATTTAATTATTATTGAAATTTATCTTATTTGTATTATTGTAATATAATTATTCTGTTAATTGTAATATATATTCATTTTTTTCATGAATAGAAAAACAACTGATAGTAGTTAAAATTACAGTCTGTATAAACAGATAGTATTAGTTACAAATTTATGCTTTACTTATAACGTTATACTTAAGACTTTATGAGTATAAAATGTATCTAATGAATTTATTATACATTATCTGTAATTGCACGCGTATTTATACATTTGTGTATGTGTGAAAAATACAACATAAACATTCACACTATAAATTTACGTCATATAAATCCGAAATTAGGTTATGTTTATTATTACCTTTAATAAAAAGTTATATGACTTTCATAAAAGCAAAAGGTAAAAATAAAATAAAAATTATATTTAGCATTTATTAAATTTCCATGTATTATAAAAATTATTTAATTGGAAATTAATTTATTTTATTACAAATTGCCTATGCATATACATTTATATTTTTATATAATTTATATCCTTAGTATTCAAATTTAATTAGTCTAATTATAATATTATTAAACATATACATTGTTATTATTACCTTTGTTTTTTAAAAATATAAATAATATATTTTTTTTAAAATAATAATAATTAAACAAGTTTCAAATACTTAATTCATTACAAGGATTGCTTATCCTAATTTGTGTACCCTTGAATTTCAGTTACATTCGCAAAAAAATATTATTTGTCAATTGTATATTCTAAAATTAATAGTTAATATAATATTTTAAAAAAAAAAAAAAAAAAAATTTTGTAGTTGATTGTAATTAAAATAAAATACAAAATATATTTTATTTAGTAAAATCATTCATCGCATACAACAATGAAAGCAACAATTAAACAGTTCTACCATTATAAATATTAAAAAAACATTGTCCATGTTATATTATTCTGGTGTACAACTAAATTGTAATGTCGTAATTGTACTCCAGTTTGATGGAGCCGGATACATAGTTGATATGTATTGTGTGGATACTCTATTCTGTAATTAATAAATATCAAAGGTGCTAAAACCCCCTAGCGATAATTACATGTTAGTTATGTAACGTAAAGACTGCTACGCCGGGATGAAGCTCACCGGTGTCTAGGGTTTTTGTTTTAATACAGGACGGGTGTCAGGGTGATGGGAGGGGGGGGGAAGAATTTCAAGCAATACGGTAAAGTGCTGTTTTTGGTGAGAAAAAGGTCATTGAATTTATTACTCTTTTTACAGTCGACGGAATACAACTTGCGTGTTATACATGATCGACGGTGATTCATTATACTTCGGAGAAATAAAAAGTTAAGCGGTTATTTTACCGTGATTTAGATAAAAAAGATATTTAGTTAACTTCGGATAATTTAAACTGCAATTCGATGAGAGAACAATTATTTACCTTAAAAATTTAACTAAAATATTAAAATGATTGGGGTGCGCCTTAAACACTTATTTAACTCAAAAACAACCGATTACAATTTCCTACAATATTACAATATTCGGGTATGCATTGAATATTTATTTATAAAATATATTTTTTACATAATCTTAAGCAATATTACGACGATCGGGTTTGGTTTCGGTCATCCGCTGGCAGGGGCGGTCAGTATCGTGGCAGTCTTCACACGGGGAGGTTAATCTGTCTGCGGTGCCTCTTGCGGACGGTTGTATTTTCCGACTGCACGCTGGCGGTGCGGCGTAGTGTTGGGGCGAGGGGGGAAAGTTTACTCGTGATTGCATAGCCGTCACAGTTATTATCTGTCATTAGCATCTTTACATGTGCTACTAGTTTATTGCATAACTTTGTTTTCAAAAATTATGAATGTCAAACGTTTAGAATATTTAGTTATTTTTACAAAATTCAATTAACTTTATATTCTTTAATATAATTTTTGCAAGTATACTGAAAAGTCGTTAATATAAATATTTTTTATTTACTTAATTTACTGATTAAATACTCTCTTGAAATTAAATATTTTGAAATTTTCATTGTAAATTACAGGTGGTACAGAAAAGACGGAGGGTGAAAAGTTTAATGATCACCTCCATAGGCGTATTGGAGGTAATGTTGGTGTAGGTGCAGGTGTTGTTTTGGGATCTCAAAGTCGGTCGGCTCCGATAGGAAGTGGACGCTCTCGAGACGAACCTCGCAGGCATACTCTTAGCGGTGATCATCAAGCTGTTGCACTATTGCACCATCAACAATTTAACACTATATCTAATACGACAGGAAGCCAAACAATTCATCCTTTGCACCCACGACATCTTCCACCCCCTCATAATCAGTACGGAACAATTCGCCAAACTACTATGGACCTTGAGGTGATGCTTTAAACATTTTATATTATTTACAATTTAAGTGGCTTCATTTTTTTAAATCCATTTCAGTATCATTTCAATGTACAATTTTTTTAGGACTTAACCGATTGAATGTATATCTTACTTTATTGACATTGTTTACATTATGTATATTTGAATTACAAAATATAATACAATATATTTGCATATTTATAATTTTTTTTATTAAATTATAATTATTTTTCGATGATCTATGTTCATATTGATCTATTAAAAAACTGTAGCTCTCGTATTTATTGGATTGGTGCATTGGTGACAATTTAATTTATTGTATCAGTCGTAAAGAGTAAAAGCTTCTACTACTTTGTAATAGGTTTGAATAGTTCAAAAAGATAACAGTAATCTTAGCGATGGCGAATATACTTTCATGATTTCTTTTTATATTATGCAAGCATATGTGTTACAATAAGTTTATAAATTTATTATAAATGCAGTTGTACTAACTTTTTCACATCATAATACATTTATACGTTTAAAAGAAATGTGATCATTTTTCTATTTTTGTTTTAATTTTTTTTTATATTTTCTTATATGATTGGCTCTACCTTTTTTATTTAATTTTTATTTAATCAAATAGTTGTAAGTAAAGAATGTGCATTCTCCGTTGTCACAACACACAAATGCAGTGGTTGGATTGATAAAACTTGACCGACTTATTTTTGTAAATTACAATGGAAATTAATCACATTTTTATTAACGGATGTTGTAGGGGCGGATGTTAATTGGTTGTTATTATACAGAATATATTTCTTTAATAAACGAATATTTATTTGACAAGATTTATGCTACATATATTAGATTTTACTGTAAGTAGACTTAATGGTACTCACTGATCTATAGAGAAAGAGAAAAACAAAGACAGATAATGTTAAAATCTTATGCATGCTAGAGAAAAGGAGAAAGAAGATTGAGATGATGGATCCATCATATCTACACAACAGCATTCACATTCGCACACCATATAATTTATCTTAAAAATCTAATTTACATTCCTGACCGTCTCTGAAATATATCTTGGTTATGTGCACAGCAAATCTATTGTACGCTTTATTAGCCCATGTCATCATAATCGTGAACGCACATCTTTTGGGATTACTAACCATTCCATCGCTAATACTATTGTTAATTTAAAAAGGTAATCATCATTATTATTTGCAATGTCAAAGACATAATATTGATTTTTTGAATTTTCATAATGAAATACAATGATCTGAGTTTACAAATTAAGTTAGTAAATCAACTTTTTTTTAATCGAAGAATATATGCTTATGTTATTGATAATTTAATTAAATGATTCACTACATAATTCATGAATAAAATTCCATTTTAGATTTTTGATTAAAAAATTTTAAGATTTCTTTTACAATTTTAGGAATAAGAATATACACTGTAATTTAATATTTTTTAAATTTTTTAGGTTTTTATTGGTTCAGTAGCTTTCTTGGTTAACTGAATAAGTTGCACAATAAGTTAATAATTAATTTAATAAAAATAATACATTGCTAAAAATTTATAATAAAAATTAAATAAAAACTATTTTCTAATCAATAGTTGAGAAACGAAAAGTACAAAAAAATACTGTCAAAATTGTTCTTATTTAATGCTTTAAAGTATCTGTTTCTAAGCTATTTGTTTTATATAATCAATTCCATTCGATATTTCAATTTTAAAAACTAACGGTGAACAGTTCACTTTATTATGTGAATATAATGTAGTGTGATTTAAAAATTTAATTGGGCGTTAATTCTCTTATAAACTAAATTAAATTAAGAAAATGTTGCCTTGTGTATCACGTAATTATCTACACAAACATTTTTAGTAATAAAAAAATACATTTGTATTGATGGTACATAATTTTAACGTACAATAATAGAATTACCTTATAGAAAAAATGTTCATCATACACAGCATAGAATACAGTATCACATTTTTGTTTTTCGTTTCACTGTTTTTTTAGCACTATTTTTCTGTTCCTCAGATTTTCTTTTTGTTGCTGTTTTTCGTCTACTTTCTCCTTTCTAATCTTTTTTCTAATTCTATCGTATCCTTCAGTGTCTCTTTTTCCAAATTTTTCTTTATACACCTTTTCATTATTTCATTTTCCCCTTCTCTCTTGCCTCTTTCTCTTTCCTCCCTTATCTTTTTATACAGGTCTTTTGTCTCCTCGCAGTTATCTATCCAATGTTCCCAGTTACCATCTTCTTTCCCACATAGTTGGCATTTCCTTTCTTCTGGTTTTAACCAGTACTTATTCGCCGTCGTGATGTTCCCACATCTTATTCTGGCCATTTCTCTCATTTCTTTCAGGTTGCCTTCTTTCTGTAGGTATAGTGGTAATCCATCCTTACTTATTTCTACGTAAGTCCTGTTATATCTTGCCTCTGTCATTTTGCACCTCCTTACCTGTAGTTGTATATCTCTGTCTCTTCTTTTTATTTCTGTATAGATATTCTTTTCTTTCCTCTTCCAGTATTCTAATTGTGCTCTGCTAAAACCTATTTTGTTTAGCCATGTTTCTATGTTGTCTTTCTTTTCTTGCCTATTCCTTGCCCATTGTTCCTCGAGACATTTCTTTATCCATCTATGCCCCTCCATGTTCTTTATCTTTTCCTCAAATTTTATAATTCTTATCTTCCGTTCTCCATCCATCCTGTATTCATCTGTCTCCTCATAAACTATATATCTAGGGGTACAAAAATCGAGTCTCAAGGTCCACCTGTAATAATCGATCTTGATCCTCTCCATTTTCTCCGCATTTTCCATTCCCCATATCTCCACACCATATTCCATGACACTCTTGACCAAGTATTGGAACATCATTTTCCTGAGCTTAAAGTCTCCCTGACACCTTCTTTCTGCCAAGCTCCATGCTTTCCTTGCCGCGATTCTGCCTTTATTCATCCTCTCTCTTATCTGGTCGTCGTATTTTCCATCATCTCTGAAGACGAAGCCAAGGTATCTGAAGCTTTTTACCATTTCTATCTTCTTTCCCTTCCATTTCCATTCTTCAGCTTTCATTTTTCTTTCACTTTTCGCTACCATGACTTTCGTCTTCACTGTATTTAGTTCTAGTTTTCTCTGTTCCAGAAAAGCTTTTAAAGTTATCATCATGGCTTGGAGGGCTTCTCTGTTTTCACCTAGGATTACCAGATCGTCAGCATATGCTAGCGACCATATCCTTTTGTCTTTTATTTTTGTTCCTCCTGTTTTTTTCTTTTCCATTTCTTCCTCTAGCTCCGAGATGTAGATATTGAACAGGATCGGGCTTAGGCTGCAGCCTTGTCTCAAGCCTTTATTTACCCAGAACTCCTCTGTTAGTCCATCTCCCGTTCTCACCCTGCATCTCGTTTCCCTGTATATCTCCTTTATTCTGTAGATTAGTTTCTTGTTAAAGCCTTTCCTTTCCATTATCTGCCAGAGCTTCTTTCTACATACAGTATCAAAGGCTGCTTTAATGTCCACAAACATCATATATAATCTCTTTTTCTTTTATGTTCCTTCTTATTAAATAGTCTAGAATATATATGTTGTCCATGGTTCCTCTTCCTGCCCTAAACCCTGCTTGTCCTTCCGGGATTACTCCTCTTTCCTCCGTTTCCTTCTCTAGTCTATTCCTCAGTATACCTGTGTATATCTTATACCCTGATGTAAGCATGGATAGACCTCTGTAGTTTCCTGGGTCTTCTTCGTCTCCTTTCTTATAGATCGGCACGATAATTGCAGTCTTCCAATCCTGCGGGATTGTTCCATTTTTCCATATTTTCTTTAGGATTTCTCCTATCCTGTTTTTTATCTCTGCGCCTGCGTGGATCCATGCTTCATTAGGTATCTCATCAATTCCTGTGGCCTTCTTCTTTTTGAGTTTTTCCCAGACTCTTGTAATCTCTCAGTCTTCCAATACCTCTGTCTCCTCTTGGCTATCTTTCTTTGTTCTTGATTTTGGCTCTCCATTTGTTCTCTTTTCTTTTCCTCCAAGTAGGTCCATAAAGTGTCTTCTCCATGTTTCCTTACTAATGTTGTTTTTATTTTCTATTTTTTGTTTTCTCCCTCTATTCAAGTATTCCCATACCTGTCCTTCGTTTTTTAGTTTCCTTAACTCCTCTTTGTCTCTTTCTTTTTGTTCCTTCCTTTTCTTTTCACATATTACTTTCCACTCCTTTCTTTTCCTTAGGTATTCTTCTTTATCGGTTCTTCCTTTCTTCCATTTTTTAAGCGCCTTTTTTGCTTCATTCTTTTGCCTCTTACATTGCCTGTCATACCACTTTCTGTCTCCTATTCTCCATTTTTTCCTTCTTATCTCTCTTTTTTCCATACTGTCTTTTATTTTCTCCTTTATTTCTTTCCATAGAGTTTCTATATCCTTTCCTTCTTTTGCTTTTTCATATCTTCCCTCTGTTTTTTCTTTGTACTTCATTATGCTTTCCGTGTTCCAGTTATTTATTATTTTTCTTTCTTCTTCTTCCCTTTCTTCTCTCTCTCTCTCCCTTTCCTTTTCTCCTGTTTTCAGTGTCACCACCAGTGGTAGGTGATCTGACTCTACTCTTTTTTCTATTCTCATTAGCTCTGTTCTCTCTTTTACTTCCCTGTCCGCTATTACCAAGTCTATTACTGTATTGCCTCTTGCGCCTATGAATGTGTACTTCCCCTGCTCGTCTCCTCTCGTCATTCCGTTTAATACACTTAGCCCATTTCTTGTTATATTGTCAATGAGAGTTTTTCCTTCTCTGTCAACTTTTTTGTCCTTGCTTTTCCTTTTACTCTCTTTGCCTTCCCCATAGTCTTGTGTTCTCGCTCCCCACTCTCCTGCCCTCGCGTTAAAATCTCCCATAATGAGTTTTTCTTTTTCTCCCCCGTAGCTCTCCTCTTCTATTATTTTCCATTGCTTCTTTGTGTCTCTTCCCTGGTTTACATAGATTCCCCATATATCCATCATTTTTCTTCCATCTTCTATTTCTATTCTTGTTTTCACCACCCCTTCTCCCATGTCTTTGCCTATCTCTTGTGCTTTTGTTGACCAGCTTTTTTCTATCCCTATCATTATACCCCCTTTCGCTCTTCCTTTTCGCTTCTCCCTTCTCGCACCATATAGGGTCCATTTCATGTATCCTGGTAGTTTATCTTTCAGTTTTTCTATATCTTTCTGCTCTACTCATGTTTCTACTATAGAGACATAATCCATTTTCCCTATATATTCCCAAAATTCTCTGTCTTTTCTCCATATCCCTGCTATGTTCCAAAAGAGGATTTTCCTTGTCTCCTTATCTGTATTTTTATTTTTCTTTTCTTGTCTATCTTTATCTTGTCTGTTTTTTTTCTTGTTTCTCTTCGTCTTCTGATTTATGTCTATTCTTTTTTTTGTTTTATTGTCATCTCTGTTCTCGTTCTTCTCTGTCTCTTGTCTTTTGTTTATGTATACTTTTTGTCTGTCTGTTTTTTTGTCTTGGTTCTGTCTTATTTTATCTTTTTTTCTGTCTTTCTTTGTTGTATGTTTGTTCTTCGTCTTCTTGTTTGTGTTTTTGTCCCGTCCCTTCTCTACATTAAATTTTTATTTTTATTTTCTTTGTTTTTTGTGTTTTCTCCTTTCTCTTCCACTTCCCGGTCTGTTGTTTTTCTCTCTTCTTCATCTATTTCTTTCTCGTTGTCTTGTGTTGTCTTGTTTGTTTCCTCTGTCTTTTTTGTGTCTGTGGTTTCCTCTTTTTCTTCTTCTTTTTCGTTCTGTTTTTCTTCTCTGGTTTTTCCTTTGTCCATCTTTTTTTTCATGCTTTCCAGCAACCTGTCCATTATCTCCTTACCTACCCATCTTTCCCATTTTCCATTTATAAATACTTTCTTCAAACCTATCTTCGAGAAGAATCCTTCTTGTCTCGCCCTCCTTACCCAGCCCCTGATCTCTTCCTGCGTTCTTCTCTCCTCGAAGGTTAGGTCGAAGTCCATATATATATCCGTTCCAATTAGTTTTTTTCTAACGTCCCATATTAAATTTCTTTTGTCCCTGTTTTCCGTTTTTATAACTATCATTCTCCCGCTCTACCATGTTGCCCTTATCTCCACTTCCAAGTCTAGTCTTCCTTTGATAAAGTTTTTTGCCCATTGTTGTAGGCCAGTCTTTTTACTTCCTCTCTATTTGCTCCTTTTATCACTACGTTCTCCTCTCTATCCTTTCTCTCTCGTTCCCATAATAGCTTCCTGAACTCCTGTATTTCTTTGTCCGACATCGTGCTCCCTGTTCTGCTTCCTCTTTGTTCGTCACTATTTGCTCTAGAGCTGGATCTGCCACTGTTTCTGCTGCTGGACCTGGATGCATTTGTTTTTTCTGATCTTTCTCCCTCGCTTGTGTCCCTCTTTCCCTGTTCTGATTGGTTGTTTGCCCATTTCTCTATGTTCCATCTCCATTCAGTATTTTCTTTCCTTTCTTCTACTAATTCATCTATCCTATCTTGCATTTCTTTCATCTTTCCCTCTGCGTTTCTGGCCCATCTCCTTGAATCTTCGAGCTCATTCCTTATTTTCTCCATCTCTCTTTCTTGTTTCTTTTCATATTTGTTTATCATCTCCTTTATTTCTTTTCTTTCTTTCTCATATTTCTTCTCTAATTTTTCTATTTTTTCCATTATTTCGGTTATACTATTTTCTTTTTCTGTCCCTGTTACCTCTCTCTCTCTAAGTTTCCTCTCTTCTTTGTTTCTTTTATTCTCCTCATCTCTTGCGGTTTCCTCCTCCCATGTTACCTTCTTCTTTGTGCATTCAAGTGTTAGCTGAGTGCTTTCCCTCTTGTTGCTAGTTCCTCTTCCTTTGCTCATTTTGGTTTTTTCTTGTCTTAGGCTCATTTTATTTTATTTTGATTTTATTTTAATTTAGGTTATCTTTTATATTATATTATATTATTATATGTTATTATGTTATTTTATATATTATCTTTATTTTATATTTGTTTATTTTATTTTATTTTATTTTATTTTATTCTGCTTTGTGTTCTGTGTTTTATTCTATTGTTTTAGGTATATTATATTATTGGTTTGTTTTATTGCTTTTTATATTTAAATTTTTCCAAATTGAAATTGTGTAAAAAATTTTTATTTTTCAAAAATTGTGAAAAAACCTTGTAAATTCTTTCAGAGGTTGCAAAAGTTGTAGAGTTCTGTTATTATCCTTATGGTAGTAATTTTTATTTTTATTTTATCTTTGTTTATTTATTTGTTTTGTCTCTATTTCTGTTTAATTTTTGTTGATTATTAAATTCTGTTTTTTTTCTATTGTTTATTTTCTTTATTTTTTATTTTTTGTATTAGCCTTTTATTGTTTTATATTTTATCACTGTTTCCTTACTTTATCTAGCTTCCCCTCAATCGCCGTTCAGCTTCATGGGTTATCCGCCGTCAGTGTTTGGCGCTGTCCGTTTCACTTTCGTAATGCGTATCTACCGTCTATGGCGCCCGTATTTTTCCCGGCTCCCGGCTTTTTCTTCCCGCTGTGGTACTAACCTCACTTTTTTCGCACACTTTTATCTTTCTTTTCCTCCACCTCTAGGTCCTCGTCGTCTTTTCTTTTATATCTCCTTGCTTATGTTTCACCTCACTGTATATTTTAGGATACTTTTTTTCTTCCCTCTGTTTCACTGTATATATATTAATGCTCTTGTACGTTCACTTGCTCGCCCACGATGTGTCGCTTGCTGTGTTCGATAACGGAATCCCACAGCATAGAATACAAATAATCGATGTATATGTTATGTTGATTCGATTAATATAAAATTATTTTTATTTATTGTATTACCCACGTAATTCGTCATTTATTATATACGATTTATTTATATACATTTATATTATAATTGCAGAGCCAAAATAAAATTTTTTCATGTCGATCATTTTATAATTTTTTTCTCTAAATTACATTATAATTTAGAGAAATAAATTGTCAATACGTATTAACAATTTGAAAAACACCTTTCGCGCGAAGTAAAATTCTGCTGCATCTAAGTATCAAAAAAACAAAAAAAAAGGGACAAATGAGGAAAGAGTTTATCAACATTTTAAGACCCCTTCCAAACTTCTACGACCAATAGTCGCAAAATGAAAAAAAAATTGGATACTTTGTGGATGAACTATGTATATTATCAATATATATTTATATTTCCTTTTCTCATTTTCTCTTTATATTTCTCTTTTATATATTCTACAATTTATTATTAATCTTTATCTTCTTATTGCTCTATATTCCACAAAATCTATCACTTTTCTAATTTCCATTTTTCAATATTATATTTAAAAATTATATTATATACTATTCAAACGGACTGTAAAAAATAAATTAATTGTCGTTTTCCTTTCTTACTTGAATTTCATATTAGAATATTTCAACTTACGGAACTTTTTTTTGATCACCAATAATATTCATATATTCGATGAAAATCACCAATTACTCCTCAATTATTAGTGATAGCATCTTTCTATATTACTTTTGTCTTCATTATTCCAGCGCACTCTTTATTATACAATAATCTCAATTATTAATTACTCGATCGGTAATTTTGTATATTATCGTTACTAGTAAACATATGGCAATGTGTGGCGATTAAAAAGCCGCGGTCTTATTCCCTTTACTATGCACTAATATAATATATATATAGACATATAATCCTTTTTCCATAAGTGCTTCTAAAGCAATTCTTATACATAAACCAGTATCTAGATATTGTATTTTTGGCTGCTACATTACATTAATATGGCATCGTTCAGTCTCGTGTTGATAGTTGGTCACAAGTGTATTAAGATTATTGTTTATTAAACAATTAAATATTCCTACTACTGTGTCGAATTCTTTTGTCACACACTATACAAAATGAGTTACGTAACTTGGATTTAACATATTAGAAATATAATGCCTTTCTACTTTTCATGGTTAGCGAGCTTAATAAGCAATTTAGTAGTATTTTCCACGATCCTACTATCCCTGATGTTGCTTTTGAGGCTCTTGATAATTTACATTACGCTGAGCTATTTAATTTCGCCGTGATATCGGAGTCGGACGATAGGGAGGCGGTTTTGCATTTTGGTACCCAGGAGGACTGACGGGATCTCAAGGGGAGTTATACTAAAAGTACTGCCTGCTATTATCCAAAGAATCTTCAATGTTTCTCTCTGTGAGTTTAGCTTCCTATCGGTTTGGATAAGGTAAAATGCAACTGATCTAACGGACTATCATCTTATCTCTCTTCTTTGCCTTTTATCCAAATTTTTGGAATAGCTGGTACATAAGTAGCTGACATTCTGTTTCGAAACTCGGCTATTTTTAGACTCTCTCCATACTGTTTTCGGTGCTACATATTCCACACAGTATACCCTTTTCAAACTGATTAATGACATTAAACGTGATATTGACAAGAGAATGGTCATCCTACTCTTATTATTCGACGTTAGTAAGGCATTTGACATGGTTGATCATACAAAGCTCCTTCGAAAGTTTCCGTTTTTCTGCCTTTCCAAAGGGGTCATCAGATGGATCGCATCATATCTTACTGATAGAGAGAAAACTGTTTTTGGTGCAAATAGCAAGCTATCTTTTTTTATTAACCTTAGGTTTTATTGAACTCATCGCAAGGCTCAGTTTTTGGTCTTCTACTATTCTCTATCTAGATCAATGACATCAGCATATTTCTTACCGTGTAAATATAAAATCTAATATATGCTGATAATCTTCAAATCTACTGTCAATACCCCCTTGAGGAGCTGGGCGCATATTCTGCCATGATGACAGAAAATACTGATAGAACCATTGACCAGATCATAAATAACCATTTTAAACTGAATATAACTAAGACCAAAGCCATTGTCATCGGCTCACCTTATTTCATTAAAAATTTGAAGAATAAAGCAAATCCATACTTGATGGTAGGAAACCCAAAGGTTGATTTTGAGTCATCTTTACGCTGTTTTGGGGTCATGCTAGATTCTAAGCTCAACAATATTTGAAATGTACAAGAAAGTATATTAATTAATGTAAAGGGTAATATTTCTTTAGGAAAAGCATTAATCTCAGGCTGTGCAAACATCTTATTCAAAATCTATTATTTCCTATTGTTGACAATTGTTCACTTGTTTATTACTCCGACATCACTGCGAAACTTAACTTTATATCACAGCGCTTAATTAACCCTGGAATCCGTTATATCAATGGTGTAACAAGGGGCGATGATATCTGTCCTTACAGGTGAGTATTACAGTGGCCCTCTAGGGCTGGACATAAGCAGTACTTTATACTTAGCCTCCTTTGGAAGATTACAAATCTTAATACTCCTACCTACTTCCTAATTTTCTTCTATTTTAAAGAACCGTCCTCCTGTTAGGGGAGATGTGACACCTCTGGATATCCCTTCCTTTTCAACGCAGGTATTGAGGAAATACTATCATATAAACACCATATACTTTTGGAACTCCCTCCCTGCTTAAGAGACATCAGTGGCTATCAAATTTTAAAATAGAGAGTATGCACACATCTACCTGCCCTTGAGAGCATAAATGCTTAAATGCTACTCGCTCCTTGAATACACTAATAATTTTATTATCAAAAATTTTAATCCCATAGCTGTAAGCCCTGGTATATATTTATGTATTGAATTTTATTATATAAATTGAATTCTGTATTTATTTATTCAATGTATTTTGCAATATAAAACTTAATGCACTGACAATAAAAACATTATCTAATAAAATTATCTAATCATAATTTAATCTCCTTCCCCTTCTCGCTATGTCTCTTCAAGCATGTATTATTTAATTTATTTAATTAATTAATTAATTATTTAATTAATGTATTATTTAAGATGGGAAGCCATCGATTAAATTTAACAATTTCGAAAAAAATATTTTAAAAATAGAGGTAATTTCAGGGTCACATGATATAATAAAATATTTTCTTGTAGAAAACTATTATGTTGGACATTTGAAGATGTTCAATTAATCATCGGAATATTCAAATTTATTATTTGAAATGAATATTTGCAAATTTATTCTCTTAACTTAGATATAGGAAATTTTTCATTTATACACGAACAAGTTTTTTTAGGTCAAAAGAAGTTGTGTAATATACCTTACAAACATTTACATATTTATAATAATTTAAAGTTTTTAAAATTATGTTTCTCTTTCTTCTAAGGACATCATCGCATATAACATGTTTTCCATGTTCTATGATGTATAATAATTTTTTATAGTAACATGGAAAAATTAAATACCTTTTTTCATAATTGCGATTGCACAATGTAGTTGGTGAAAGAAGGAAAATAAGTGATTTTTAGAGAAATACAATCTAAAATATGTGACAATGCAAGATTATTCATTAGAAACAGAGTATTTGAGAATTGAAATGCTATGAAAACATATGTAATGGATTCATATTAAGACAAAAGGTCTCATGGATAATAGCAGCTGGAATTATCGTTCTGCAGACAAGGATAGAAAGAAGAATAGAAGATTGTCTTATTAAACTAATAAATAATTTAGATGAGTCATATTTTTAAGCGGAAAAGCTGTCTGCATTAAACTATTAAAATTAATATATCAACATATTTGTAAACAGACTTAAAAAAGACTTACAAATATGTGTTAAATTATAAAAGCCCTCATATTTTGAGAAGGCTGTACCAATAGCAACAGTGGAAGATATAGAACTGAAATCATCTAGGAAGATCAAAAACTTCAAAATTTAAGCATCAAGAGACAATAAATATTGCAATTTCTCTAAGAAATCAGGGCATACAGATGAGCAATGCCGATATAAACATAACATATCTGGAAGACTGAATACAAAATATAAAATAAATAAATATTACAGTTTCTGTGAAAAATCATGATTCTTAGAGACTGGACGAAGATCAAAAATACACATGAAGAATATCTAAAATTAAAGAAACGAAACAAATTATTCAAATATAAATAAAACAAAAAGATTTAATTAATGCAAAAATCTTGGATATTTAATTCGCGTACATAGAAAATATTGATATAATAATTCACTTCGACAAAACAATAAATCCAACAGATCTGATAAAAATAATAAAAATATTGAAGGACATCATTTATGCTCCAAAAATTTTGCAGTCATTGACGAACTGAAAAAAATTCGTTATCTAAAGACAGACCAATAATAAATAAAATTCTTAGTAAAGCTTAATGAACTTTAAATATGTCTCCGAAACTAAAAACCGCAACAAAAAATGTTGAATTTTATATCAACGATCTAAAATCACCAAAAAATTTACTTTTTTATATAGAAATAGATATTTCAATTATTAAACTGCTGAAATTTTTAGATAACTATAATTTGTATGAAGATGTCAAAGTAAAGATAAGAGTTTTATCAACGGAAAACATTGAAACATCGGGCTACTGCGTTTCAAAAATAAGGATAAATAATATATTTTACTATGTCAGATTTTACATAGTAAGAGATGATTTTCCTATCCCATACGAAGGAATACTAGAAAATGATATCATCACAAACTTTATTATGGTAATAAATAATAAATCTAAATACAGTCAGTGGAGAATGGTGATCAAATTCCAATAACACAAAACATCATTAACGAAAATATTGATCATTCAATCAATGAAACAAAGGTAAAAAATAATAAAGTACCCACAAGAGCTGAGACTTTTGTTGAGGTATATATTATAAATATAGTTAAAAGAAAGAACAATTTATTCTATGATTTTACAAAATGCTGTCTATCTCTGCCGAAGCATATCTACAGTTAATTTTAATTCTAAAGCCATGACTACTATATTCAATACTAACGATGTAGATATTCAAATAGACATGTCACTGATTGAATTTGCACACTTTACACCGAGTCCCAAAATAATGAAAATTGGTACTAACTCAGTAATAAATTTTAATAGTTCATCAAGGAAACTAAAATGATTAAAAATGAATCTAAGACTTAAGAATTTGGATAAAAAAGAAAAGGAATTCATTCTAGATATTTGTTACGAATTCAATGACGAATTTAATTTTAATGATAAAGATTTAATTATATCATACGGATGGCATCAGTCATAAAATAAAAATGACACTAGCCAAACATGTAGCAACAAAAATTTATAAATACTCCAAAATACATAAGAAATGAATTAAAAATTAATTTAATAAGATAAGCAAAAATACGATCGAACCTTCGAAGTCACCATGGAATTTTCTACTATAGATAGTTAAAAACTAGATGATGACACATAAAAAGAAAAAAGTAGAATCGTAATCGACTACCGAAGACTCAGTGAAATGAATGTAGGAAATTCTTTTCCAATACCGAATGTGAACAATATTTTAGATAACTTAGGCAATTTTAAATACTTCACAGTGCTACATTCAGCCTCTGGTTTTCATTAAATCGAGATAGATGAATGTGATAAACAGGAACTAGCTTTCTTCGTGGATAGGGGCATTATCAATTTATACATATGCCTTTTGAACTGAAAACTGTACCTGTTATATTCAAAAGATTATTGAACACTGTTGTCAAAGGAGTGCAAGGAATCAGATGTCTTTTATATCTCAACGATACCATTTGCTACGCTAATTCATTATAAATCCAAATGAGTCAAACGCAGGAAAATATTTGATTGATCCAAAGTATAATTTAAACCTATAGGCTACTAAATGTAAATTTCTTCGACGTGAACTGATGTATCTAGGACAAAAATTTTCAGAAAATGGAGTCAGTCCAAATCTAGACAATATTAAAACTGTTGTAAATTATCTTACTTTAAAACGAGAAAACGATATACAAACTTTTCTAGCATTAACTGGATACTACCGAATATTTATCCAAGATTATAATAAAATCGCCAAACCAATAGCTCTATTATTAAAAAAGAATACACCTTTATAGATGAACTAGTACACTAGTACACCACAAGAAACATTTGAACGATTAAAAATTTGCCTTATTACATCTAAACTAATACAATATTCAAATTTTACAAGAGAATTCGTCTTAACAACCGATTCTAGTAATTTCGCTATCGGAGTTGTATCATAACAAATCAACGATGAATAAGATCTATTAATAGCTTATGATAGTATAACACTAAATCGTGCAGAATCAAACTATTCAATTGATAGAGAATTAGTCACAATTGTTTGAGAAGTCAAACATTTTTGACCGTATTTTTATAGATGAACATTCAAAATAATAAATAATTCAAAATAAAAAATAAATGAGCGACCAAAAATTTTTATTGTGACTGTTCAATATTAAAGATTCTAATTCAATACTTTTCAGACAGAAATTAGAAATAGAAGAATAAGATTTTACGGTCTAATATAAACAAGGCAAAATCAACACTAATGTTGATACTCTATGTAGAATATCAGCTTTAAAATTAATAGATCTCTTTACCATAAAAGCGAATAATCTATACTCTAATAATAAAAAGGTATAAGAAGCAAATTTTTACGTCAACTCAAACAATATTTAAATAATTGAAAGAAAGTATAATATTCATAAATTATAAGAAACACCTATTATTAACAATGAAAAATTTAATTAAAAATGTAAAAATTTACTGCAAATAAAAGTTCTGGAAGTGTATTAAACTAAAATATACAAGAATTCAATGAATCTCTACATTCACCAAAAGACTACTGCACTTTATGCATTTCTAACAATATAGACTTTTCAGAGGGATATCTCAAGCAATTAAAAAATTTTCTAATGATAAACAATATCTTGAAAATTTGAATCTTGATCTATACAATGTTTAACTATTAAAAAAAGTCAATTCAATCATTATTATTAAGTCTGCAAAAACTTCCATTATTGAAAATGGTATATAAATAACTTACTTAATTCCTTTACTAATCTAAAAGTACTTACAATTAAAAATAATATAAATTTAATGTTTTGCTTAACAATTCGGTAATAAGAACAAATAAAAATATTAGAATATCTATGCTTAGATATAGATCAAAGCTCAACAATAAAAATAAATATTTATTTCGAATATATTGAAAATATAAGCCAAAATTAGACAAGATAAATAAAACTTTACTAGATAATTATAATTCTATAACTGGAGAACATATAGAAATTAATAAAATATTAAAAAATCAAAGAAAATTAAAAATGGACAAATATGAATGGCACGTTTATAATATCGTGAAGTCTTGCGAATCCTGCCAAATAATAATAATTAACAGAAATAAAATTAAAAAGCTTCTGGAAATAACGAGCATATAATTCAGAACTTTTAAAAGAGTTGTACTCGATATTGTTGAACCATTCATGTTAAACAAGTGAGGACATCAAAATATACTAACGGTGTAGCCAACTTTTTTCTAAACATATGCTCTTCTGCAGTCCCGAAACCATAACCAAAGTATTATTTAATATATTTATTATAAAATATTCCATTACACCTAAAACTGCTATTTAATGGAATTAATCCATAAAATAAATCTTTCAAACCCAGAGAAATTAATCAAATCAATCCCGATATCCTTGATGAAGACGATATAAAATTGTACAATTGAATCACTAGATTTTAAACTAAACCTATCTACACGTTTAATGATAAATTGTAATAAAAAATTTTAATTATATTTTTAATCTTATAGGGGGGGGGGTGTAATGTATCTTACATATATCTAAGTATTTATATTTTTTTAAAATCTTCAAAATTATGTTTCATTTTCCTCTAAAACATATTTTTTTCTCATTATACTATTTTCAAATTCAGCATTGTTTGTACATTTAACCGCACAGCGTCAAATCGTCAACTGGCACCTCACTGTGAGGGTAACCTTGCGAAACTGCTAAAGTGCATTGTGCATGCATATAAATAGTTGCTTTAGCTTAAATTACAAGCTCTGTAATTTTCAAAAGATTTTAAGATTGGATGTATAATTTTCTATGTTGACAAAACCTTACTTCTAAAATTTTAGTTTTCAATTATTTCTGGATTGTCAAACATTAGGACTCAAAAATAACTTTTATATTATATTGATTATTGAATAAATGTATATATTATTTAATTAAAAGTATAGTTATTTCATTTAATCACCATATCTATTATAATTATAAAAACGGATAGTTGTTTACAAAAATAAATGTTATTTAAGTTTATTTTAATTAAAGGAAGTAAAATATATAGAAAGTTATGAAATTTAAAAATTTGTGTTCAACCTAATTAGGAAAACAATTTCATTCAAATAATATTGCAATAACGTGTGCTTAATAAAATTAATATTATATTCTAAATTTAAGATTATAAATGTTGAGTGTTCGTACATTATTATTATAATTACGAAGGGAAGGGGGAATTATTTCTAAGACAAGCACTTTTTGCGAAGATTTTCATTATTTAAAATTTTTATACTATTTATCTCGATTCATTGGACGATTATATATCTTGGAATGTACAAATATATTTTTAATAATAATTTAGAATTTGTTATGTTCCAAAATATTTTTTATGAGGTTACGTTTAGTTTCGTGTATAAAAATTTAAAATTTTTAAATTTTCAACGTGTAATGCTTCAATATTTTATAAAACTTTTCGTTAATTTTTTAATGATTTATTAATTTTTATAGTTGTTTTTGAAATATGAATAGTGTGAATATTAAATTTTAAATGTGTTTCAACAGTGTATAAAAAAATTACAATAGAAATTACAATGTCGAGTTTTTTGTTATTATTTAACGTAAGTTTTGTTTTAAAATATTTTTTAGTTAGGAAAGAAGTTTTATGATTTTAATTTTATGAAAATAAAAATAAGTATATGAGTACAAAATACCTTATAAACATTAAATTTCGATCATGATTTCTATAAGATATTATAATTGAAATTAAAAGTTATTTTCAAGTTATTAAAAAATAATATTTTTCTTATTTAATTTAGTGATTAATACATTCTTAGATTTTTTTTCAATAGCAATGTTTAAAATATTTATATTATTATTAAATTCTATTCTGTATACAAAATAAAGACGAATGGTATAATTTTTATTAAGTTTTTAATAAAAATGTTGATTTTTGCTTCATAAATATAGTATCATAAAGTACATGGGTTTATTTATTTATGTATTTATATTTTTGTTGCAGAATTTCATGATTATTCATTAATATACTGCAAATAATGGAAAAATAGCTTTAGATTTAAATTAATAATAATCAAAAAAATTTTATCTATTATTATTAAAAGTGTAATGTGTATTATGATAATAAATTAAGCATATCAATAAATTCGTGAAATGGTAATATAAACAATATTTATTTAAATATTTTTATTATAGAAAATTCTCTCGACCATGAAACAAATATACAATTTTTTCTCACTATATTATTTAATATTATTTTAATAATTTTCGTCACTTTTTAGTTCAATATGTTAATATTTTTTTTATGTATATATATATCCGGCACCGAGTTCCGCTAATTTTATAACGTCAGGACGAAGAATCTGAAGCCCAATGATTAGCACTACTTAATTTTATATATTTTATTACATAGATCATATATATATATATATGTCCAAAAATCGAAAAACACCCTTTGCGCAAAGTAAAATCCTGACTCATCTAATTATTGAAAAAAAGAAACAAATAGAAAAATCTGTCCTCTAAATTTAAAGACCCCTCAAAAATCACTGCGACGAATATTCGCCAAAAGAAAAAAAACCTTATTACTTCGATGACAGATCATGTATATATATAACAGTTACAATGGTTGATCTTTCTTTCTATTTTGATTATGAATAGACGGATTTGTCTTTTTCCAATGTTATATATGGGAATCCTTTCCCATATATATCCTCTAGTTTTATATCAAATCGATAATTTTCCTCAATTTAACAAGAATTCAAATATATATACATATATATATATATATATACATGGTGCATCCACGAAGTATCAATTTTTTTTTTTCATTTTTCGCCTATTCGTCATAGAAATTCGGGAGAGGTCTTAAAATGTCGACAAACTCTTTCCGCATTTGTATTTTTTTTTTTTTGTTTTTCGATAATTAGGCGCGGCAGGATTTAACTTCGCGCGAAGGGTGTTTTTCTGTTTTTTGACACGGCACGATGGAGCGACTACTCTAATAGCGTTACGAGATAAATTTGTTTGCAATTAAAAAAAACAGTGTAGAAATGTATAAAATATTGCAAGAAGCATATGGACATAATTGTATGTCAAAATCGCAAAGTAGAAAATGGCACAGAGCTTTTAAAGAGAGCCGAGAAAGAATCATTGACGAGCCTCGATTTGGGCGCCCAAAAAACTTTCGAATGGTTAGGAATACCGGGCACGTGTTAGAAATTTAAAATTTGGACTGTCGATTAACAGATTAAGCAATTCAGAAAAAACTGAATTTAACGTGATCTATAGTGTACAATATAGTACAAAAAAAATTTATAAATGTCGAAATTTTTGAAAAACATCAAAGCTGAAGAGTTTGAAATGCATTTAAAATTTGAAAAACACACCTTCAAGAATGTGTTAATATAGGAGGAAATTATTTTAAAGAATTTAAAATTTTTATTTTACCCTGTTTATAAATCCACCAATAAATCATTTTTCAAAAAAGAAAGGTAAGAATTTTTTTTTTTTTGATCTTTGAACAAAACATTCTCGTGTAGTGATTTTTCGCTAATCGCTTCAGCGTGCCGTATGAAAAATTTGAAAAACACCCTTCGCGCGAAGTTAAATCCTGTCACGCCTAATTATCAAAAAACAAAACAAAAAAAAGGACAAATGCAGAAAGAGTTTTTCGACATTTTAAGACCTCTCCCGAATTTCTATGATGAATAGGCACAAAATGAAAAAAAAAACTCGATACTTCGTGGATGCACCATGTATATATACATATATTAATATATCATCGCTCAAGATTTACATGACACTGTCAAGATTTCTAATACCTTGCACTACTGATATAAGATCAGAACTGAGGAGATTTCCTTTGTGAAGAAGGAAATTTGAACTACTGTCACTACTTTATTTTTAAAACCAATAATAACTTTACTTACCTGTACTTCCGTATGTTTAAAATTAATTATTGGGCCCATTACTAGCAAATAGGCCCTGCCCCATTTCGTGCTTCATAATTTTCAATTTTAATTGATTACTTGAAAGCTACCAATCAAAATATTTGATTACGTGCACAAAAAGAAAATTTTCAGCTTAGACGGTAAATATATGATTTATACTTCCTGATCAACTCACGGCAGCACACCAATTTAATTTAATTTAATTTAATTATTAAGTCACCAATACATTTAGCCGGTAATACTTTATGGTAAAAATTTTCAATTAGTGAGAGAGAAAAAGGTAGATAATAAGTTTTATTCTATTTTAAAATACTAATTAATTTGATATATATTGTTTTTTTTTATATCTTAAGGTTAGTGATACTGTTTTATTTGTTTTATTATTTTTTTATTTTGAATCAAATTTATTTATTGAATTTTAATTATATTTTTTTGTGCTTAGTTTATTTTATTTCCTTATTTTTCTTTGTGTTTTCTCTCTAGAAATATAGTATGCTTATTCTAGTTGCAATTACTTATTTATTATTATTATTTTGATTAATTATTCTTATAATTAAATATTATTTTTATTATTTTTATTATTATTGTTACGATTATTTTTATTTGTTATTATTATTATTATAATTATCTACTAAATATTATAATATTATTTATTAAAATTTAGTATCATTTTTATTATAATAACATTTTTCTATAATCAGTATTCTAAATTCGTTTTTCCTTTTTTTATTTTATAGGTGATTAAAATATCTTAAAAACAAAATATAATAAAAAAAATAGTTCGACTACTGCCGTAACAATATCTAAAAATAACTAAATTCCTATAGGATCTTTTTTCTCACTTCATTTTAACTACTTTATATGCACAACCAGCGCCTACTATTTCGATAATATATCTAATTTAAAAAAATGGCATCGGGCGACCACATGTTGACATATTGTTAGCAACTTTTATTCCACACTACTCATTAACTTAATTTTCAATACGTGAGATTATTATAAAATATATATTTATTTTGGTCACTACTTCATTTTTATATTTATATATAATTTATACATATTTTTATTTTTTTTTTTGAAGTTCGATGTATGGCACCTTCCATAATTAAGTTGAAAATTTGTCAATTAGATCCAATGAGGTGCGTTAAGAATAAAATACAAAATTTTATTCGAGTTGTATTACGTCGGCGCTTCGACAGGAATCTCCTGTCCTTATCAAGACTCTTTATTAATAAAACATATTACAAATTTAAAAATTATAAAATTATTACATGAAATAGTTGACAAGATTAACAAAATAGTATTTATCGAAGATTATGCCGCAAAGGTGCGCTGGTTTTATATAACAACTCAGTCGTAACGTCACAAGTCAAATGTAAACATTATACGTATTTTTCGTCTACAAAGAAATAATTACCCGGATTATTTTATTGATAAATATATTAAAACACGTTTAAAAGTGCGTAAACATAAAAATAAGAATAACTGCAATAATAATAGAGACAAATTTCATACTTTGACTTTTCCATATTCAAAAAAACTTTTTTCGGAATATGCTCTTAAGTTAAAAAAGTATGGAATTAATTTAATCAGTTTTTTTGAAAACAAAAGACGTAACCGAAAAGTGGGAAAAAACTAACGTTATGTATAAAATAAAATGCAAGAATTACTCTTCAGTGTATGTCGGTGAAATCAAACGAAGTTTAAAAACAAGGATTAACAAACATTTTAAAGATCGTGTAAGAAAAACACCCTTCACTGTCACGCCGGCCGTTGTCTTGATCATACACACGTAGGAAAGGTGATTAAATGAATAACACAAACAGATATCAATTTAATTTGTTAACTGCGTTTATTCGAGATTACTGGTAGAATTCCGTTTTCTTCAAAGGCTAGGTTTTGACTCCCCCGCGTTGCGACGCACCTTTCCCCACCAGTTGCGATTGACCGGCGGTCATCCAACTCACAGCTTTCGCGCTTTCTTTTTTATGACGGCCGTTTAGAGCAAGAGACGACACTCGAAAATCCGTCGCTTACAATCGTAACAATAATTCAATAATAGCAGCTCATTCTTTTGAATGTAAACATGTAATTGATTAGGAAAACGTAGACATTTTAGACACTGAAAATAATTACAAAAAAAGATTAATATCAGAGATAATACATGTTAAAATTAACAATAATATTTTAAACATGCAAGAGGACACACAAAATTTAAATTTCAAGTATCATATGATTTTCTATAATATTACAAATAATAACATGATGACGTAGACAGTGACGTCATTATTTGTATATATTGATGAGAAATACGTAAAATGTTTACATTTGACTTGTGACGTTACGACTGAGTTGTCATATAAAACTAGCGCACCTTTGCGGCATAATCTTCGATAAATACTATTTTGTTAATCTTGTCAACTACTTCATGTAATAATTTTATAATTTTTAAGTTTGTAATATGTTTTATTAATAAAGAGTCTTGAAGAGGACAGGAGATTTCTGTCGAAGCGCCGACGTAATACAACTCGAATAAAATTTTGTATTTTATTCTTAACGCACATTATTGGATCTAATTAACAATTTTTCAAATATATATATTTTTGTTTATTTATTTCATTAATTTATTTTATCATTTTCAGATTCTGAAATTAAGGATAATGATTTTAAATTAAATGATTTCAATTTACAATCATCACATACTATAAAGTAAAAAATTATGAAGTACGTTTGTAAACAATGAATTGACCTTCAGAAGGTTATGTACAAAGGTATATAAATAAAAAGTATGGAATACGAAAGAATTTCCAACAAAGCAATAAACATACGAATGGATATAAAAAATTTATACAATATTGTTTTAAAAAATATAATATTTTGAAGAAGCTTGGTAAAAATATGTAACGATGAGGATTGATCTCAACCAGCTTCAGGGTTTGCAAAGGAATCGAGTACAGGGTGAGGTATTCGTTATTTAAAAATAAGGTGGCCTTTAGGTTATATATAATAAATTTAATTATGTAAAGAAAAAGAATAATGATATCTATATTTGTCAATAAAAATAAACACGAGTACGGTGATTTTATATAACTGTAAAATAAAAATAAGCGAGAGTATAATATCCGGGCGTAAAGATAAATACATAGCAAGAAATACAAACATTTATAAGATAGACATAATATATATATACATATATATGTATAATGGGAAGGACAGAATATAAATTAATTTTATTATTTTAAATCAAATCCATCAGTAAATTTAGTACTTAATTTTTCCGTGAGCGTAAATCAGTGTTGTAACCTTTGTTTAATTTTTTTTCCGTGAGGAGGCGACTTTGGTGTTCAAGGTTTTATATGCGAAAGATTAATCAGCTATCTCCGTTTTGTATGGCTGGTTTTGGATCTGCTACGCGAGAGAGCAGCAGCAGTTGACGGTGGTGCAAAAATTGTTAGTTGTCCTAGTCGGCTTCCGACGGAATGTCGACGTGACGCCGTATTACAATACAATCAAGAGAATGGGTATCGCTTATTGACACGGCATCGATTGAACATCGAAGGCCAGGGTATGTGGGATAAACAGGTTAGTATCCTCATACACGTCCGACTTCCTAAAGTACAAAATTTCTAGAAAGAGTTCTTACCCGAAGCCTCGTGCTCAAGGCTCCACCGAGGTGCTTTATTTAGGGTGCACCAATGTTACACCGACTGCTTTGATAAGGACTGGGCATACTTTTTCATGTCAATGATGGAGCCGCCCATATGTAGACGTAAATATTACGCCGACTGCAGCTATTGATGAGGCGACGCTGGGCTGTGCACAAGCTTTTCTTCATTCTAGGACTATGCGTGGAGGTAGTGATAATTTAGGACCTGTAATGGTTGGGCTAGCGAGGCCGGCCCCTACTGCAGCACGTAGATGGAGTGCTGAGAAATCTTTATGATGGCTACACCGCCATAAATATATTCTTTAAAAAAAAAAAATCTGTGGCTAACTCTATTAATTATTCAAATCTTTTTGCTACTATATTTTTCAATTTGAATAAATTTTTTTTCACTGCTAAAAATAGAATTTATGCAGAATCAGTTTTTTAATTCAACTAATATTTAATGAAGTAACTTTAATTTATTAATGAATAATTTTCACTAGGCCAGTGTCTTATAATGATTTGCTCCTTTCTTAAATAATAAAATAAAAAAGACAAGATAATATAATTATCGCATTGAATTTTGAATAAAAAATATAAATAACGAGATGTACAATTTATTAGAAGGCTGCTAATTCCTGGAGCAAAAATAAACGAAATACTTATTATTGATATATTGATAATAACGTATTAACGTAAAGTGATTGCTAGGCGGGTCACGAAAAACAACAATAACAGTCTATGCTAACACACAAGCTCACAAAATATCTAAAAATTTCAAGTAATTAAAATCCAAAAATTCGAATTTTGTAAAATAATTATTTCACAAAACTGTTATACGTGTGGACGAATTGCAGATAGTTATTTTCTCTTCCGAATATTTACGAATTCAATACTTACAATTAAATTGAATTGAATCGATTTTTTTTGCAGAAAGAATGGAAATTGACCGAAATGCGCACGTTATGACGGATTAGCGACACAGTAATACAAGGACGGAAGAAGGCACCGCTTCAGAGTGGCTAAAGAAAAGATCTTAGCGTGAAAGGAGACTCGTCATGCGTCTAAGTTACAGACGGCGGCTGCTCGTGTAAAATTGCAGCAAAACATTTCTAGCAGAAAATAAGGAAATGTTAAAGTTGTTTAACGTAAGTTTGCGGTCTGAGGGTAGCTGACACAGAATCGTGAGCAGCAGGATAAATTTGAAAAGATGGTTCGGTCGGGATAGACGCCAGAAGAATTCTGATTCTCCGACTATCGCACCTAATGTACTATATAGCCACAGCTTCTACAGAATTCAACGTGCATGGAAACCGGTACGGATGTCACCGCCCGCGGTTATTGGCGAGATCGGGAAATCGAAGACGAAAATTTGAAGAGAGTCTATGAGTCCGCACCAAGCATCCGATTTACCGTGCAGACTGTCGCGGTAGACTGTCACCTCGCATCGATCTGATTGGTCGATCTTCTGCGATGGGGCCGTCATGTGGCTCGACATGTACCGATATATGCATTAACATGGCGGGCCCTATGTTTCGTAAGTTCCAGGCGGCGCATTTAGCCGCACTGAGCTAGTCTCGTTGCAAAATTTCATTTTTGAGAATTAGTTTAGGATGTAATTACTGTGTTCTTTTTTTTAAATGTTTTACATTTTTTCCTGAAAATATGTAATAATAGATATTTTTTTAGATATTTCTCTATTTTCTATCCCCCACTATTTTTATTCATTATGAAATATTTTATAGTTTCATTGTTTCATTTTCTAGATAAGATATTTTTAAAAAATAACATGAATTTATTCTCAAGAATCTTTTGATATTATTTATAATTTTTACGTACACGTTTTTATTTTGCATGTTTTGTATATAATATTTGTATTATGTAATGTATATATATTATATATATGTGGAAATGGTGAGGATGAGCCAGCTATGATCTGCTCCAAGCCTGTCAGTTATTCTATTAGAGGATTTTTCAAGCTCTTCCTCAGGATTGTATCTTGTATAAATTCCCTTTTTCTCATTATCGGTCCATTCTGTGCTTTTCGTCATAATCTAGGCACGGCACTCGGTGTAGTGACCAAGCAGCATATGGTTGACTCATCAACTATTAGATGCTATTGAATGTAAGCCCAGTGGATTTTCCTGTACTTTCGGGTTGAAACTTGCCCGAACTTGTTTTAAATGGGTAACCTGAAATATTTCCTTTCCACGGACATTATTATATATTCTATGTAAATTCAAATGTAATAAAATGCAAGTTCATGTTTTTGTATAATTTTGTAGATTTGATAATATGTAATTTATTATTTAGTTCAAATAGATAATTAAGATTATTTAATAATTATGTTAATAACTATTTCATACAAGAGAGATTGATACAAAAAAATTAAAAATGTATTTAAACCATGAAAATACAATTTATTTAAAGAAGTTTGAGCCTTATATTTATAATGTTTATGTGTGAAAACACGAATGTATTATAATATTTTAACGTTTTATAAACGTATATTATATAAATATACCATGTTTAAATATTCATGCATAATTTTAACATAAAAGAAACAAATAGCTCTATATTTTGACCTCAAATAAAATCTATGAAATCGAATCTACCATACGTTTTCAATGAGAAATTTATTTTTTCACATTATTTTACTATTGTTAATAGTACAAAAATTAATATATTATATTAAAAATATAAATTTTAGATGTAAAAAACTTGTAGAAAACGATAAAGTTCCAAAATGATTAATATCAATTTATTATAATACAATTAAAAAAGACGAACATTTTCTTAATATTCGATGTAAACTTGTAAATTCAAAATATCCTATTGATTCTATATTAGCATGCGATATTTACATTTTACTATATATTTAATATTATATCTAATCATATATAATAATATATTTTAATATCATAACTGCATCTCTAATTAGATATAAATAATCATATTTATTGTAATTTTAATCATAAATTAATTTTTGTATCACTTTTTTTTTATAATATACAATGTAATTTGTTGAAAGTTTAGAAAAGACAAAATATATTTTTGCTACAACACCGGTAATATACAAAATACATCTGATTTTTATTTACGCAAATTATTTATACTTCCTGTTTTCATTAAAATTTTATAATAGATGTCTTATTTAATAATCATAAATAACAAAAAAATATTCAAAATCACTCTGTAAATTATATGTATCAACTGGTAAATTAAATTAATATATTTTAGTCGCCTCTCCCAAGAAGTTATCCACCTCCATCTTCAGCGATGCTTTTCGATGATGATCCAGGAATTATGTCTGAAGTGGAAACTTCAAGTACTGGTTTTCGAAGAGGTGGAAAACAGCGAAGCAGTTTACCTGTAGTACGAACTCCCAGTAAAACACTAGAACGACCACTAGGTATTATTTTTTTCATTGTAAAACTGTTTTATAATTCTGCTTTCAGAAATAATCGTGAAGATATATATTTTTTCCTATCAGTGTTAATAATAAAGTATTTAAAATTGTAACCGTGTTTTAAATTATATTAAAATGAAATATGGCAATTTTATTGACTAATATTTCTAATTGTTAGTAACCTTTCATATTGTTCAATTTTTACTAAAAATTAGTTTTTGCACGAAGTAAAATTTTATTTTTCATTAAATATTTATTTTGGTCATACGAATTGTCTTTATTGATTAATTTTAAGAGAGTTTTTGTAAATTTTGGGTATTTAAAAAAACTTTGTACTTTATTTTTTATTTGAAAAATAGATAAAATATTTCTAAGGTTAAGAGCTTATAACCAACATAATAAAATAATTATTATTAGAATGAACTACACATTTTATTTTTGTAAAAGTATCTACAATAATAACGTGTAATATTTTTAAATTAATAAATATTACATATTTCTTTTAATGTACAAGTTCATTTTGTACTTTTGGTACTTTGTACATTAACAAATTTTATTTTTATATTTATGATTTTTATTACTTTTAAAATATTAGTTTTTAGTTTTTTTATTCACATAATTAGCAAATATTATTGTGTGTTTAGGACTAGTATTTTTGCAGTATAGAAATGAGACCAAAAGAGCTTTACTACCTAATGAAATAACGAGCATCGATACTGTCAAGGCTCTTTTTGTACGAAGTTTTCCCAAGCAATTAACAATGGAATATTTGGATAGTCCTCACGTTAAAATTTACATCCACGATAGTAATAAAGATATGTTTTATGAGCTTGAAGATCTCAGGTTGGTTGTTTCTTTGTTAAACTGGTTTATCATTTTAAAATTTTGTATTGCATATTCATAATAAATTTTACTACAAATGTAATATAATATAATTAATGTTTTTAAAAAGATCACATTTACGAGATATCAGAGATCGTAGTGTACTTCGCTTATTTGAAAGTGATGGAGTTGCTACATCTGGAAATCTTGGTGTTCCTGGTAGTCATATTTTACCATCGCATTGGGAAGATGCAAGTTATTTTAGCGAGCCAGAATTTGATAGTGAATTTCAACATCAACACATCCACAAGAGTAAAGTGAGTAAAATATCAATTTTTTAATTTTTTTTCTACAGGTATTATAAGTATTTAAGAATAAATGTTTGTTTCCGATGACCATTCATTTAAAGTGACAGGATTCAGGAATTCACTTAAATTTATTGTTAATGTAATGAGGATTTAGCGTTTAAACAATAATTAGCAAAACAATCTTACAAATATTAATTACTTATATATGTGATTATAAAACAATTATATATTATACATAAACAACTATATATTTATAGTACTATAAAATCTTATAAATAGATTTTATTGAAAACTGTATGGCACATACATTAAAATAATAACTTTCGTTTATAATAATATTACAAATGATTATTCTTATTTAATTATATGTTTACTAACTTTAAAAACTCCAATTTTAAAAATAAAAAAAACTCTTTTTGATTATATATAATACTTATTTTATGTATTTTGTATTGTCAACTAATATTAACTTTTTAAAGATTTTTATTATCTACATAACTGTTACATATACTGAAAGTTAATCAATCTTTTGTATAAATAGTGTACACTTAATATATTAGATTTGGTTTTTTATTTTAATTTTCAAAAAAATTCTTCAAAATTTAAATAGATAAAGCAGACGATATTTATAATATGATGTTAATTTATTGAATTTTACTTTTTAAAAAAGATTAATGTGGTCATTAGAATGGCTTTTATTAAAAAGCCTTGCATACTTGAATGGCTGGTACATGAAAGGCACCCGAATACAACTTTTTTGGAACAGTCCGCCAAGATATAACGATAGCTTTCTCGAACGGCTCATCTACACATCCGTCGCAAATATTCATGACACGTCTAACTTCTTCTTCGGCAGGTTCTCGCTCATCCTCTTTCTTTTTTGGTCTTTGATTTACTACTGAAATTGGGCCGAAATTTGTTAATCCTTTGTAAAAATTAGTGTTGGTACGAAACTGTTGAGGTACTTCAGAAATGTATGAATTGTCAATAGCAAAACCTTCAGTGTACACTAGCTCACGTTTTTGCTTTTTCTTATCCGAGGAAGGTATCGTTGTAGTATTATTAGTGCTTCTTCTTGACTTGGACTCATCCTCAACTTCAACGTTTTCAAATTCTTTCTACATTGTGATAAAATAGTTATATAATTTTAAAGTTTCATTAAGACATATATTAACATATTTTTTAATGCAGAATATATAATATTTTGTGAATAATAGACCTCAACATTATGAAAAAAATGTAAAAACTAGATATATATTTTTCGTGCATCAGAAATTAAAATTATTTTAGTACATGTTAATTCATATTTGTCTTTTATTAACTTATATACTTGTATATTTTGTATTTATCTTGTATACTTCATAGTTATATCAAAAACATAAGGTTTAACTGATTTAGTTACTAGCGGAAAATTAAATTAAAATTCTTTTATTTGGAAAATAATGTAGTCAATCAAAGTAGAACATCTACAAACTTATAATTATAATTATAAAACTATATACATTATAAAACTTAACTAGAACAGAGAAAAATATTCGCTACTATAAGCATTTATCGTATCTATCAAAATAGATTATATATTTATAAATTTTACAGTTGAATACTTATATTTCAATTTATTAATTTTTAATTTTACCATTGATTATAATCAATAATATTAACAACCTCGAATAATAATGTTTCAGGATTTAAAGTTGAAATATGATTAATAAAGTTTTCATAAAGTTAGCAATTTTTAAATACTTATACAAAATTTATTAAATTATTTATTAAAAATTATTAATCAACTATTAAAGAATATTTATAATATTTTAATTAATAAAGAATAATAAATGTTTATAATTATGATTCTGAAAAAAAAAATTATTAAAATTAACCGATATATTATATGAAACGGATTATTTGTCAGTATTAAATTTATTTATTATTTTTAGAATATTTTTGATATTAACAATGTAATACAGACTCTAATACAATTATTTATAATAGAGAACTATGAGAGAGAAATAAACTATTTTGTGTGATTATCTAAAACACAAAAGATATTGACTTTTTGTCAATGAATTACCAATAATATGACAGATTTGCAATATTTTTTATTTAAAAAATATTTTATTATTTAGGACTGTATTTTTTAATTAAATTAAATAAATAAATTAAATATTTGAAGAATGTAAACTGTATGTAAATTATAAATATAAATTATAATTCTGAATAATTTAATTCAGAAAATCTTAAATTCAAGATAACAATAATATTAACACAAGACCATAATACAATAGTAAAATATCACATAAATTAATTGTTAAAAGTTAGTAAATTATAGTGGAAGATTAAATCGAATCTCTCCAATGATACTCAAACATACTAAATCATTGGCTATGTTTATTATATTAAACAATTGTCTGTATGTTAAAAAAGAACACTAATTCACTAATGTTTGATTATTGAAATAATCACAATTCTTATTTTTAATCATATAATGTAATGTATTATAGAATTCTATATTATTTAATTTTTTATTTTAATTTTAATACAATTTTTATTTATCAAAAGTATTGTTTATGAAAGATGCACAAAATGAACAAAGAAAATTCTAACATTTAAAAAATCTTAGAAAAACAATTTTAATTTTTAATACACTCTTGTTTTACTTGGACATAATTTTTTCAGCACTGTTTAATATTTTCGATTCTACATTAGAATAAAAAACTTGAACTTTTCAAAATAGTCACAACTAAAGATTTTATCTCTTTTTCATAGACAAATCGTTAAATTACAAGCCATTATTTCATATTAGGAAATAAAAAAAAGTTCAAAAGGGTTAAATCACACAATAATTTGCATAGAGTAAGATCTTGAACTTTAATTCATTAATTTTAGCAATCGGTATAATAGACGTGTGAATTATGGAGTTTCATGAAAAACACTATTTTTTAATAAATATGTCTGTTTCTCTGATCATGTAATTAAAATTTTTGACTAATTGAAGATAATAAGTGAAAACTGTCTCGTGTGGATCCCAAAAAACCTTTTTTCATTATCTTATTAGTAGATAAAAATTTATATTATTCTTTTTAGAAACGATTGCAACTATAATTATTTTTTTTATAGCCATTATTCTTATTTATGTAATGACAAATAATTAATTCATGGGACAAAACGATGAAAAAATTTGGTTTTATTTTGGTGAAACATAACTAAATAATTGAAACATCTTAAAGAAATTTTTTTTGTAAAATTGTATGTAAATGCAGCATCCATTTTGCAAATAATTTTTTTTTTTTTTAATTTATGGTCAATATTCACTGTGCACTTAAAAAAAAAAATTTTTAAATTAAAAAATAAATGCCAGTAAAATTAATTTATAGACTTTCAAATAATGATCACGAAATTAAAATTGTTGGTATATACACAAATACGCTCAAAAAATGTTTTTCGAAATGGTCATCAGTTATGTTGCAACCTTTTAAAGTCACTGCATGTAAAGCTAATAAATTTAGGGACATATAGTGGCTCAATACTTTTTGATACGTAAAGAGTCGGCAGTTTTTTTTTTTGTGCATTGTGGAACGTATAAGTACTATTTAGCGTTACTTAATGTCGAGTAACTATGGTTACTGATAAGTATACTTTATGCTATTAGATTGTTATGTTTTAACATAGGTCTTTTTTTATAACCAAAATGTTAGAATTTATTTTTTTCAATTTGAACATTTTAAATAATTTCTGGTGTAGTCATCCGATTTCACTACTCTATTCATCTTTATAGCTGATGTGATTATATTTAAACTCTACTACTCAATATTTTATTGTTATAAAAAATGTGTAATTGTATTACAAGTACAGAAATATAACTCAATTTTCATTTTGATTGTCATAAGACTTTTCAAATTCAAATGATGAATGAAATACCAAAGACTAACTTTGTTCGTATTTTTAAGATTCACAGAGAATGTTCACTTTTGCCAGTTGTCAAAGAAAAATTAAAAAGTATAGTGTCATGAAATTTTAAACTTTAGTTTTTTAATGTTGATAAGGACTTTTTAATTATTTGTGAGTAAAATTCTTACATAATTTTAATATCAAATTTTAACAGTGCACTATAATGCTCAAAATATATTGCCAAAAGATGCTTTGAGTACTTTTAGTTAATATTATAAAATATTATTTTATTTATTCTATGCTATATTTTTTGTTTTAACATTATTATATAATTGTTTCATTAAAAATTGATTTTATCAATTAAATTATTTAAAATCAAATGTTATATAACTAATTTATCTATAATAGTGCATATGTAGAAAACATTACAGTAAGATACATATTAGCTTCTTATATAAGCAGAGAATTAAGACAAGTATAATTTGAAAGAGTAATAAATATTCTTTTGTAAAAAAAAACGTAAGAAATTGTGAAGAAATAGAAATTTGCCAAAAAAAAAGTTATTTATTCTTTTACTTATAACGTATTAAAATACTAGTATCGTCTGAAAAAAGGTAAAATATAAAAGAAATATTTTGTAGTCAACATTTAATATTGAAACAGAAAGTTAACAAACATTATACAATGCATAAAATGTACTACGATTATATAAAATATACTAAATTAAATTATAACTATAGGCAAGAATATGAGAGAACGATGAAACATGTGAAATTTAAACCATAAATCACATTGTAAGTATTTTGAATAAGCGGTGATACTTGTAAAATGTAGAAAATAATACAGCTATATTGAAGTATGATGAATTTGAATTTACTCTTGTAAATAAAGATATAGTCAATAATTAGAAACAAGTAGATTTAATGTAAGAAATATTCACAAGGATGATATGAAAACACCATTTATAGCACTGAATTAGTATGCGAATATGAAAATAATCAGTTATTTTAGTTCGTTCTTACAATAACTACTAATAAGGCCACTGTGAAGTGAACATTGAATTTTTTTGGAAAAATATAATAAAAGGTACATATTTTATTTTTTATAGAATAATGTTTTTAAATTTTAATTAATAATATAAATTTTTTACTAACTTTGATTAACAAAAAACTATATCTAGAATATGAAGATTTTATTGTAAATTAAAATTATTTAAGAGACTGTAATCGTTGAATGAACTTTTATTATATGTGCAGAAGTGCATTAAAAATATATACATTCTGAGAAAAAATTAATCGTTTTAGCGAAAGATTGATTTTATTCGGTTATTATTATGTAAAAAATATTTTTTTTTGACGTGGTTGGTTAAATAAAACAACAATTTTTTGCTGCGATGTCAACGTTTCTTGTTTGATTCATTCAATCATTTCTATAAAAGGATATTTTTCTTATAATGTTAATAATAATAATGGAAGGTGTTTTTATCAAGAACATATTAATTCGGTTATCATGATAAGCGTTTTGAGGACAACTGAAATTAGGATCCGGGGTTTGTAAGAAGCAATTAAACATGGATATTACATTATTAAAAAAAACAATACCTTCTTGATCGTTATTAAATTCCTCAAAAATATAATAATTTAACAAGTTTAGAATTCTTATGAAATATATTTCTTATTATATTAACTAAAAAAAATGAAATAACTAAAAGCAAACATTATACCTTATATTCATGATGTTTTGGTTTTATATGATGTAAATTTTCCCTTTTTGAGATTTTCTTGATTTCAATATTGTCGATTATTTGAATCTCTCCAGTTTCATCTATCGATCTCTGCAAATTAATATTTTTTTTGCTAATATTATCGATATTACTAGTTATCACATTTCGGTAGCGTCTATCGATAAAACTATAATCGTTTATAGATGGATTTTTAATAGATTGTGTCGATAGAAAACTTGTATCTCTTATTTCATCAGTTCCTTCTAAATTTTTATCTAAATCAAAACGTAAGTTGGCCTGTAATAAATTTATATTTGTATCGACGGTTCTTTGTGTTGGTAAAATTGCAGGAGGTAAGGGTTGCGGAACTGCTGAAGATGCAGGTAAATTAGGATGACGTAACGTCACACCATTTCGAACAATTTGTATATGTGCACCTGGATTAATTTTTACCTAGAACAGATATAAATTATATTTAATTCCTAAATTTTCAGTTATATTTTATTGTAAAATATTTTCTTCGTAATTGATTATATCAGGTAATACCTTTGACATTAATTTTAATAATTTAGCATGCAATGGGAATTTTAGTCTACAGTTAATATTGTAAATATTATTTGCCCTACTTTACTATTTTATTATTTTTATGTAAAATGATTATTTATATGTTTTCAAAGCCAGTAACGATTCAAAAAATCTTTTTAATGTATAAATTTTCAATTTTTTTGTGAATTTTATAGAAATTTTTAAATATTACTTTAATACTATTTAATTTTTCCTGGAAATTTTTAAATCAAAAACTTTTTAAGTCCACTAATTTATAAAATGATTATATATTCTAAAAATTTATTTAAAACTATAACTGATTTTTTAGTTATTTAATTTCTTTGCATGTAAGTTCTAAATAGACGAACCAATAGGATACTGTGTAGGTTGTTACCGAAAAGCAACTAAGCTTATATATGAAAAATAATAAAAAAATCCGTAAGTTCTCATTTTATAAAGTGCTACTAAAAATATTCATGATTTTTTTTTATTAAAAATTTTAATGTAAAGATACATTTTTTTACTTTTTTGGTTAAAAAATAAAAAGTTGTAATTTTAACAATGTGCTATCAATAATCGAATTATAGCTAATAAAATTATGAAGAAAATTTATTTTTGTATAAAGTGATTGGTAAATTAGAAGTGGATAAAGTTGTGAAAAACTACAAACTTTTTAAATTGTAACTTTGTTATTTATCAATATTTTGATGTATAGTTTTAGAAAATAGATGTGATTTATATGAATTTTATTTGTACAATTTTATTTATATAATTCTATCTAATTATTAGTTTTATCAAGATACTATTTTTATTTAAATTATGCGAAAAATTTCTAAGTTTAAATTAACTCAATGCGTTAATCGATTTTAGTTTTCTCTATGTTTTAAAAAAATTTAATTATAGTACAATAAATCCTATATTTCAAATTTCATAAAAATTAATTAAAATTTGTAGATAAGTATGACCAAAAATGTTGGGACAATAATTTCAAAAAATTAGTCTTTGTACTTTTTAAGATATAGTTCGAGTGGTAAGTAAATATTAGACATAAGGTTTATTATTAAAATTCTTTTTAGATTTTTTAAAATATAAAATATATTCTTTATGCTGATATTTCATATCACTATAATTATATTCTCATGTTTGTAATATTATTATTAATGTTCATGTTAACAATCGCATACTTGAGTAATTGCGAAAAGAAAGGAAAATAGTATATGCATCGTTAAATAAAGACAAAGCGTTAAGAAATTGATGATGAAGAAATCAAACTTAATGGCGAGTAACATAAAATACGCGAGTAATAACTTCTGAATTCATCATTTTGTAAAAATTCCGCACCGGAGCCAAAAATAAATTTGCGAGGTTCAAATGAAAAACAATAGCGGAAACAGCTGACCAAGCGCTAATCAAGTGTTTGGAAGACGCTACTGACTCTGGAGGAAGAATTCCTGGATTTTGCAATTTTCCATTGAGCACAAGTAATGAGTAAAATTGAAAAAAAACGTATGGGGGATTTCGATTCCGAATCTTAAACAGGTTAACATCTCGAAAATATTCCGATTTGGACCTCCTTTAGAAAGAATCATGAACAGTACAATCGGGACTTAGATATTTCTGTAATACGAAGATAGAACTGATTAGTTTGTATGTGAACCCGTTTAAAGTCACGGGCTATTCAATTGATTATATTACACTTAAATCACACTCTTTCATTCGTTATTTTTTGATTAGCATAAATAATATTCTGTCTCTCTAACTATCATTGTTACATTTATTTAATTATCGAACCTTATAAAGGTCGAAGCGCTTTTACTGTTTTGGCTAAGGCAGAACTGAACCTGGTATAATTTACGTTATCACGGATTAATAATTGGAATATAATTATATATGCATTGCAATAATTTAAATACGTAACAATATATACAAAAAAAATTTTAAATAATATAAATATAAAAATAATGAATGCTTGATAGTACTTAATTAGAAAAAAAATTAATTAGGAAAAAAATTGATTCTTCTATATATGTATGATCAAAATTAGTTATTGAATTAAAAACAATTACATAAACTCGTATTTAAAATTTAAATAATTTTACAAATTTTACGAAAATAAATCTATAAATCCGAAATCGGTGAAATTATTTCATATTAAGTCTTGTAAGCTCGGCAATAGACACACCAGTTAACAGACAATATTGTAATTTTTTAGTTTAAATTGAAGAAAAATCAAATTTATGAAAAATTTAAATGGATTACTTAATAATTACGATGAATGTTTCTTCGAATGAGAATTTTTAATAAAAATGAATTATATTAATATCATCAAATTTTTTTTCTTTTAAATTATTTAATGTATAAAACGAAATACTATTTATATAACAGCGTTACTATTTACATGTTTTATATCTTTATCAATACATATGGTATCCACATTTTGTAAGAAGAAAGAAAAATCAATAAATTACATTTTTAGATTTCTAAAATAGCTAAAAAAGAAACAAATGGATAAATATAATTAAAGACCAGAATAAATGTATAAAGTAAATGAATCTATTAAAAAAGAAAATCAGAAAAATAGCAGAATTGAAAAGAAATATTTAATACTAAATGAAAGTTAAAATAGACGTGGAAGTAAAAAAGGTAAAGAAAGTATAAAAAAGTTAAATTTAACTTTTGTGTAAAATTGTATGAAATAAATAGTCATAATTTTTAATTTTTGAATAAGTTTTAAGAACAATAATAACAACGATTACAATATTTATTTAATGAATGATTTAAAGCTGATGTTTTTACGTAACATTTCTATATATAACATAAACAATTTGATAAAAATCATAATTAATTTCATATAATATTGTTTTCACACTTTTTTAACAGATAATATTTCATTTAATTTTAATATAATTGAATAATTAATACTTTTATAAATTATTTAGATTTGAACTAAATATTTAAGATAAATTTTATCTTTTTTTATGCACAAAGCGAAAGTGAAATTATTAATTAACATAAATACATAATTCATGTGTGCTCATTTGTATGTGTCATTCAAATTTAATTTCAAGAGGAATAAACAAACACCGAACTATATTTTATTTTTATAGTTTGGAAAACCATACATATTATTGCTATTCTTGGTAGAGAGAAATAAATTATAGAATAGAATAAATGACGGTTGAAATAAAATTTTTAAATGTTAATTGCTTTTTCATCAAATATAATTTGTATTTGCATATATCTTTCAGATTTAATTTCAAGACCAATAAAAAAGTGGAACTATAATTTATTTTTGTAATTTAAAAAACCGTACATATTTTTATTATTTTTCGTGTAGAGAAATAAATTTATATTAAATAAATAAATTTATAAGATAAGGAATAGAATGATGATTAAAAAAGATTTTTAAATCTCAATTTAATTTTTTTTATATGATAAAGAAAATATTCACCTGATGATTAAGCTGTCCGCCAGTAAGATAAGGATTCATTGGAAGGGGTAGACTAGTTACCGTTGTTTCAGGAGTTGTCGTCGAAACTGGAACATTGTTATTATGATTGTGTTCAAAGTGATGGGCATGGTGGTGTTTGTGATCTCGATGAGCCTTTCCAGCAGTTAAAGCCACCCCATACAACTGGAGCATGGTCATCTCGCCCATCATACCACCAGCTCCTGTGTTTGATGTTAAAATTATAAAAAAAAAAATTATTAATAAATTTATTTATAATAAAATAATATTATGTGGTATACCGTTTAATTATGTTTTTTTCATTTTTAAATCAATATTTTAAGTTTTGTGATGATTATGTAATGATTAGCACGTTTGAAAATGATTAAAAATCATTTGTATCAATTTTATTATGAAATTCCCCATTGGAAAATAAAAAAGCAATATTCTCACTTTTAATCAATATACATAATATAAATCATTATGTTACATAAACTTGTGTATTATTAAGTTATTTAAATTTTTATGTTTATCTTTTGTTAAAAGAAATTATATAAGAAAATAAAGTATACATTTAAAGGGATAAATTAAATTATTACTTTATTTCGCATTCATAATAATTTTTAAATATTATTATTTGTGTAAAATTTCCAGTATTTTAATTATTTTAGATAAAAATTTGACATCAATTATTTTAATACCAAATAATTGTATACAAATGGAATTAAATACATAAAATACCATAAAAAATAATTTTGATTACTTGTATACTGCTACGGCACGAGCCGTTAACCGATTTCTTGTCTTTAAAAAATATAATAAATTTATAATATGACACAAATATGTACATACAATTAGTCCAAGGAATTCTCATCTTTGAAAAGAGGGATAGTTGAATCCACAAATAAATAGTTTAAGAAAGATTATGGGAACTGCGCTGCCTGCATGCGTGGATCACCAACTTGATAAGGAGCCGAGACAAGAGAGAAAAACCCGCTAATATCGGAAAATGTGGAAACTTTTGTCGATTACGTAATTATAAATCTGTAGTAGATTTAAACAATTTTGAAATATTCTAAATATCCACGAAATATTACATTAAATATAATAATACAAATATAAATCAAAATTACCGAAATTATTATAAGCCGAGAAACTTTAATGAAAGAATCAACATTGAAAAATAAAGGATTTGATAAATATTGATTATGCAACTAGCTCTGCAGCTTAAAAAACATTTTTAACATCTATTACTGAGTAAATGTGTTGTGAATAATCCATGATCCGCTAATAAAATTATATAAAAGTAGTACGTAAATCAAATAATAAATGTTATGTTGTTTAGCGAATAATAAATCGTTAATAAATAATTTCTAAAAATCTAAACATAATAAATTAATTAAAAAATATATAATTAACAAATAATAATTTTTGCAACAAATAATAAACTAACTATCAAACGTTATTTCTGTTGAAAATAACAAATTATTGATAAGCAATTATTGATAGCAACTAAAAAAATTATTATTTAAACAAATAACAAATTAACTAACAAATAATTAACAGTAAACAGAAATTAAAATCGTTTAACAATCATCAAATAACAAATAACAAATAAATTATTAATAACTAAACAATCCACAAATGATGGATTTCTATAGTTTAACAATAATCAATTTTTGATAACCATTTTAATTGACTAAGCTTAGAACAATCGAGAAGATATGATGAAGAAGGAGGAATTACGCTCTTTCATGCACCTTAAGATACAAAACTGAAAACCCTCTTCTCCTATACGATCCAATATATGTAAATTAGTATAAAAAAAGGTAAATTTCGAATAGTCAGTTCAGCTCAGTTTTCTAAAAAACTAATAGTTTGTATTCAACTATAACTCATCGCGAGTCCAAGGATCTCTACAAGCCCAAACATTTTCTCTCTCTGGACCTCCTGTGCAACCCTGTAAGCAAGGACAATTTGTACACAAAATTAAGTAACATTATTAAATACGAATTTAAAACATGAATATTCAAATTTTTATTTTTTCTTTATTAACTTTATTTTCCGATCCTTTACATAATTATATTACTCGCATTCATCCATTTTCGTTTTCAAAAATAAAATCAGTTATGTTCTTCTGCTCAAGATCTATTGCGCGAAAGCGTATGCTCAAAATGGAGAAGCTGCTCGGACGTACGGTAGTTTTATCTTGAGTTAGTATGGTCATCATAGACCCGAACGTGGATAAAATGAATAAATGGCCACTACTATGTATGTTTACAGACGTAACAATACTCTTTTATTCGAGATAACTATAATCTTAAGTTTAATGGGAATATGAACGAATATGTTTTTTAAAAAATCAGAAGAATTTGAAAAAATTTTACTCGAGTAAAGAGCTATATATATAGAGAATAAATATGAAAAAAAGAAAAATTATAATACACCCATACTAATGGCGAAAAAATTAAAAAGATTTTTTTACAAAAATTTAAAAAAAATATTATAAAGCAAAATATAATTAATAATATAATTCATTAATAAATAAAAATATAAACACTAAGTGTTTCTAAATTAAAAGTAAAAATTAATTAAATATATTTATCAGATAAAAATCAGGTGAGATTTTACTATAAATAATATGTAAAATGCATGATTTTCTATTGTTATGTCAACATTTCATATTATTTCGTGCAGTATTAAAATGAATATTTAAGTTTCAAATAAATGTAATTGCTGTTTTACTCATTTTTACTCTGGTGATTTTATTAGAAGAATTATCTTATTTTAAATAATTAGTTTCTTGTTATCTGTAATAATTGATAAGAAAATATTCAAAGTCTAACTATGAATTTTTTTTACAAAGTTATCGATCAGAGCATAAAATAAAGAATCATTATTTCCTCTGTAAAATGCTCAGTGACCGTAAAAAATTATATATTCATTGCGAAAGGAAATACATCCATAAAAAAATAATACATAAATAAATAAATCATCTAAACATATAATAAAGATGAAATTTGCGGTTAACCTACACAAAGAAATGAAAGTTTATAAGCGAGTTGGTGTAGAAATCTATCGATAATCTTATATGCGTTACAAGATGTTGTATAATTTAGATAAATACGAACGAAATTTAAAATTTTTTTGCGGTGTTGCGAATAAATAATCAAAGTTAATTTCTATTTAATCGCCTTTTTTGCGTAATAATTACCATCACATCTTAAAAATACCAAGATAATACATATAAATTTATTTGCTATTGTTTGAGAAAGAGAGGAGTCAATATAACTCTAACGCGAAAATCAATATAATCGCGATATTCAATCTCAGTGTACTAAGTAGTACTGCTCGAAGCCACTAGGTGCCGTATTCCTAATTTTAGCTTTTCTCATATGAAAAAGTTACGTGAGGTGATATATACAGGTCCCTCGCTTCACACATTACTCTCGATTTTACTTTATAATATATATAGTTTTGAGGTCTGTCTCTCTTAGGCAGATACTTTCTCACTCTATTCGAGAATACACTCTGAATAATACATACAATTTAGTTAAGTCACTATCGTCTTATATACAAACACATTTTGAGTACCATCTCTAAACCTTTTCGAATTGGCATTTCGTTACTGTGCCTATTCCCTTTTATTTTGAGCATTAAAATCTCTATTTTTTGTAAACTTATTTTACAGCTATATAAATTTAATTTTATTATAATCCTTGTATTTAATTAATTAATTTTTACTTTATTAATTAAGTTAAAAATAATAAATTGAATAAGATTCTCATTTGGATATACAATATTTTATTAAAACGATATATAATGTTTAAAAGTTAAGAATATTTTGATATTATTATTATGAAGTATTAAAAATATTTACTCTCTACTTAACGAAAAAATAATTTAAAGAAAGTTATGATGTAATTATGATATTTAAATTACCTGGATATGTTTTTTTATCATCAAAAAATCCCCCGCCAATTTGACGTTGTTCTTGTCCAGAAATTGCCACGCCACCTCCTTTAATTACATGGCCCACGAGCTATATATAATACATAAAATTAACATAAAAAGTTTGTTTTAATACTTATATTTTATATAAGTTTCGAAATCATTAACACAAAATAATTTTAATTTATAATAACTATTAATTAAATTGAAATGATTACTTATATACTTTATAAGGGAGTTCTTTTTGGTTTTTCCAATTGTGGAAGTTAACCAAGTAAATAAATTGTATAATTTGATATATGTCATTGTTTTTTACTATCAATAATATTAAAAATTGATTTTACAATCATTAAATACATTATTAAAATATACGAAACATGTTTAGATAATTCAAAAGTAGTGATTACGACGTTAAAGGCAGGGAACGTTCTGATAGACCAAAAAATATAAATAAATCGAATTATAGGGATTTTTGGATCAATATCTAACTAAATGTAACAAGCATTATTAAAAAAGTAGAAATGTCTTACAATAATTATCAAATATATGAAAGCTACAAAGAAAACACATGAGGTTTAAAAAAATGAATAATACAAGAAATGATTTATAGACAATTCAAAAATTGCTAATAAATGATATTACAAAAATGGAATAGAAAGTAATTTAACTTTCTTTTTTAGCTGAATGTGAAAAAGATGTAGTTATTGCTTTGCAATTAAGTACATCTATATTAAAGCAATATCTTTTTTAAAAAAAAAAAGAATATTGTATGTATAGTGAAATCACAGTGATATATTCTATTGTAAGTCACTAAAAGTTAAAAACATTAAGGACTGATTAGTATCAATAATAAATAATCAATTAAAATCATATTTTAATGGAAAAGTGAATAAAATGAACTAAAAAATACAGAAAATTAATTTTACAACCATGATAAGATAGCATCTTATAAATTTAAATTGTTGAAGAAAGCTTTAAAAATGCTTAAGATGGAATATTTTACCATAGTTGTTATACACTTCGAATGTTTATTTACCATTTATTCTCATCAAAAAACAATCGCTTAAATAGCAAGATTTTGTTAGCTACAAAAGAATAATAACTATATGAGTGTTTTACCTTAAAAGACAAATATTTTTTAATATATATTTCTATAATTTACCTGAAATAAATGAGCAAAATATGAAGAATTATATAGGTATTACTTTGAGTAAATAAGTTTTTATTATTTTTTAAAAATTATCTTTTAACTTTTTATAAAATCAGAAGTAACTCATTTGTATATCTGTAAAAATAATTTTTTGATATTAAATTACTAATTATCATTATTTTTGTATTTGTTAATGATCCTAGATATATTAAGTCATGAACAACTATATTCATAAGTCGATATTTATTAACAATTTATTATTTATTAACATATGCATTTGAAGATATTAGTAAACAACATTTAATTATTCATTGTTTTTAATTTAATTTTTTTATTTATTTCTTTTATTTTGTAATTAAAATTACTGGATAAAGTAATATGCATATTGAAGAAATATCGTCACTTAAACTATCTTCAATAAACTATAAATATATAGAGATGAAATTTTATTTACAGATACGCTTTTTTCTATAAGTAATAATTATTAATTCGTAGTATTTTTGCGCATTTCACATGTCGATTTATGTAAAAGGAAAATACCGACTTAAAATATTTTGTTTTTCAATAGATAAATATGATTTTCAAATTGATAAACATATAATTAATTTTCAATTACTTTTAAATGTGTTCATCATCACAAACTTTTTATTTAATTTTAATGTCTATATTTTTATAATATTGTATGTAAAATAAAATTTTATGTACATTGTACATAAAATTTTAATTTTTAAATTATTTTTTATTTTTGTCTAAAAATAATTTTATGTTTGAAATATTTTAAGTATACTACTAGTAAATGATATATTTACAAATGCATTCATTAGACTCGTATTATTGATTACTATCATTTATTGAGTACAGGATTAGATGTTATGTTACATGAGATAATAAAACTGCAACTGTATAAGGTTACTTTAAGTCCTGATAAATCTTAATGTGATCAAATATGAAACATACGTTTTAATTTTTCTTTCATCCAAGGATCTTTTTTACAACTCAATACTGCATCAAACATGAAGAGAATTAATATGAAGAATTTTGAAGATTTCATTAAAAATTAAAATAACAAATATTATAACCATAAGTTAACAATCTTCATAAAATATATTATAACATAAAAAAAGAAAAAAGTCAATAAGGATAAAAATTTTGTTTAAAAAATTTGAGGCTTTTAAAAAGAATATTTTTTCGATAGGAAATATTTTTAACACAAAAATTTTTTATTTTTTACCAATTATTTAAAAATTTATTTTATTTAAACTGATCAGTAATATCTGAGAATTTTTTTCTTCGAAATTATTCCCATTAGAACCATTGTTGCATTCCCGTTACCGGTATTTGTATTTCCGCCTACTTATCCGCCTCGCTTTGTTAGCCGGCCGCCGATTCGGTTATCGGTTAAAATCTTATCTCCGTATAAAATATATTACTGTCTGGAAAATTATATTACGTTGCTAAATAATGTAAAGTGATTACGTTAACATAATTAATATATCCTCAGACAATGTCAAACACGTGTATCGGTTTAGCGTGTTATTGTTATTGTCCGTGATCCGCCTAGCGATCACCGTGCCGAGTAGATGACTTGGTCATATAATAACTAAATTTGTAAACAATAATTTATTATTGGTTTTGTTCTGCGATTTATTGTTCTGCGTGACGACTCACTATTTACAAAATTTTATATTGAAATTAAATTTAAATCAAAGTGTATTGTTCAACAATACTAGCGAAGGTGTTATTGTATTTTGTTAAAGATAGCTGACCATTAAAAACAGCTCCCGGTGATATTTATTCTATTGTTTGTGTTTTTTAACTCCACCCAGTGATCAACAATCCGTATCCCTGACAGACCGGATGTCGCTTGTCCCGGCGTATTAAATTTCTAACATTTTTCAGCAATCGCTCGACTCATCCCTTCACTTGTGAAGGGAGAACCGAGCCGCATTGTTATACTTTAAAAAAAAGCTTATTTAAATATATTTATCATATTACTTTCGTTTTCTTTACCTTTTGAAATTTTATTTTTCGTTTAATTCTGTAGACAGACTATGTATATAGCAGTCTGTCTTAAAGTAAATAAAACTTTATCAATAATGGTTCTGGTGGTGATACCTATAAATGGTTATAGCAGCACAAAGAATTCACCCCTACTAGACTTCTACTCTAAATTTGGGAACATTTAGTTTACTTAAATCGGCGTTATAGTATTTCAAAGTCAATATATATATTTTTTTATAGGTACAAACACAATGTTTTCGTTTTATGGACTCTATTTAGAACTTCGACAGTTTCTTTGTATTGATTGTATTGCAGCCTTACATTTAAATACCAGTAAAATGGTGGTAACGAAAGTTTTTGTCCTTTTTAGCCTCTTTAACAATGTCTATGGATTAGAATATTGTTCTGAATATTGGATTCTAAACAATTATTGGTTATCAATTAAATTATGTATTACAAAGTTAGCATCCATCTTTTGATTGTCCAAATGGTCGGTCAAAATGCGAGGGATCAAATTTTTGGATATTCCCAATTTCATTTACATAAAACGCAACTATAATTTTGATTAAATTTTGAGAAAATTATGCAGTTTTCCAATTACGAATTTCAGTTGGCCGACATGGGAGTCGTAATTGATATTTTTTATATATACTGTTTATTAACTTTATTATGTGATAAATAATTATCACAATCTTCTTGCCTCATTAATTAAATTGTTTTAGTAAACATTTTATGAACTTTAAATCAAAACTTAATATTGGTTTCTTGACTTAATTTTGTTCATTATTATTTTTTTTTTATACGATTCGAAAAACTACTGACTTTGAAACATCATAACTTCGCTCATAACCAAAAATCATGATATTTAGACTGGATAAGTGGAATAGATGAGCCACTAATACATCTATAGTTACATGCAGGTGGCACTAGCTGAATTGTTCTTTTTTTAACAAAGTCTTGTATACTTTAAGACAGATTGTGTATGTATTAATATAATATTGAAAATTATATATATTACCCTATTATGGAACCCACGACCAACACGTTCATCATTGACCCAAATTTGCCATTCACCAGTATGACCGTTCCAACTCTGACAAGAATGGTACCATCTGTTTAGTCTTAACGGATAGTTCAGTCGATATAGATTATGTCCATCCACGTTTAACATGTAGTAAGAGCTACGCTCCGTATTTGCGATCCACGAGAGAATACTACGTGGTTGATCCCCCACTATTGTTTAAAATGAAAAAATAAACATACAACTCATTTTAAATAATAATGAATTCTCTTTCTTTCAAATAATCCTAAAATTAAATTTATAATTTATTTAAAATAACAATTGAAATGAAATTTCGATATTTAAATATAGATATTGTTGAAAATAGAGTTATGCAATAAGCTGTTAGTACATATAAAGATGTTAAGAATCGATGATAATCAGCACGTGATTGTCGCTAGTTTGTTTTTAATACTTTTGATATGCACTAAGTATAGGGTAAACTACCCATACAATACATATTCAATATATATCTGGTTACAATAATCAATGATAATTTTTACGACTCTCTACTTATAATCTTTAACAAATTTTTCTTGTTAAGGTCATGTATACCCTCTACCAGTCAACCTTGTAGTTAACGATCTTTGCATATGCTCTTACAATAAAATTTTGACTCTCAATACTTTAACGTGTATTAAGCTTGATTCATACTACTTAATAAAATAATGTAAAAATTTTTTTTTTTTTATATTCAATTATTTTTTTAATTTTTCAAATTTATTTTAAAACTTATTAGCTAACTTATTATTAACTTATTAGTTTCTTTATTATTTTAATTGCTATGTAATGAAATATATAATTCTTTTTTATGCAACTCTTCAAATCGATTTTAATATTTATAATTTTTTAAATTATTAACAGAAATATGTTAATAATATTTTCTTTAATACATAATTTTTTAAGTACAATGTGCAGTTAAATAATATTTTAATTTAAATAATTTATAATTAAAAGTAATTTAATAAAAAAATAATTTAGTCAATTAAATATAAACAATTCTTTGAATTAATTTTTTGTACAGTTTCTACTTTAAAAAAAATGCGCATAACTATTAATACAAAACCTTTATTTGTATAAAATTGAGTAAAAATGTGAACTAACATTTCTAAAAAACACATACATTTTATAAAAATGAAAATATATTACCTGCATAAGAAAACAGAGGATGATCGTTTGAGTGATTAGTAAATTTATTCCAAATGCAGAGGGTGAATTCTTTGAGGTCTGGAAGATCTATCTTGTAATGAATGTACTGTTGATGTAAATATGAGAAAAGCTTTAATAATACAATTTAATACAATTATTTCAAAAAGTATGTACTTCAAAATGATGACTTAGGAATGCATTATGTGTTGGAATATTATTTAAAATAGTAATTGTCAATTTTTAATTAATCTAAATAATTTTTAATTATATGTATGATACATATGTAAATGATGCAATTATCATTTAAGTTATAAATTGCAAAATCTAATAATTTAATAAAGCTTATAAATCCTCGAGAGTAAAAAATTAATTTTTTTTTTATTAATGATTTCGCTTTTATCTATAAAATTATATTTGTTTCAACATTGTAAAAAAATATAGATAATTAAATTATAACATTAAATTGGGGTGTTTGATGTAAATTTATTTTAATTTTTTAAAGCATAAATAATTGAAATTTTTTATTTTGAGAATGAAATACTTATAGAAAAATTTAATTTTTTCATATTTTCTATTATTTTTTTCTATTATTGCAATATACATTATTATTAATAATTTTTATAGTATTTGTCGTATTCCCTAAATAAAATAAGAATCATTATAATAATTGCATTAATTCTCAGAATAATTATGTAAGGATTGTGTTTATCAGTATTTATAATATATATAGAGTTGTATTAAAATATTTTAATAAAAAGTAAGACAAAAATTTTCTTAAACTGTAATAATAGGTTTTAAAAGTATTAAAAAAAAAACATTGGACAATTGTCAAAAAATCTAAAATAGGTTATAGAAAGACTGGACAAATTATCACACAAAACAATTTGCAAGATTGTGTAAACAATTTAAAATTCGATAGAGCTTAATTTATGCCAAAATAAAGTATATAAAAATTTGTTTAATTATGTAAAAATTAGATTTTAAGAAATCCACAAATCACTAAATTACAAGTTATTATTATTACATATTGATCTAATTTTTATTATTATTATTTTTTTTGTTAATATATTTGATAAAATATAATATTTTGCAATTGAATTATTAAAAATAAAAAATTATGAATATTTCAAGTACTGGGTATAACATACCGTGTTAATGACAAAAAAATGCTCTATCGCTCAAACTGTATGTGAAATAGATCAAATATTAAGGAACAGACATCAATGTACGCATGTGAAAGGTAAAATATCTTTATATTGACTCATTCTATTGGCGAAAACAAGTTTCTTTTGACGTTGAGTTGCAGTCTTACTTACACAGTCTTAGTTATAGTCTTGCTATCAGACTTTCGTAATTAGCATGGCATAAGAGCTCCAGTAGAATTTTTTTTACAGCAATTTTATTTATTTTTTAGGTTTTATGATTCTTATTTATTCATTGCAATATTAATAATTCCGAAACATTATTTGATGTTTATAGTTTGGTCAAAATATTTGTATAAAATTGATTGTAATAAGAATCTAATAATTCGGACATGATTTATAGCTACTTATTAGATATCTTGCATCAATATATGCAAATGTCTGTTATTCATATTATGTATTTATATTATTGAATCATTAAATAAAAAGATTATAACCATTACCTTTTCTTGTTTTAATTCCTTCTCAATCTAAACGAAGTGATCAATTCAAAGCATATTTAAAATAAAAGATTTAGATACAAAAGACGATAAAAATACAAAAAAATTAAGTATGCATGCAATTTTTTTCAATTAAAATTTATATATAAAAAATTCATGGTTTGGGTATATTGAGTAAGAAAAAAAAATTATTACAATAAATGTAACAAATTAAAACCTAATATATTCTCTTGAAATTTTACTTTTCATGTTAACAGTAGATCTGCATCGAATTTTAAAAGAATTTCAAAGTGTACAAGTTCGTCATTTATTAATATTTTTTATTTATTTTATGTACTAATTTAATTTAGTCTTCAATATAAAATATTACTAAAATTATATTTTCTGTGTAAATTGTATTATTTATTTATTATTTGTTTTTAAATTAAATGACAATTTAATAAAATAATATTTTATTTTGAAATGGTATTAATTATTAAATAAAAAATCTGTAATTTTTTATTTTTAAAATTCAATTGAAGAAGTTTATCTGTTAATTTCTTATCGAATTTATTAATCTAAAAAAATTTATTTTTTTAGGTTTTTTATTATTAAAAAATAAAACAATAAATTAAATTTAATAATGTGAAAAAATAAATGATAAATAAATAAAGTTACGAATAAAATCTATTTTTAAATTAACTAATTATAATAAAATGTTACGATTACATGTATTTAGTTACTGAAATTGGTTTTAAATTTAAATTATTTTTAATATATTTATTTAATAAATTAATATATAAATATACATTAAGTTGTGCAGAAAAATTTTAGTGTATCAATTAATTAATGTTTTTATGTGTGATAATTGAATTTAATGACGATTTTATATTTATTAAAATTACAAGGTTATTTATAAACTTCTATATAAAAATTTTTCTAATTTTAATATTAATAATTATCGATTATGTTATTTTTATAGAATAGATAATGCAATATTATTCATATAAATTCGAATGCGTATGGTTCCTTTAACGAATCAATTATTTAATAATATTTTTAAAACAGTTATATTATTGCACTACTATTGATGTCTGTTCGATACCCTCTTCAAACCTACATTAATAAAATAAAATATGAAATTATTATAACCAATTTATAAAAATTATTTTTAAATTTTAATTAGTTATCTATAAGAAGTGTAAGATAAACTGTATTAAATAATTCAATAAATAGATAATTGTTTGAATAATCTTATAATAATAATAATAAGAATCTTTGAAAAAAAAAGAATACTTTCAAATATAATTTTTATATTTTATGCTAAATAAATCATTAAAAAAACTTTAATAACATAAAACTAAAGTATATAAGTTACAGGTATTTCTAAAATGCGCGTATACATTCTACATTAATAATTCTTGTTTTTTCATATTCTCAGAATTTATTTCATGAAAATAAATAACATTTTTATTTTAAGCAAATTTGAATTAACAAATATATATTAATCAGATTAAGTCTTACCTAAATATTGAATGCAAATAAGTCCTTTTGATGGAGCAGTTGTTCAAATACATTTTTTAACTAAATAACATATTTTATTTTATCATATAACTTATAATTGAAACGAAACATTTTTTCTTTAAAAATATAGTACCACAATATTTATAATATTCAATTATAAAAGCAACATAAAATCATTTACATAAAAATGAATCAAAATTGTTAGTATGTTTAATGCTTTCCAAAATAACAATATTTAAGTAAAATGACTATTATTAGAAATAACAATAAAAAAGTTTTAAAATCAGTACAATAGATTTAGATGAAATATAAATTTACATCTATTCAATGCACTTTTCAAACATTTATAATTTGCAATAAGTTATCTTGCTCAAAAATGTATAAAATATATTTTAAAGTTTTTTTTCAGTGATTATTATTATTATTATTATTATTATTATTATTATTATTATTATTATAAATAATTAAAAATTAGATTGTCTTGCCTCAAAGTAGAGTTGCTGAGACATGAGGATTTTGTACAAAATGCATTGATCTTGATTGTTGTCTTGTCCAAGTAGTTGAGACTGATGATGGGTTGGCAGGTGATCGTCCTCTAGGGGACTGTAGTGGTAAGGTGTCAGGACACTCCCACGTAATGATGTCAGTGCGGATCTCCATACTGGTGAGACAGTAACATCACTACTGTCTGTCTCCTTCCAATTAATCAGAACAAATAACAACAACAACACACAGATGAAACGCGCCATCAAAGGCTTTGTGTGCACCTCCAATTATGTGTACTCTAATCGAAAAAGTGTGGCTCGTGTTGCTAGTAGACCACTAAGCTTTCGAAGTTATGAAGAAACTGAATGTGAACGCTCAAGTCCAGAACGTCCGAGGTGCCCCGCGACTTTCTCCAGGCGAAAACAAATATGATTCTGACTCTCACATTGCTGGTTCAAACAAACATTACGTAGTCGCTTTAGCCTCAGCCACATACTTACCTCCATTTTTTTTTATGTTTGTACTAACTGAGCAGAATACTGACTGATCGTGATAAAGTAACAATTGAGGTTGAATTTTTATGGCGAATTATGTATTCCAACTCAATTTGAAACATTCATTACACTTATTTTGCACTTCTCTTATGTATTTTTTGATACACTAACTTACTGTAGAGTAATTTAAGAACTATTTTTAATTAATAAAAATTACATTGTCGCTTTAACCTCAGTTACACACTCACCTATTCTGAACTATCTCGGGCTCGATTTTCTATTGTGTTTATACTCATTGAATGAAATACCGACTTATCTGAACCGTGAAAGATAAAAAAAGATGTCAACAATTTTTTATTATAATGAAATTAATCTGAAATTTTATATATTATTCTTGAAAAAAATAATCCAATAGTGAAGTAAAACTAATCATGATAAAATCACAATTGGGGTTGTAACTCAATGTTAAATTTCTATGATGAATTATGTACTTTAACCAAATTCGACATATTCATTACACTTATATTGCATTTCTCTTATTTATTTTATGATTTACCAAATTGCTGTGGAGCCATTTGAAAAATATTTATGGAGATCTTAGAATTTCTTGAAAATTATCGCATATTTTAAAATATATGTTTCTTTAATTTTGCTTTAACTTTTATCTATTGTATTAAATTAAAATTTGTCTTTTATAACAAGGTTATAAATCCAACGTTAGAATATAATTTGTAGATGTAATTAATAAATTGAATTATTCATTTATAGAAGAACTAATTGTGTTTAATAAATAAATGTATTTTTTATTCATCTAAGTAAGAAAATAAACCTTATAAATAAATTTAAATTGATTTACATTATATATTATAATATAAAAATAAAAATTAAAGGAATTGGTATTAATTCATATTTATTTAATAATGTACTAAGAATTAATTACTATGAATTAATCATAATGATGTACTGTAATATAAAAACAATAATTTAAAATAATTAGTATTAATTCGTACTTATCTAATCATGTACTAAGAATTAATTTTTATAAATTAATTAGTATGATATCATATATTATGAAAAAAATAATTTAAAGTAATTGAATGTTATTTATACTTATTTAAAAATATATTAAAAATTAATTAATTTAATGTTTAAATGTATTGACCCCAAAAATTATTGAAAATCTTTCATTATTTTCCTGATTTTCGATTATTTTCTTTCTCAACATCCAATTTCAGGAATAATATAATTTTCCATACATTTCTATTTAAAATTTTTTTAAAAATATTAAAATAGTTGCATCAGTTATATTATAATTTTATTTTATTAACAAAATAATGTTTTCTAATTTATTTAAAAAATATGTAATTTGTAACATATATTACGAGTTTACTTAATCTTTATTTCTTATAAAATAGCTGTGCTTTTAAGTGTAATACATTGATATAATAAATTTAATCATATTATTATTAATTTATACAATTTAGTTTAAGTTAAAAATTAATTATTTCTTATGAATTTAAAATACATATAAAGTAACACGAAGTATTAAATTGTATCTAAGATTATAATGTTCTTGTTTTTTTAGTTTTCAAAAAAAATTTAAATCGTAATTTTTCGATTTTATATTTTTATTCACTGTACAAAATTTTTATATTATTTTATTAATAATATTAATAATATTAAAAAATATAAGTTACAATATTTTTCTTTGAATAATTCATATTTTTTAAAATTAAAATATATATCATTTATACTGTACATATGGTAGATAAGAATTAATTATGCCTTACAAATATAATTTCAAAAAATTGGATTATATTAAGAAATTAAAAAAGTTCATATATTCAAAAATAAAAATGACTGTTAAAAAAATATATAAAAATGAAAATATAGAATAAATTAAAAAAATATTTTAAAAAAAAACGTATGAAAATATAATATTTAATGATTTTTACTCAAAAGATATTACAATAGAAATATATAGATGTTTTATTAAACTATCTCAGAGAAACATAGATGACAAAAAAAAATCATTAATTGCAGATGATGGTACGGTAAAAATAAAATAACAAATAAAATCTGTTATTAGCCTATGTTCATGATAAAAAGGATAGGCATCCTGAATAATGCCAATCTTTGAATATAAGAAACTAATAAAATAAAACATGAATACTAACTGTTAATCCGAAGTGAGAAAAGTTTTTTAATTGGTAAGAGAGACAAAACTTTTCTTCTCATAATGTGGAATTTGCTTGAAAAATCCGAAAAAAAAACAAAACTAAAATATTTAATAAACAATTTTAACAATTTTAATAAAAAATGATTTTTTTTAAGTTTCTAATTATAAAATAAAGAGTTTTAATTTTAATACTATAGAATATATGGACAAATTATAGATAAAAAAATATATATATATAAATAGATAGATTAAATTTAGAAGTGTTATAATCTTTAAAAAGCCAAAAAATTTCAAATTTTGTCATTTTTTGTTTTTTTGAAATCTGGTTTTGGAAACTTAAATATTTTAGGTGCGCTTTATTTGTGGAAAATTTCAACTCTGTAAGATTATTAGTTTTAGAATATATTTCTTGGTTTGTTCTTTTCTGTTACATTATCCGAGTTTAATTTTTTTTAATGATTTTAAAAAAAGATTATTATAATAATGAACCTCTATCTATTATTTTGTAAAAATCTGTTAGATTATTTTAAAAACAAGGATAAAGATATCGAAAAATGGCTGAGGAAATAGAATTTTGTACATAGTAATATTATAAAATTTATTGATCTTACTTAATATCAGATGTAAAAATCAGAATCGTGTTTAATTACCCCAAAGTTGAAAAAGGAAAATTAGTGTAATGCTTTCCCAGATAATCGTTGTAGGAATTTACAAATATCCTGTACTTCTGTTGTATTACTATTACTGTTGAGATGCTAAATGTTACTTAATAATATTTGCTGGTGTTTCATTTACTTACGAAAAAAAAAATTAAATCTGTGTTTTATTAATTATTATAATCTCATTTATTAATTGTTTCGTTGATTATTTTAGGGAGTTGATCAAAGTTTTTTTTAAAAAAATAATTCAACTTCGCATTTTCATTATTAGTATTTTGTTATTATTCTTAAATTAATATTAAATTTAATAATAAATTTAGTTCCTTATTCAATAATACGGTCTTTCAGAATTATTATAATTAATTTCATTTTTTTTCATTTTTATATTTGAATTTTTTTAGTTTCCACATGTTGTTTTGTTCCGAATCCTCCGTGTTCTTACGATATGCACAAATTTAATTGTATTCCAACTATTTTTTATTATTTGAATTTTGAATATTTTAAATTAATGTGCATTAAAATTTTCTCCATTTTTAAAAAAGTTTAATTATTATATCTTTGTTTTATTCTTTTTTTTATTATTTATTTTTATATTTTAGTTACAGATATATTCACAATTATTTAAAAGCTAATATTTATTATTATTGATCAAACTTTATTTATCAGATTTTACATTATTTTACTATTCGTTTGTCATTATTATATTTATTTTAATTAGCTCAAAAGTTACTTATATAGGATTATATTTCTACGTTTAAATCGAATTTATAAAAGCTATTAACAAATTGCTTATTAATTTGTAATAATATATTTTTAATGATTTTTAATGATTCATATGTATAAGCTAATATTGATGTTCACAATAATCCATCACACAGATATTATTAAAATTACTGTTATAGCTTTATTAATTTTATTCTTTACACTTTTTTTCTGGATAATTTTCGGAAGTGTAGTTATTCTTTTAATATTAATTATTCTTATTTTTTATCATGTTTCATATCTTTTTCTTATTTTTCGAAATTAATAAATATATATTCATATGGCTACTAATATTAAAAACAAATACATACGTAGATAATACATACACATTTATTTGTTAAAAATTGACAATAACAAAAATATTAATTATTACAGATACCATAAAATTTATATATATTATATGTAGTAATATAACTATATTTATTCAATGTATATTTTTAACGCTTATGCTTATATGATCTATATAAAAAATATTTATATCAATTCACGTAGATTTTAAATAGATGTTGGTACTCATAAATTTTTCATTGCAATGCGATATTAAAGGATCCTAACTGTTTAACAATATCATACTTACATATAGTTTGTAACTATAAAACTAATTTTTTTTTATTAATATAATAATAAATAATATATCGCAATTTAAAAAGGTATTTAATACAAATTTCACACTTGTTGCTTTTAAAAAATTATTTTTATTTGATAAATTGTATTTGCAACATTATGTTCTGATTCTATTATTATTCGTATTTTTGTTTCATACCGATGATTTGGATGATGATGCTCAATTTACTGTGTTCAAAGTGAATGTACATATTATTAATTTACTTAAATAAGTGAAAGCCAGCGCCAAAATTCTGGAATAATATAGTGAAAGGAATAAATGAACATTTATCAAAAAGTATATGCATATTATATTTATAAATAAATATATATAGAGGTAAACACTTGTCTAAAAGAAAATGGATGTATTTTTTCTAAATATAAATAGTATATGTAACAACAATTACATTTAATAATACATATATACAGTGATAACAATATAGATTTTGATTTTTGGAACACGAAAGATAATATTAGATTCTAATACATTCCAAAAATTAATAATTTGTATATCAATATATTCAACTATCAGCATTGAAGTTTTTTTTTTAATTTAGCATGAGTAACAATTGACATTGCAATAAGGGAATTCTATAAGGATATAAATTTTCATAAATTTTTTATTCATTTTATTATTATTTTTTTACTTATTTTATTTACTTTATTAAAAAAGATTTACATAAATAATTACATTTCGATTATTACTTACTTTATTATTATAATGTTATTATTACTCAAATCCAATTTTGTTTCTTATTATTAACTAACTAATTAATGGTATATACATGGTCAGAAGTATCTTTGTCTGTGTGCAAATTTTTAACGAAAATAAATAACATATATGGTCTGTCCCCGAAGTATCGAGTTTTTTTTCTTTTGGTGAATATTATTTGCAGCGATTGGGGAAGGGTCTTAAAATGTAGAGGAAAGCTTTTTCCATTTATCCCTTTTTTTTTGTTTTTCGATAATTAGATGCGGCAGGATTTTACTTTGAGCAAATGGTATTTTTCGATTTTTTGACATGGCGCGCTGAAGTGATTAGTGGAAAAACGCTACACAAAAATGACTAAGATATCTTTATTCACTAGGAAAAATTATTATTTCATTTCTATAATTTTTTTGTTACAAAAACATAATTTTACTTAGTAGAATTTAAAATCTATTGATGACCTATAAAACATATAATTGTATGATTACTTAAATTTTTTAAAAAAAATTTTAACGTTTTTGTTTTATTTGATATTTTCATATTTATTAAAATTATTGTCTACATAGTATTTTTATCAACGAAATACAATAAATATAATATTTCATTGAATATGTAATAATCTTATTAAGAAATGAATTGTATGCACTTTTAAAGTTTTAACATCTATATAAGTAGTGACTATAATCACCTTCAAAAATATTATTTACACTTTATATAAATTTTTTTTTTTTTAAATAAGTTCATAATTTTCTAATTTATATTCTAAATACTTATTTAATTGTTATTTTTTACATATTTCGGATTTTATAAATTATGCTTTAACTTAGTTTAAATAATTTAGCTAATGAAATATATATTTCAGTATTTGAAATATTTTATGTTTTTCACTGTAGTACCTTCATATAGTTTCACTGACTACCTCAAAATAATATAGATATGACATTGTTGATAAACTATGTTCAAGAAGTACATGTCGAATCTTTCTCAATACCATTTTCTAAAGTCAATTGAAGTTACTTAAAAAACTTCATCCTTATTAATTCTGTTTATTTTAACCTGCTATAATAGAATATATCTTCTATTTATTCTATTTTATTTCTCATCGTTTTATTTCGGATCAATCTTTACGGCTACTCACATGATTTATTTAATAAAAATTATCGTTTAACTTAAATTATAAAATTTAATCAATTCGACACAAGCGATTACAAAAAATTGCTTTTACAAATTTATTTTTTAAATAATAAATTCAAAAGAAGTAGATTAGTTTTTCTCGCCGGGTATTTCAAGCTAAAATATAATTTACAAATTATTGTTTTAGTTACATTATGTAATCTTTGTATAATTATATTTATGAAAAATTATATGCTTCATCAAACTCTGTTTTTAGAGTTTATCAATCTGAAGTCGACTTTAATTTTCGTTAGTTACACTCATGCGCGTAGTTAATTAATTTTTCGCGATTCTAATAATCAGTATTTTTCTCCTCTTGTCATTGCTACAAGAGTTTTTTATTTAGGACAATTGAGTTTTTTGCTATTTTATTACATTGTTTGATTAATTTTAATCACTTGATCCTATTTGATACTAATCATTAAGATTTTTCAGAATAAGTAAATTGATAATGTTGCTCAACTCATATGATGGCGAAAAAATAAATATAAATTATAACTTTTTAAATAGAGCTATTTTTTCATCAGATGAACGTTTTCGTTTAAAAATACGAGGTAATAAAATTTAATCTTATAGAGTACATTTTGTGTTGTATTATTAAATAGTCCAAAAAAATATTAATGACGTTATGTACTAATATTTTGTTACTTTATTTTGTATATATAGTAAGATTAGTTTATTAACAATAAATAAGATTATATTAATTTTAGACAAGTACGAGATTATTGTAATTGATTCTTTTCATAGTTTTTTTTAATACAGATAAAAAAATATTTTTTTCCACAAAAAAATTATTTATTTTTCTTGAAGGAGATAATAAATAATCAAAAAGACTGTTTCTTATGTTGATAACGTTTCTTCCTTTTTCCTTATCTGTTTTTTTTTTTAATATAAATATAATGATTTATTTTGTTTGGTTCCTATTATTTATTTATTTTTTCACTATAATAGAAGAAGAATTGGAAGTACTTGATTTATAGTAGCAACATCTTACTGCATTTGTTCTTAACAATAGTTTCTTTTTATCTCACCTTTGATAAAATAATTTTTTTATGGTTACATTATAAAGTATTTAGATAATAAAAGTAGAAAAATTACTTCTAAAATTAAAAAAAAAAAAGAAAAGTATATACACGATATTAAATATGAAAATATTTATTAATATGTTGCTGTTGTTGTAAATTAGCGGTATCTTAATGAAAGATAATTTATCGAAGGGCACATTTAAAAGGTGGCTAACGCGTTACAAAATATTTATTTATAATTTTTTTTTTATTATATATTATTATCTGTTTCTTGGCTTGGAGATGATTTTAATTTTACAGTTTTACATATATTTTATAGTAACAATATCTCAATTTTGCCCTTCATATTATTACTTACATATCGATTTACCTATCTTTTCATATACATTTACAATTTTTCCTTTCCTTTTATCTTTCCTTTTACTTAACTCATTCACATTTCTTTTTCTCCTATCCACCCTCACTTTCCACGTTTCCTCACTCGCCATTCCTTTTTATGTTTTCCTTCTGTCTTTTCCTTCTTTTACTTATTTTTTTCATCTTACTGTCCCCACTCCTTCTCTTTTGTTTTCTTTATTCTTCTATCTAAATGTCACAACATATTATAAAAAATATATTTTACCGATGACCAAGGAATATGAATCCGATTTTAGAACGTTAAACACTAAATAGATTAATTATTCAATATGAAAAAATAAATAAAACATATTTTGTATTACAGAGTAATAAAAATTCGAGTGCCAACACTGGTTACTATATTAGTGGAAACAACTCATTACCTAGAGGAAGTGCTTTATTACGTTCATATAGTCCAGCGACCACTACATTATCTGCAGCAAATACTGCCACTGTCCAACCTAAAAATCTGAGTACTTCGGGTAATCAAGGATTATTTTAAATATTTCTATATCATTTGGATAATGTGCGTAGAATTGTCACTATCTTCAAAAGTTTCATAAGATTTAATATATTTTTTTATTTACTATTAATGTTTATTAGATAAAAAAGTAATAACAAATTTCATTCATAATATTCATTTTTTATTTTTACTTAAATTTCGGTATTGCTTACTTTTGAAAAATATGTTACATTATAAAATAATAAATTTTACGTAAAGAACTCTCCGAGTAAATTTTTAATCAATAAATTATCACATTCAATTTACATTACTAGTAACTAGTTTTCAATGTGTAATTTAAGTTTTTTTTTGCTATGTATAATTTAACCTAATTTTAAAATACAATAATTAGAATTAAATGAAATTCTAACAATTATCTCTATACAAAATTATTGTAATAAAATTAATTAAGAAATAAAATAATAGTATTGAATCATTATTTATTTCTAAATGATTGGGTAGGTGGTACATTGCCGTCGCCAATCAAACCTCTACGAAATTATCACTGTGGCAAAAGTTCTATTGGTAACATAGGAGGCTCTTCACGTTGCTCTCGAGATATCTCTGTTTCTTTATACAGTATACCAGGTTAGTATCAAACCATCTATATTCATGTTAATACTATACGGACGAATTATAGATAAAGCGAAAGAAAATATTGAAATTCATCATAAATTAAATGTAGTGAAAATGTAGTTAAAACATATTATTTTTAACTACATTTAATTGATTAAGAACTTCAATATTTTCTTTTACTTTAATAATAGTTACAATTTATGTAACATAAGATAGTTATATTATAAATTGAAAAAATTATTCAAGATTTCAGATATTTAAATAAATATGAAAAATTTTTTAAAACTTCATTAGTGTACTCTCATCTCCAACTCGAAGGTTTTTGATACATATCAAAATTTAGTTAGCGAGGAAGAAAGTAGTAAATAAATGAAAAAATGCTTGATGTAGATCCCAGATATTTTTGATGGAACAAGCGTCCGGCAACTGTGCAAGTCAATCTAATGCGACGATGCCTTTTTCGCATTTTCAGTCGGTATGGATATGGTTGCAGTATTGGCTAGGATTATTATCCTTCTGCAAAATTTAGTTCTGATTTTGAATAATAATATGCCATTAGACAGTCAACAACAAAACTTTTTCGTACATTTTAAATAGTCACGAATAGTTACATACGATATACATGTAGACTTTTTTATTTTAAATTTGTTTGTGCTAGTTACAAACTCAAGGTATGATTTTAAAAACAAATTCAAGATCATGTTTTTCTTAGTTACGATCCCTTTTGAGCCAATATCGAAAAAGTTATCGACGTTTTTTGATTTCTTGAAGCGCGGCACTTGTTTCTAGATAAAAGTCAGTGACTTTTCAAATACTTTTCTGTTATTACATAATACATTTTTTGGGTTTTTTATGGATGCAGGGAAAAACTGCCTATTAATGCTCGCCGTATACACTATTTTGCACTCATTTTGTCTTACGTATTTTTTTGATAGATTTTTGACATTTAATATATTTTTTTCACATGTTGGTCAAAGGTAAAAACTATGTCATGTTGTTAATAAAATTTTAAGATTTTACTGTTTACTGATTATAAATAATGTTGAACGCACTTTTAAAAAATATTATATCACTTTTTTACACAATTTTTTCTAAAATTATCTGTCCAACTTTGTTGAATTAAAAAAATTAATATTTTTTAATATTTTGTTACCCATCTATATACCAAATATAAAAATTCTGTTATTTATTTTGACATTTATATGTGATAATAAGATACCACTTGAGAAATAGATCTTTTGCGGCACTTTGATAAAAAAGAAACCTTACGCTAAGTATCATTGTTCGAGGCAGTTTCGTTCTTCGCTAAAAAAAGGAGAAAGCGAGTGGAAAAGCACCTGATTCTGCGTGAAATGTCCGGGGTAGGGGCAGATCCGGAAGAGAAACTGACCTACGTGGGGTCCAAAGCGGGGAGAAGCTTCAACCTTTGACTTCCTGTCTCGTGTACCGGCTGCACAATTTCTCATTCTTGTTGTAATTTTTCGTTCTCACCTTTGCGATATATTTTGTAAATTTGCGTTGCGTGCGTTTGGTGAATTATTGTGATCTCTGGTGGATTCAGAGAGTTCGGGAACTCTTGATCTCACTCAGCACGGGACCACTCGTTCCAGCTCAACTTCTCGGCAGCACCTGACGATCGACTCCTGGGTGGGTGTCGACGGACATCAAGACTGCCACCGATATTCCAGCGCATCATCCTGCCGCTGATCGAAAGCGCCTGCGAGCGCCGCTTTTCTCTGCGTGTGAAGTTGCATTTGTTAAGTATTTGTATATCTATTATTATTGACGCACCAAGGCTTTTCCTCCTGATCGCAGGGGTTTTTTATACCGCATCCAATAAATTGTTTTCTGTTATTGATCGCGCGAAATTATTTGTTTTATTGTTTAAACCCTGCAGCAAATTTTCCTTCTCTCACTCCTTTCAATATTAATTTACTTTCTTAACTTTATATTTCTCATAAACAATCATTATTTTGAATATATTAGTATATTATTTTTTATTCATCGAAATTAATATAAAACACTCTATTTTTAATATTATTTACTGTATATGTTTCTTTCCATACAAGTATTAAAATCTGCTAATTAAATATAATAATGACTTCTTATTGCTTGACTCTATTCATAATTCAAAAAAATTAAAGAAAACATGATACAAATTGTTACATACTAAATTTTTTTACAAATTTTAAGTATAATGCAAAATGTACTTTATGTAATATAATATTTCAATAGTTTTTAAAACTTTGTCATTTCAAATAAATTTTGATTGTGTTGTTACGTTCGTAACATTTATTAAGTTCTTCCGAATTCTTGGCCTAGAAAAGAACTTAATAACCGACGCGAATGATTTTATTTTTTCATTGACACGTTTGGGCCTACGTTTTACCGCACTAGCCCGTTCAACGATTAGTCGCAACTATGGTGATTTCTCCAATTCGAGCCTACACTTGCGCGCATTAGCTCTTGGGATGGAGTATACAAATCTCGCGAAATTATTTTTGTGAAAATAAAAATGAATGAATGCAAGTAGATAATATTTCAGGAAAAATATATAAATAAAAATAAACAATAAATTTAATATAAAATACATTTTAATGGTCTTACTTATGAATGATGATTACAATGTTGTACATCCTCAAATTGGATTGGAATATAAACCCAGATTCGTCAATAAATTGGATCCTCGAAATACAAAATTTTGGGTTTTTACAAATACTATCTAAACTCGCAATGAAAAATGCTTTTTGAGCATGGAAACTTTAAGATCGGAAAATTTCTTGAAGCTTAATGCTGCTGTTATCGGGATTCGGGCCCTTTTTATAACCCTTGACACTTGGTTGTTTTATATAGAAAGAATCTTATTTGTCTTACCTAATCCCTTTTCTAGATTTAAAAAATAATTATTTGGAGTTGCCTAATCATAGGGTCGCTTTTAGATTTGGACAGAATCTATTTTCTGAAAGAAGTAATGATACGCTTACATGTTTGATTTGATAATCTAATTTATCACTTCCCTTAATAAAACAACTGTTTAAAAATTTTGTAGCTTGATATTTCGATGATCCGTGATCGGTATATTAAATGGTTAGTAGTTAATTAATTCGTTAGGGTATTAAATAACAAATCGATTACTTTGTCAACTAATAATGTTATGTATTCGCGTTGGATTACTTGTGAGACGAGTGATGGCGTGAAGGAGGTCGGAGAGGGGGAGTCACAAGGATAAGAATCGGTTGCTTTTAATTATTTTATACTCAATTTATTTGGCCCGCAGTACACAGAATTTCGATAGAACAGAACGAGAGAAGAAAAAAATTGGTATTTTTTACGAAAGCGAATTGAGTCCGCTCGTGAAGCGAAAAAAGGCAAAAGAATGCTCTCTTTTTCCGATTTCCCTCTACTTATAATTTTTGTTTATTTCCCTTTCTTTCCTTCTCCGTTTTACTCTTTACAAATGTTCTTAGTCCGATTGCTCTCCGCTCCTTTAATCGGTGGTGCCCAGTACGGGACGGGCGTGCTCGGGTCATATCTCGACCGCGCGTCAATTGGAGGTAATTTTCCTGTAGACCTTAAGATTATTACCCTGGCGCAAAAAACCCTTCTTGGACCCGAGAAGGGAAAAAGCCATACACACTAACATAAAATTAAACTATTTCTACGACATTTTTAGACGCTATAAAACAAATCTTAATTTTCAGTTACCTAGCACGTTTTAAATGTATCATAAACTCATCGTCGCGGACGGATTTTTCGGGGTACGAGGCAGTTCGACGTTGCCCGTCGATACCACTCGTAAACGGCATAATAATCCCTTTAATTTATTGCGCTCTATTACGCCCCGCTAATACGCACGTTAGCGTCCTTCGAAATCGGGTTATTGGCGAGTCTCCTGATCCCACTGGGTTTACCGCACGTGACATCTGCAAACCCAGGTTTCATAGCGCATCATCGCTCTTCGTCACACGGGTGGTGGGCGGCACGCTACCGCGGTCTCCCCCCGATTCGTTCCGCAACAAATAATTTTCTATCCTTTTAATTTAAATTATTAACTTGGTATGAGAAATTCTTTGGTTTGATACATTAACAATTTGTTAATAACAATTATTTGTTAATAATAATTTTTTTATTGATTAATATATTGATTGCAAATCACCAACTTGTTAATAATCTTCCGCTAAATTAACAATTTGTTAATAACAATAATTTGTTAATTAACAATTTGTTTAAACAATTTTATTTTTTTCTTGATATTTATTTGTAAAAGGTAAATTTTCTTAGTTACATTATTGTTTAATTAATAATTTGTTTATAATAATTTGTTAGTTAATAATTTGTTAGTGATAATATTTGTTAATAATATTTATAATGGTTAGTGTGAAAATTGATTATTTGTTTATGACAATTAATTTGTTTATAATAATTAATTGTTAATAAATCATTTGTTTAATATTTAGTTTGTTAGTAAGTGACGGTTAGTTTATTAATTAATAATCTGTTGATTTGAAAAAAATGTTTGTAATCGACTTTGTACTCTTTAATTTTTAGGGTTCATGACCTGTGTTGTTTTGATTTTGTATAATTTTCAGTCTATGCTTTTCGGCTTTTATTTTGTTCTGTGTAAGGTCGGTCTTCACATCTGCAAGATGTTAGATTTTCCATTCCGGTTCTATCGCTTTATCGCTTTCACATGTGTAAAGATCAGGTTTTTCCTTAATCTGCGTAAGTTCTCATAGAGCTCGAGTCTAGATTACATTTTTTGAATGCATTTGCCCTATACATATGGTTTGAAGTTTGTATATTGGTAATGGAACGTGCTCGTTACGAGGTTTGGGGAAAATTTTTATTGGCTATTTGGATTAGGTCATGCTTCGAAGTGCATTTTTACAGAGTATGTCCCTTCGAACATTCTAAATTCATTTTAGTCTTATATTTTAAGTAAGAGCGAGAATGAAAATAAGAGTAAATAATATATATATATAAGTATTAATCGTTTCGGCTCGGGCCGTAACAGTGTTGCAAAATGATAAATATGAGTTGTTCTAATAAATCAAATTAATACAAAGGTGAACCAAACTAGAGATAGATACATTTTTAACTCTAGTATGATATGAAATTAAATACAGGAACTACTGTCAAGTAATAATAACATAAAAATCCTGTGAAACAACGATAACAAAATTTATAAACGAGAATAAGAGCACAATTACCTTTTTACCCCATCTCATCACGAGATGTGTTATGGTGAGAGATAAAAACCAAAACTTTACTCTAGTAAATATATTTTCAACATTGCCATCTGTCATTTTGCTATATAGTACTATGAATTAAACTAGAAACTTACTAATTAATAGATAGGGAAATGAGTATTAAAAATTTTTTCAAATTCATAAATTGATAGTTTTACAGTGCAGATGAGTTTATGCTATGATACAATACAGAATACAGAATATTCATTAGTTGCACCAATAGCAATATCATAGGTTTTATCAATTAATGAAACTGACAAACATAATTCAATCATCTTGGCGATTGCACAAAACATGAGAAATTTTTTTTCAATCGGCCAATTAAGATGCGTAGAATATGAATATTACTAGGCTACATACCAATTAACAGCGGAAATTTGTTTAAATTACATTAAGCATATTATTTTTAGTATGAATATTTAGTAAAGTTTACTACAGTTTATTAAATATTTGTAGAACGGTAGAACGGTGTTAACATCTGCTATTGTATGTTTTCAATATTCTATTATTTTGTTATTTTAATTATTATTATATACATATCTCATATATGTATGTGTTTATTGCATAACAAGATGTCTAAAAATTAATTTTCAACCCGTTTATATCTTGTTTTAGATATGTTTAAGAAAGAAATTTAATCAATCATCCTTTTTTATATTATTTTTGAAATAATGAATAGGTTTAATAGATAAAATTTCTTTTTTATTGATAATTTTTTTTTCTTTGTTTCTACTCGACAATGTAAATTTGACTGATATTATTTTTTCGAATTTCGTATGATTTTAGTCTGCACATTCTCACACAAGCGTACTCGTATATATGATTATAACTTTATATTTTAGTTTCATGTAATCTTTATTTTATCTTTTTAAATATATATTTCCATATTTTATTTTCCATATATACCCGGGTGGATTGACACCAATAGCTGACAATTAACATTTCAACACTTCGGATTGGATACTATCTAAAAATGATCATTTAATGAATTTATCATTTTTTATATAATTTATCGTTGATCAGCTAATATTGATTATTTAAATGAATTTATATGCTTTTTTTTATTTAACTGAATTTTGCATAAAGAACGCATACTTCATACTCTGATTCACACATACGTGCGCACGCATACATACAACATTAAAACCTTAGATTGTTTCATAATATTAATGTGATTTTAAATTAAAATAAATTAATTTAATTAATTATTAATCTTATACATACATTTTCAATTTGTATATTGTTATTAATCATAAAAATGATAAAAAACGATGAAAAATATATTTTATTTGAATTATCAATAGATCGACTTCATGGTGAAAGTGGCTATATGAGTAGCCCTGAAAGGACTGGTACGGGAGCTGTCATTTCTTTACCTATTGGTACTACCAATAGTAACAGTGGTCCAAATTCTTCTACATCCAACAGATATCCACCTGTATCTTTTAGTGCTGCTAGCAGTTACGATGATCCCTACTATTCTCAATACTCCGGTACAGTAACACCAGTGATCGATGAAGAAGCTAGGCAAGTAAACTAAATATTTGCAATAATTAATGTTTTATTATGAAACTATTTTTAATTACTTCTATATTTATATAATTCTATAATCAAAATTTTTATAGCTCAAATTTAATTAGTTTAAAAATATTATTTATAAAAATAAATTATAAATATCATATTTGTTCATAATTAAATAAATTGGAATTCAGTATCGTTTTATTTTATCACTAATTTATTATCTCCAATAAATTATTATATTACATTGTAACTTAATCATTGTTATAAAAAAAAATAAATTTATGTATTTCAAAAAACAATAACTATTATATTTTACAATACATTGTTATACAAATAAAATATATTGAGCAAATTAAGGAGCTTATATAAGCTTTAAAAAATTGATTAACTTAATCTTTTGAAATTATAATCTCTATATCTACTTTTTAATATATTTTGCAAATAAAATATTATTTTAAAGTTAAGATATTTGAGAACTGTAGAAGTAAGAAAAAAATTATAAAGTGACTGACAGTAGATGTCTGACAGTTACTTGTAAAAGAAAATTTTTTTTTTGGTTAAATCCCAGGAATTATATACCAGGAATCTACAATTTTTAAAAATTTAATAAATTATCAAAATAGCAATATTTAAAAAAATTTTTTTGTTTCTTACAAAAAATCCCTTGTTATCTTAAATGCCAAACTTGCTATTTTTCTAGTTTCATAGTATGCAAAAAAGTATTTTTTTTGTACTCTCTAAATTTTAAATAATCAGATAGTTTATCTTTTAGTTAGAATATTGATTTTTGAAAACATAGATTTGAGAAAAATGCATTTAAAGTTTTGAGTAATATAATTTAAATTATATTATAAACTTTTGTATATTTACATTTAATCTGAGATCCATATAATACGATTTCTTCTATTTCAAAAAAGTAGATTTTTTCAAATATGATTTTTTTCGAGCTATTCGAGTCTCCTTGAAAGACTATCTGTGTTTTTTCTTGACCAAATAAAATGTTATATTTCAAAATTTTTGGAGGCATTTGATTATAAAAAAAATATAAAAATCTCAATAATATCGCCGATAACTCAGGTTCATGCATAGCATCTCTCATAAGATAATTTTCAGAAGTCCGATCACTCTTCAATAAAAATAAATAGGAAAAATACATCGAGAGATTAATTCGAAGAAAATAAAACCCGGCCACGTTATAATATGTAATCCGAAACATCGACTTCCGCCAAACTCTGATAAGTTATAAAACTTGCTAGACAATAATAGCAAAGATTATTAATAAAATAAGACATCTACCACGCAGCATAAAGGGAGCTATTGTGGGAGTAAAATCAAAATACTATAAAAGGCATACAAAAGAGAAGAGATCAGCGTTTGGTATTTTGAAAATCAGCTGAAATAATTAGGCATTAAATACTTTCAAAATTTGTATTTGTATCAAATTTTACCTCTTCACAAACATTCATTCAAATAATAATAGGGATCTCCATACCGGAATACTTTGAAGTGGTGAAATTCTACACCCAACTTATCGTTTCGGACATTAGAGAACTTTAAAGGTCATCTCATCAGCAAATCAACTTGAAATCTTGGTTTGAGGAAACCATAATCATTATAATTATTTTTAAGCTAGCGTTCGAACTTTAAATAATTGTAATTTTATTATTTATTCTTACTTGTCTCAGTCAAACAATAATTTAAATTGTTCAATTCACATCGTACACTTTTATAATTTTAAAATCATCACGAAATAAAGGAAATGTTTATAATAATACAAATTAAATATTTTCTTTATCCCTGAGACATAATAAACACGCTGTATCACTTTTCTCCATCAAATCCGTAAGACGTTGACCCATTTTTATTCACATTATTTTGAAAATCTAAAAAAACTACTTCATATCATCAATTAAAATGATCGCAGTAAAAAATTCTGCTAATCTGATTAATTTGAATCATTAAGATATTGGGAGGGGGAATACCACAGCTAGCTATGAAAATTTTTATTATTATTTTTACAAATGTTACCCTCTTTATATTTGATTAATCACTTATTTTTCATTAAATTCTTGTAAATAGGAAGTAAAATTTTTAAAACAGATATATTTAATCCAAAATAATCATGAATGAAATGTTTCATCTTAAAACTATCAGCTTCAAGCAGTAATATATTATTAAAATAAATTGAAGTAATTAGATACAAGACAATAAAATTAAAAAATTTTTTATGTGATTGAAACAGTGATACGGAACTGGTGGACGAGACATATAATCTATACGGAGTGAAACCACCAGGACGACCACCATCCGGTCCTCCGAGATCTCCTTTTACAACTAGTGGTCCCACACTCCTACCTAATGGACAACCCTGTGATGCCACACGGTATTGTCATGATATATACTTAGCCTACCTTACAGTGCAACTTAAATTTATTTAGATTTATACATACACGATAAAAATATTAAAGTAATCATACGATCAAATTTTATGAGTACTAGAATTGATGTTGATTTCTTTTATTAGCTACTATACTTTTAATGATATTTGATTATAGACACGTTTATGATATATACATTGACATTTTGTATTAAATTTTATACTTAATATGTCTTTATGTATTTATGCTATACATGGTATGTCCTCGAAGTATCGAGTTTTTTTTTCATTTGGTGAATATTGGTCGTAGCAATTTGGGAGGGGTCTTAAAATGTAGAAAAAAATCTTTTTCCATTTATCTCTTTATTTGTTTTTGTATTTTTGATAATAAGATGCGATATGATTTTAATTAGCACGGAGGGTGTTTCTCGATTTTTTGACACGGTGCGCTGAAGCGATTAGTGGAAAAACGCTATGTAAAAATATTTTGTTTAAAGATTCTAAAAAAAGAAAACACTTACCTTTTTTATGAAATATGATTTATTGGTGAACTAATAGTTTGAAACAAAAATTTAAAATTCTTCAAAATAATTTCCTTCCGCATCAACGCATTTATGAAGACGAGTTTTCCAGATCTCAAAAACAAACTTTTCGCATTTTAAAATTTTTTTACACTATATTGTATACCGTAGATCGCAATAAATCCAGTTTTTTCGCGATTGCTGTAACCTGTAACCGACGGTTCGAATTTAAAATTTTTTACGCCCAGCGGGTAATCGTAGCGATTCAAGAGCTGTTTTGGCGTTTTAGATCGAGACTAGTTGATCATCTTTTCCCAGTCCTCTGTGAAAGCTCTGTATCATTTTCTACATTGCGATTTTGACATACAACTATCTTTATAAGCCTCTTTTAACATTTTAAGTTGTAAACAAAATTTTATCGCGTAACGCTATTCCACTAATTGTTTTAGCGCACCGTGTCAAAAATAAAAAAAAATCACAATGTAAAATTGTGCCATATCTAATTATTAAAAAAAGAAAAACGAATAAAGAGATAATTGGAAAAAATTTTTTTTCTACATTTTAAGACCCCTCACAAATTGCTACGACCAATATTCACCAAATGAAAAAAAACTCAATACTTCGGGAATAGAGCATGTATGTAAAACAAAAAAATTGAACAAAAAAAATATTCTTTTACATTGAAATATACTTGGAAAAAGCTTAAAAATTTTTATTTCTTATTTTATATTATAGCATTACTGTTTTATGATGTGTGTAGTTTATTATTATTAATAGAAATAATTAAACTACATTCTTTGTCTAAGAACTTGAACGAATTCAAATTGCTTGATTACTTTTGTTAGATGGATAATATTTATATTTACAATTTCTTTTCGATTTTATCTATTACTATGTCTCTCTTTTATAGTATATTCTTCATATTCATATCTGGCTATTTTTTTTATTGTAGCTCTTAAATCACAAAAATTATTATTTAAATATTGCTAATATCTATGCCAATAATATACTCATATGTTTAAAACTATAGTCTCCATTTATAATTAACTCTAAAATATTTTTTTTAATAATAATAACGATTATTTGTCTTTTTATTAATTATTTCGTACCAAAACTTGTAAATCTCAATATTTTTATCATTCTAGCTCAAATTTTTGGTAATAAATTCTTATTCTTAAAAAAACGCATATAATTTTAACTGTCTATAATCACTGGTTCTTAGAATTATTCAACTTTTTTTTTATAACTCCGATATTATTTATTTCCTAAATTCCTAAATCTTTTTTTAATGGAATAGTATAATTTTTCTTTTTAAATGTTAAATTTGTCAATTACCATTTAATGATGCTAATTTTTTATTTATTTATTCAATATGTTATTCAAAATTTTATTTATTTTGCATATTTCTCTAGATTTTTTTAAAATTTGTACAATAAAATTTTCGCAACATTCATCATCGTGATAAATGTATTAGGTTGTACTTATTTATTATTTTTACTATTTCTTTTATATAACTTATTAAAATGTATCAATCATTAAATCAATCCATTTTCTAAACCTTCAAATTTAGAAAATTATAATATTTATTTTAAAAAAAATCTTGAAATTGTACAACTGTTTATTCAAAATTTGTTTTAGGCTTGATTGCAGGATTAAATAATACACAGAAAAATAGTTATATCTGCATGTATATATCTAATTGGTATTTTTTAATTTATTATTATATTTATATCTTTAAATATATTGTAGATTTCTATTTTATTTTATTTTCATATTATTTTATATATAACAAACATATTTAAAATTATTTTTATTGTTCTTAACATATATTTATTTTCATCAAATTTCAGGGTTTAAAAATATATTCATTAATAATATTAATAAAATAATAAAAAAATGATAAAGTTTAATAGAATTTAATAATATAAATAAATACGTAGTTAGAAATTCATGGTCAATTCAATATTATATTGTAACGAGACGTTTACAAACGTCCTTCACGGGTGAAGAATGTCGAGCGCTCGTTGATGAAAGACAGAAGAAAGTTTGCCGAAATAAGCAGCAGCCGATCTACCAGAGATTTGGATCATTGTCAAGAATATAATCAATAAAAAACAAAGATTTTAATAAATAAATGTTATCGGGAGGTAAGATTTTAATGTTCGACTCTCTTTAACAGAAAACTACATATCATACACATTAGTTTGAATATAATAAATATGATTTAAATTAAATCTAAATTAAAATTATTTTAAGTCGATATGCAAGACGACAAATCTTGAAGCAAAACAAAAGGTAAAATTATTATTTACAAAATTTATTCTTATGTCGAAGCTGTTATCTAGAACGCCTACTTAACCGGGTGACAGATAGGCGGGTCACGGATAACAACAATAGTACGTGAAGTAAACACACGAACTCGACAACCGTCTGAAATTATAATAATTATTTTGACATAATTATTTTACAATCTTTGCTTCGCGATACGATTCAGCCTGTCATTTCGCAAGAACAAAAAAAAATTTTTTGTATAAACAAACTAGTTGACTACTTGGGAACGAAACTGCAAACTGAAAGGGAACGGAAGTGCAACAACGGTTTTCACGAGAACGATTTCGAAGGTAGGAAAGAAGCGGTGTTCTTAAGGGGTTAAAAGAAAAATTCTTAGAACGAGAAAGGTGCACCACGAGCCGAGGAGGCGGAAGCGAGCATAGGTTCGAAATTGCAGCGGATGCAATTTCTCATCCATAACAGAACACTTCGAAAAGTAGCAAGGAAGAGTTAAACGCAAGCGATGAAACCCTTAAGGATTAGGTCAATACAAAATCGTGAGTAGTCCGATTGGATTGCTGACATGTAAACGTGAGCAGCGGCAGGATAAAATGGTACGGAGAAGCGAAGTAATATGGAAAGAGGCCTGAAGTATTCTGAGACCGAGGCTATCGCACTTGGTGTATTAATAGTCTTGGTTCGTCGGTGCCCGATGAACCGCAGACCTCCACGCATAAGTTGCTGCGCGAGGGCATTGGAAGATTTAAGGAATCCGGGACGAGGATTGAATGCGTGTCAAGAATTTTCACAGAGTGACTGTGTTAAATCATAGACTACTGCAAGGAAATGCGAGTATGGACGACGCGATTAGCAGAGCATTAGCTCGGTCGTATACATCAATGGGTGCTGGCCGAAACTCTTATCAATGTGTATGTTTCGTTGCAATATTATTGACTTGAATTTTTAATTATATAATTTTGCAACTTTACGTTCTATTTTTCTACAATTCATCGTCTATGTACGCTAAGTATTATATTTAAATGCTACTATAAACATAAAATAGTAGATATAATTTATAAATATGAAAATCTATTATAGATTAAAATTTAAATAATTTAATTTATTATTTTTTTTCATTATTAAAAACTATTTGCAGAAAAGATTATCCATATTTTATTTTTATTATTCTATATAAATATTAATATTATTAAATCTGAAGAGGAATCATGGAGTTCCTTTGAACTCTGGATATAAATTGTGTCGTATAATTAATTATATTTAACAATGTATATGTATCAAATGTACATTAAAACTTTTATATTTGTCAAAAAATAGACTAACTGTATTTATGAAGCAATTAATAAACCACCTTCTAGATCATTAGTGAAAAGTAACTACTTACGTACAAAAAATCGTAAAAATAGATTTTCGCTTCTACAATAACACAAAAAATATTCAGATTTTTTTTATTAACAATTTTAATGAAAAAAATCATTTTTATTTACTTTTTTATTATAAAATAAAAAGTTATAATTTTAACGCTGCGCTATTAATGGACGAATTGGAACTAGTAAAATTTTGAAGAAAATTCATTTTTATATACACTGATTAGTTAATTTAAAATATTAAGAAGAACGAATATTAAAAAAGTAGAAATATTAAAAATTAGTAAGAAGTCTGTTATGAGATGGCTTCTTTACTTTTTCAAGTGTGAAGAAGAGAGTAGAGAGTTCGTTGAAACGAAACAGATAGAGAATACTGGGAATAGTTACAGCCGGTCTACTCAGGATTCAGAATGTTACTTGTAGGTTTTTAAAGGAAACGAAATTAATTTTTACTAGAAAAATCACCAAAACCGATATTTTTTTAAAATAGTTTTCTTAAAAACAAAAAATACAATAGTTTAAATTAGCACTTATGAATATAATTGAAATTGAGGAAGGGAATAGGACTTAATTAGATTTTGAAAACAATTAAGAAATAATAAGGAATGTAAATATTTATATATGTGTCTATTCGCAGACTGCATGACCCCCAAGCGGGTCACAGACGAAAACATTAACAGAACGCGGAGACACAATTTCTTTTCAAAGTATTTTATAGTATTTATTTTACGAAAATTACCATACAGGTTCATTCAGACGCAACAATAAATATTGGATAATTATAATTTTCGTGGAAACTGACTGTTATGAACAACGACAAGATCAAGGCGCGTACGGGAGTCGATCGAGTACGATTACATGGTACCGACATAATCGGTGGGGAGAACAAAATAAAAGGAGAACTATGGGTTTGTTAGGAACGTTGTTCTAGGGGTGGCTAAAGAAAAACTTCTAGTACAAAGAGGGGCTCAGTGCGAGCCAAGGTATGGCCTGGGGACGTGAGCGTAAACGTGACGGGTATAATTTACACCCTTAATAGATCACTTCTAATGTAACAAATGAACTTTAACTGATCAGTAACTAAATTTTTTATGATTGAATAGGCATGAAACGTGAGTGGCACGTTTTTTATATTTTCTTTTTTTTTATTATTTTATTTTATTTTATGTTTGTTTCATTTTATGGTTACTGAAATGGAAGCGCGAGCATCAGAAGGAGTAAAAAGAGAATATTAACGCAAAAGTGTAAGTAGCAGGAAAAGATGGAGAAGATGGAGCGATCCGGTTTTAAGTCAGTAATGATATACCCCGAGGCAGATTATTAAGAAATTCTTTATAGCCTCGAGTTTTCAGCGCTTGACTTCCGCACCGAGATTCGCGTAAGTTGCAGGACGCGTTAATTGGATGAAAAGCAGAAAGAAGAATCGAGATTAGTTGACTCCCTGAGGTGGGCCGTTATGTATCACGGCGTATGTAGGCAGGCATGCTAAGATGGCAGCCCCTATGCACTGGAACTCCCGATCAGTCGTTCGCGGTCTTACCAAGACTTCTAGCAACAATCATATCTCGTTGCAAGTGAATAAATTTGCAAAGAAACGAAAATTTTTAAATTAATTAAAATATTTGTAACTTTATCATTTATTAATATTTTGAACTATCTTTTTCGAAAATTAATTTGATTTCTATCAACTTTATTGTACAAAATTTTTGTTTTATCGGATAATTAGCAAACTATTATTAATTAAATTCTGTGAAAATTCACTAGTTTTAAATTAGCTCAATGTGTTACAGAATTTTAGATTTTTTATTCGTTTTAAAAAATATGATTATAGTACAAATAATCTTGTATCTTATATTTGATCAAAATCTTTTGGATTGTCGAAAATATGATAATAAAGATGATAAAAAATGGTTGAGTACACCAAGGAGTGGGGAAAACAAGAAATGAAGCATTAGTTTACATGTAGTTTGCTTCTATTTCTATATATATTGAATTTCTCGAATTTTGTTCTCCCCACTCCTCGTCTATTATTGTGCGTTTGCCGTTTTGGTCATGTTTCATCGCATTTTTTTGATAATCTAAACGGTTTTTACAAAATGTAAGATACAGGATTTATTTTACTATAATTATAATTTTGAAAACTACCGAAAAATCTAAAAACATGTAACGCTTTGCGATAATTTAAATTTCGTAAATGTTTACAGAATTTAATTAAAATTAGTATTTTCCTAAAACTAATAATTGGATAGAGCTAAAATTTTGTACAAATGAAATACAGATTAATCAATTTCTCTTTCCAAACTAGAGTTCATAATATTATTACTGACAAAGATGCAAGTTATTTAATTGATTCAAAAATTCTATCGCTTCTGATTTTCTGATCGGTGTATATAAAAATGAATTTTCTTCATAATTTTATTGACTATAATTTTTCCATTGATTGTATAACAAATAAAAATAAGGAAAAAAGCATTTTTTTGTTAAAATTATTAACAAAATAAAATTACTGCATATTTTTAGTGCCATCTTATAAAAAAAAGAATCTATTTTTTTCCCCAAATTTTTTATACATGACGCTAGTTTCTTAAACGGCTTAAACAGTACTATATTATTTGGTCTACGTGTATAAGTTTTATACTGTAAAAAACATTTATTTTTAAATAAATTTCATCGTTAAAATTTTGTTTTTTAAGAGCACGTGCATTAATATATTATATTAGTGGTAAATCAATAAAAATATCGGAATTTTAAATCATAATAAAAAAGTAGTTAAAAAAAATTTATTTTTAATACTTATAGAATAAGGGTGGAGCATATGGAACGACAACTTGCAAATTTAACAGGACTCGTACAGAAGGCTTTAACACACGCACCTCATTCAAATTCATCGATAAGAGATTATTTACAAGTTCCTGCGGGACGAGACCATTATGCCCGTAGTGCAGGTAAACATATTCACATCATTATTAACATTTTAGTAAAAATAGAATTTAAATATCCAATTTTTAATTTGATAATTTTTTTTGATTTTATAAACTTTAAAATATTTTTCAATATACATAAAATACTGGTTGTAATTACAAACTTAATTGAAGTTAAATTGATAAAAGATAAGATTGTCGCCTTGCGCGCTCGAACAGGATTCCATTGTGCATCAATCCCCTTCATTATTTGCATAAAGTCTGTTCGTTGGCTTCGTTGTTATGGCAATATCTATAAATTCTATATACTCTAATGTCCAAGAAGTGTACATAGAGACACTGTTTAACAAAATACATGACAAACAAAATATTGATCCTCAAGCAACTGTATTACAGATCAATCAATTTGGTATCAATTTGGTAAATTTATCGACACTGCATTGGTTAAGGATGTTGGCTTCACACAAAAGGGATTGAAAAATCATAGATTGGTATTAGCAGTAATGCTAGATATTGAAGAGGCCTTAGATCGGCCAGAGGTACTGTTACAGAAGCGCCATCGGTTATTAATGGGGCTTACAATTATACAAGATAAACTCGATATACAACTCAATCGTTAAGTCACGGTGTGTACACTAAACCATAGTTTAGAAATTATGTATTAGTAGCTGCTTCTTTTATGACTTAAAAAGTGCTATATTGCTTGGTCTATATGTACCTACGTGCTACTGGTAATATCGTAACAGAGATTTCCCTATCTGAAATTTTAATTCATTAAAAGATTTAACTAAGGACTGTGGTTTATTTATATTTTATTCGTAATTTCGCGAGCGTTCAGACCCTTTAATGTATGTGTGTATCTACACTCCCTCGTGAATAGAGTTCCCTATTGCGTTAATCGAGTCATTAGGTTCCTTGTTCATTGGTTTAATGTAATTATCTTATCTGTAATTCAGTGCTGCATTAGCTTCACGATGATTATCGCAATACTACGTTTCTAAAAATGAAGCATTAACATATATGATGTATTTATATATTTATTATATACAAAATTATATATATATATACATGTCCTCGAAGTATGGAATTTTTTTTTTCATTTGGCGAATATTGGTCATAATGATTTGGAAGGGGTTATAAAATGTAGAAAAAATCTTTTTCCATTTATCCCTCTTTTTTTTGTTTTTCGATAATTAGATACGGCACAATTTTACATCGCGCGAAGGGTTTTTTTTTATTTTTGACACGGTGCGCTAAAGCGATTAGTGGAATAGCATTACGCGATAAAATTTTGTTTACAACTTAAAATCTTAAAAGGGGCTTATAAAGATAATTGTATGTCAAAATCACAATGTAGAGAATGATACAGAGCTTTCACAGAGGACTGAGAAAAGATGATCAACTAGTCTCGATCTAAAACGCCCAAACAGCTCTTGAATCGCTACGAATACCCGCTACGCGCAAAAAATTTTAAATTCGAACCGTCGGTTACAGGTTACAGCAATCGCGAAAAAAAACTGGATTTATTATGATCTACGATATAAAATATAGTGCAAAAAAATTTTAAAATGCGGAAAGTTTTTTTTTGAGATCTGGAAAACTCGTCTTCATAAATGCGTATAACTACATTACAGTACAACCTAAATTTATTTATATTACCTAGGAGGTGTTCTTTAATTGCTAGCTCTCTTTTACAATATAAGAAATAAGGAAATATTATTAGCATTGGAATTTCAATTCGATTTACTTATTGATTATGAAAATACATCGGTCATCTTTGAACACAGTAATAAAATAATTTCTTATTCGCCTACACGCAATGTGACCGCCTGAAGGGTCACCGACAATAACTATAACAACACGCGGGACGTTCATACCTTGGATCGCTAATTGTTTGAAATTTTCAAGTAATTATATTGAAATAATTACTTTACGAAATTTTTCGTACCGGATAATTTCAAACAAATTGGTTTTTTCGAACAATTTCCATGAAACTTAATAACTTTTTCATAACCCGGGATATAATAATGTATTCATAAAAATCCGATTTCGATGTAATGCACTAGTTCCGAATTATTGAACGTGGGAAAAAAGAAAAGAAGTCTGTACGTTAAGCGCGGATAGAGAAATGTCCTTAATGCGAGGTTAATAAGTAAAGTAAAGTACTTAAGCCAAGGTTGTGAAGGGTGGATGCGAATGATAAATTTTCAGTGAATGCAAATTTACACATTTGCCGTAGAATTATTCTAGCTACAAACAGGATGGATTGACTACAAGCAGTCGAACCCTTAAGGATTGGGCCACCACGTAAACGAAATCGATCCGGGTGGTTGCTGTCAAGGAAGCGTGACCGCAGAGACAGAAAAGAGTTTGCTGACACGGAATCATGTACAACAGAGGAAGCAGAAAGGATGGTGGGGTCTGGATTGAGGCCAGAAAGATTTTGCTCTTGAGACTAGCACGCCGAAATACTTGGCGTTCGGTGTGCACGAAAACTTGTATGTATCTTGACGCGCAAGGGGATTTACGGATTTGAGAAATGTGGGATGACGATTAGCCACGAGTCATTGATCTGCGCAGATTATGTGGCGGGCTATGCGACGAAAAGACTCGAGCGTCCTATTCCCCTTATCTCAAACTTGTCGCATGGCTTTGTAAGTAATAAGATAACAACCTACATGCGTCGGGAGTTCCGGAAGGCACACATGGCCATACCGAAACTTCCAGAAACAAGGATGTCTCGTTGCAATTATATATTAATTATTAAATATTTTCCATCAAATGTACCATTAAATAAAATTACAAAAATCTATCTTATAATTAAAAGTTTATTATTTATCTAAATTGCGCATAAACATTCTTATTATTTATGTTTAAAATAGATGATCTCAGAAATGTAATTATATGTGTTAAAAATTAATTAGTAACATAAGATATAACAACTTTTTTTTAAAGATCTAGAGCTATTCAATGTACAAATATGATAAAATATCCCTATATTTTCTTTTAAATATTCAAATACTTTTCATAATAATACCACTGATGATACTTAATATGATTATCGATGTTTAGATCATATTTCTCAGTAGTAATAAAAATATTAATAAAAACGAGTATAAAACATAATTATAACAGTAATTATATTATAACAGTAATATTATTTATGTGACGAATTATTGTGAACTTTATTTAATGTAAATATACCTTAGAGAATATTATGACATGAACTCGAGTATTTTATAAAATTGAATGCAGTTGTAATAAAAAATTCAACAGTAATATTATTTTTTTTGTTATTTACGAAATAATAGATGTAGAGTCTAGTTTCTTTTACTCATTTTTTACAATCTTTTTCGGTTCAATATTCAAATTATTAAAATATTTTATTGTACAACTTATTTAATAAGTCATTAATATTTAATAAATTATTATTTAATAAAGTAACCTTTTAAAAAGAATATTTATATATTAAAAATGAATATTTATATATCCATTTAAATATAAATAAAATGATCTATTGAAATCACATTTACTTACTTATAAAAAAATTACAGCAAACTAAAAATTGTAATGTAATGGAACAATACCTCTCCCTTGATCACCAAAGTGAGAATAAGTACAGGATGAGGAGCGTAAATGAATTGGCGTATATAAAGTATAATATAATATTTAATAGTAAAATTGGTAGTTGAGATAATAGAAATGCGGCGTGGTAACTCAATATAAACATAATAAATAAGTAAACATCTATGAAGTGATGTGGTGATCTTATACATTGAATAAGATCGTAATTAGGTGTGGTAATTTTTTATAATTACTGTTCGGGGTAGTTTGCCTTCATAGAGCGGAAAAGAGAAAGCGGGAGAAAATTATAATTTCGGCGTGAAAGAGTCCAGGGGTGGGGGCGAACCCGGAAGAAACTTTGACCTACGTGGGGCCCAAGCCGGGAAAAATCTGTCAATCTTTGACCTCACGTCTTGTGCACTGGCTGCACACTTCTTCTGTTCACCTCGGCTTCGTTTTTCTGCGTTTTTGCGTTTCGTTTTGTATATTCGTATATTCATATTTTGCGTTGCATGTGTGTGTTTGTGCGATCACCGGTGCAGTTCCTGGTGATCCGATACGCTGCTGAGACTACGCGTTCTCCAGCGATTTCTTGGCGACGCCCGAGTACTATCTCCAGGGTGGGTGCAGGCTAGCACCAGGTCTGCCCCGCATTGCAGCGCGTCTATCGATGCCCCCGCTGTCTTCTTGCTCGAGCGTGAGCCGCCAATTGCGAGCGCCTGTGTGCGCCAATTCTTCGCATGCGTGAAGCACCCTTTTGTAAGTTTTATCTTTCTTATCAGACGCATCGAGGGCTTTTTCTCCCTGACGCATGGGGTTTTTTACGCCGCGTCAAAATAAATTGTATATCTTTATTGTATCGCTAATCTGTGGTTTATTTAATACCTACGCAGCAGCAAATTTCCTTTCCCTCACTCCTTAATAACTTATTAATATACAAATTTTAATTTAATGTATGGTTGAGGTAAGTTTCAATACAATTACATTAGTCGGGAAAAATAAAACGGTGCGGTTTATAATACATAAAATTTTATATATAGGTTAGATGCAGTATAATATAGATATTTATTTTTTATTTGGGAGTAAAGCTAGAGCTTTTGGTGGACTGATTCGCGCTTTTTACCGCAAGAGGACAACGGAAATCGTTGAAGGTTAGACTTCGACGTATAAGAGGTCAGTTTCTGTTCCCCGCACCACTCGGCCAGTCATTTGTATGCTACGCCTCGAGGTGATGGTTTCCTGGTTTTTCGACCATTCGATGGATCATTCGACGAATATTCAAAACGGGAAGCTAGAGCATGTGAGAGTCAGATATCAGCCTTCACTGCATATGTCTAGTTACTTAACTTCCGTCGTTCTCACTCAGAGCAAGATTCGAGACCGATCGGGTGGAGACTCGGAAGGAGTTCCTCCAAGGTGCTCACTTATACACTTTGAACACCGATGCAGTGGCTGATTCAGATCCCATTGGAAGTGAGCACCAACTGCTCGTTTACGTATCGAATGCTCTTACTTTTCTTATCGTCGACAGAGTGGGGCAACTTCGAATTCGGGTGGTAGTAAGGCGCTACTGGATTACGCACGGTACTTTTTCCAAGTCAAAAATAGTTGCGCGACGGTGGAAATGATGTGGAAATAGGGTTAGCTGGAGTGGACCCGTGTTTGGACAATGCTGCGATGTATCGTCACGGTGTCAAATTCTTTATAATGGCATAACCATCACAGTAAAAAAAATCTGTAATTATTTATTTACTAAAATGATGCTTGAAATATTTACGAACTAATTTTAATAAACAATTTCAACTAGAAATGCATTTTTTTTTAAATTTTCTGTTATAAATTTTAATATTATAACATCAATAGATAAATTGTAATAAAATTGCAAAGAAAATCTGTTTTTATGTAAGCCAATTAGAAAATTAAAAGTGATGAAATCTTCATTGAACGGGAAAATTATATTATTAAAAATAATTTATATTTTTTTATTTTTTATTGTTTTGAAAACGTGTTTAGGAAAATTAAAGTAATTTATATTTTCTTTAACTAATAATGATGTTATAGATCTTTATTAGTTATACAGTGTAACTATGGCTAACTCAATAATATGTTTTTAAGCAACGTTTGATGAAAGGATACCCCATTTTTATTAAGATCTTTAACAGTATAGAATTAAATACATATCACTTTTATTATTTAAAATATAATAAGAAATTTTAATTGGTATAAAAATCACAAAGCACATATATAAATACCTTATTTGGTCAAACTTTAAAAAATATAATACGATAAAGTATACCGCTTGTGTAGTTAATTAAGATTATTATCTAAGTAGATAAATAAGATAATATTAAAATTTTACACCAATAAGTAAACAAAGTAAAGCATGTAGAGATTTTTAATGACGTTCATAAAGAACTGCATCATAATTTCCAACAGATGCTAACACTAAGAATTTAATTTCTATTGTCCCCTTATATATCAAATGTAAAAAAAATTTTAATGCTCAATATAAATTAAAATTTTTCATATTTATATATCTCACTTTTTCATTCAATAAAAAAGCTCCTGATTATTTCAGATGACAACTATTTAAGAACCGACGTTAAGCCACCAAAGCTAGGAAAAGGTGCGTTTTATATTTAATGAGTAATATATGTATGTATTTTAATTTATTATATTGACATATACATGGTCTATCCAAAAATTAATGCATTGTGTTTTGTTTTGAAGTCACTATTTATCGTAGTAATTTCGAAGAGATTAGAAAATGTGCGTGGGAGTTTTTTATATTTATTTATTTTGTTTTATTTTTCGATCATTAGATCCAGTAGTATTTGCATTCGCGTAAAGCATATGTTTGAAGTTTGTAATACAGCGCGATAAATCGTTTAGTGGAATACAGCTTTTTAGCTTACGACTTTGTAAAAATACTCTAAGTATTTTTTATTGTTAAAAATGTTTTTTAAGGGTAACTGTCTGCATTTGTTGATAAATTCACTATGTCAACGATTACTCTGATATTTAATTAACAGTTTAAACTCAATATTTTGTTCTTTTACTCGGCAATCAGAATTGATGTGAGCTGTTTTTGCTGCTGAAAACGGACATAATACATAATCGATGATCTTCGTGAAAGCCTTATGCGATTTTTTCAATTGTGATTAATACGTAATTTTATACTTAAAACTATTTTTTACATTTAAAAGTCTTTATAGCATTTTATTAAGCCACCAATAATTTTATACCGTGTAACTCTATTCCAACAAACGTTTCATCAGGCAATGTTTCAAAATTTAAAAACACGCTTCGTTTGATTGAAAATCCTGCATCTTCTAATGATTGAAAATAAAAAAAGACAAAAAGAAGGATCAATAGAAAAAACTCCCTTGTATATTTTCCGACCAATCCGAAATTACAATGCAAATGGTGGCTTTAAAGAAGAATAATAATAGAACGCATTACTTTTTATACATATCATGTATAAGAAATAGATTCATTGATTTTTAGATTGATCGCATTAATTTTTGAAATATTATAGTTCAATTGACTGTAAATATAATATATGAATATATATACACAAAATTTGTATACACTTTTAATAAGAACGATGCAAAGTATATTTTAAAACTTATTCATATTTAATTTATTTTTATCGCAAAAAGTGTCATGCATGTCAGTTTTTAGTATTCATGAGACTCACAAATTAATAAAGGAGGTTTTGAAGACTCTCGAAACATAATCCTCAATATCTTTTTTAATCAAGAATATTATTTTACTTCTCAATTGACTTTGTACTTACTTATATATATAAATTTATTTAAAACTATACTATAATTATGATTTTTTTGTTTCAATAAATTTCGTAGATAAATCAGTATCGTTCGAAAAGTCAGTTTCATTCAGTGATGAACCACCAGATATGAATTCTCCAAAACAGCATTCGCCGCAGCATACAGGTATCAATTGTTAAATTAAATATAATTAACCAAATATTTTATTATTAATAATTTATTGCTAATTATATATTTTTTTAATTATATACTGTAAAAGACTAATTTGAAAGTATGTGCTTAACAATGAAGAAATAAAGATTTTATACTAAACCTTCTCAAAGTTGAGTATACTAACTTTGTATATAGAATTTTTTTTAAAATTATGGACGTGGATGAAGCATGGAATCATAAATAATTAACGTTTTCTTTATTTAAAAAATTATACAATGAGTATTAATTTTTGTATGAATTTTTAATACCTTTATTTAACTAACTCAGAACCTTATTGAAATTAATAATTGTTAAAAAAAATTTTACGAATGAAATATAAGTATCTTAAATCGCTTTTTAACTGTAACTTCGGTCAGTAACAAAAATTAAAACTAAAAATTTTAAAATGTCATAACATTATTTATACAATGTGCATTGATATCTTTACATACTAGCGGATACAAAACCTACAAAACCAGCTATTAAATCCTCAACTCTTCCGAGAATGTCTTCCCAAGGTAAAATATAATATTATAGATATTTTCTAAGTCTTAATTAAACAGTAATACTTACGTATATATTATTTTAGATTATGTTTTTCACACCCATCCGTATTTTCATCTTTTTTTTTGGTTCTTAATAATACTGTTGTTACGTATTTAAATTATCGCGATGAATATATAATTATATTCCAATTATTAATCCGTGATAATTTAACTTATACCAGATTTAGTTCAGCCCTAGCCAAAGCGGTAAAAGTGCTTTGACCCTTATAAGGTTCGGTAATAAAATAAATGTAATAACGATAGTTAGAGAGAACGAATATTATTTATTCTATGCAACTAATAACAAAAGAGAGAGTGTGATATAAGTGTAATATAATCGATTCAGTAAGTCGTTACTGTAAACGCGACCACATAAAAAGTAACCAGTTCTTTTGTTGTATTGAAGAAATATCAAAGTCGAGATTCTATTGTTCACGATTCTTTCTAACGGAGGTCCGAGCCGGAATATTCTCGAGATGTTATCCTATTCAAGATTTGGAACCTAAGTGCTCATACTTTTTTCCCTATTTCACTCACTACTTGCTCTGAATGGAAAATTGTAAAATCAGGAAATTCTTCCTTCAGAGTCGGTGGTGTCTTCCAAACACTTAATTACCGCTTGGTCAGCTGTTTCCGCTATTGTCTGTCACTTGACCCTCGCATATTCATTTTCGGCTCCGATGCGGAATTTTTACAAAATGATGGATTCAAAAGTTCTTATTACTCGTGAGTTTAATATTACTCAGCTCTAAGTTAGATTTTATCATCATTAATTTCCTAACGCTTTATCTTTCTTTGCATATACATGTACTACTTTTCTTTCAGAATTCGTCACGTATGTGATTTTTGACATAACCATCAATAATAATATTATATACGTGACACTGCAATATATTTTTCTAAATATAAAAATTAAAACAAAAGCATTTACAATGTAAAAAGTATTCAATATAGGTATAATCTAATTATTACCTATTTAGAACGAGAACGGCATAAACCGACTCCACCTCCAAAACCTGTGGCTTTATCTACGGGGTCATACGTCTATAGAGACCTATCTCTCGCCCCAGAAATGTATAATCAACTAAGAGGACTGCAAAAAAAAGCCAAAGATCTACGTCAAGAAATCAGAAACCTGAGACGCATGTCTCAAGCTCAAGCACATACAGTACGTGAAACTATTAGAGATACCTTCATCACTATTAGGTACGTAATCTTCTGTATTAAAAAATTATCTGTTTTTCTTAATATGAAATTTGCAAAAAATGTTTTAATAATTAAAATTTGTTAATTGTGGAATTTGAAGTAAAGCACTGTCCATGTTTAATTGATAACAAGGATAGCTGTAATCCAATGAGGTACAGGTTGAGTAAAATGTAAAGTTTATTCTTAATTAATATACCTACCTTTCGACAAAAAATCCTTGTACTTCTCAAGACAATGGTTTTATAAGAATAATTCTTATAATCTACGATATAAGTATCGAAATATAATGTTGGCACATGCATCGATGTGCCCAAGAAATGATTCTCGAAATAGTCATCTGAAGACGTATTGAATTGTTTTGAGACTACTGCATGCTAAATTAATAAATATAAGGTCGAGTAAAGTATCAATACTGTTTGATACGTAATGAATCTACAATTTCTATTTATGCATTGTAAATCTTATAAGTACTATTTAACATTACTCGATATCGGTTAACAAAGGTTATTATAAGTATACTTTATCCACATTAGATTGTTATGTTTCAGCATAACTCTGTTTTTCCCAATACATAAGCAAATTAATTATGAATAAATTTAGTATTTTATTCAATCTGGATTTTGTTGAACCACAACTATCCTTTTATCAATTACACTTCGTTAAAATAAAAAATTTTTTATTTTATAGAAATAAAACATAAATGCACGATCCACCTATTTTTATACAAGAGAAGAGTATGATGATTAATTAAGCATGCGTAAAATTTTCGACAAATAATCCATAGAAATCATTTATTTAAATATTAGTCAAAGATCCGTGTCATCTTTAGAATAGGTTAAAATTATCATCATGTTGAGCTTCGGAGGTCTTTCAGGCTTTTAACGGAGATTTTCGGTTAGATATGAACTAGCTGCATCGCTTTCTAAATCTCCTGAGACCTTCCTGATTAGCGTTATAAGTTAAAATAATTCAAGTGAAATACTTGTTGAAAAAGTGACTCTTATGTAATTACTCTTAATAAAAAATAAAAAGTTTAATTTTTGTAATTAATATACATCGAATTAAAGTTTATGAAATAATTTATTATGCTGATAAATATATTAATAAAATTTTAACTCACTAATTTAATAAATTAAAAAAAAAATTTGTTTTTCTTTATTTACATAATTACTATTATAACGATTTAAACTTCGTACGGGATAGATCTCGCCAGCTTTCTAGATTTGCGGTCCATTTGAGGTACACGATGAAGGTTCATGAGCATTGAAAAAGGTGTACTATTATTAAAAATATAAAGGTTATTTAGCTTTAATGTATTAAGGATAATATTATATACAATATATATTAATTGCGGTAAATTCACTATGACAGCTATAATTTAATACATTACGGGAAAAAAATAATAGCACAATTTTAATGGAAAATACAAAACAACGCAGAATTTACAGACAAAAAAGTACTCGATAATATGTAGATATATATATATATATATATATAAAGAAAGAAATTTCCATATTGCGAATTTTTTTTAACCCTACGACGTGTCGCGACCATAGCACGAGATGGTCAGTCAGCTGGTAGCGTTCCCCGCGGCTGGACGTGGCTCCACTACGCTCCCATAACGGTCCAGAAGCCAGTTTTCGTCAGAGGATTACGGTACCAGACGATGGCGGCGTAGAAAAAGTCGGGTCTCCCTTTTCGTTCCAACACATGAGGATAACGCTGACTCCCAACTCCGAAACGGTCTCATTGTTCAGGTTTCGTCTTTGGGCAAGGAAGTCAGCATTCAAGACGGTGTTCAAGAGAAAGGGCCGGAGCAGAAAGATAGAGAGACCAATATCCTGTTTCGGGCCAGTCCCCTAGCTTCATGCTTCACCGAAATAGTTAAAGCAGAACCCTCGTTTAACTATTGCGGTATCTCAAACCCAGTCGATACCCACCATTGGCTTCCCACTTGTTGTTTGAACTCTTGTGACAAGTATAGAGTTGGACGCGGGAGGGGTGCCACAAGAATTTTTCAGCGGCGATATTTTTATTTCATACTGTTATTTTTTATTTTTTTAAATAATAAATAAAAATTTAATATGAAAACTAATTTTAAAACTTAATAATATTGGTTTTAATTATGACTAAGTTTTTATATTTTTACAAACAAATAGACACATGGTCGAATTAATAAGCATAAGCTTATTGAGATTTATTCACTATTTCCATATTGCAAGTCGTATAAATTCAAGTTTAGTAATCATCCGTTTTAAAACATGTTGATACTTAAAAAACATTGTTTCATTAATTGTAATACGCTGCATTTGTAAATATTCAATCGACAATAGATAATTTTTAAACTTTAAATCTGATTCATTTTATGTGGTTTACATCCATAAATGCAGATAGCTAATGACGTTTTTGGTTTTCAACTCATTTTCAACCCTTTTTTTTTTTGAAAACTTTATAGTATTCAAATAAATTAATTTTTGATATTTTCTAAAATGCTTAATAATTTTCAAGCTCAATTTTTAGTCTATTTAAGAAAAATAGAGTAACTTTTTTATTTAATAAAATCAAGTGTTAAAATTAAACAAACGCGTTTTACTATTTATAAAAATAATTTTAACTATAAAATAAATGAAGATATTCTTGATTAAAAAATGAAAATCATTAACCGTATTAGCAAGGTAGAAAAAATATATTTTTAGAATAATTAATAAAAAAATTATAACTCATAGTTTGTATATAACAAAAATTAGTACATAAATTTATACACGTATGTGCATATGCACTGTATATACACAGTATGTCTGAAAGTAAACAACACTTTTGAAAAGAAGAATGTTTGTACACGCTGTTTAGATGGTTGGAATACTAATATAATGTCTTCATTATTTATAAGTCCTTCTTTGGTAAATAAAATTTTTCGAATAACTAAACCTTGAAAAAGCCAAATTAGGTTAATACAAGGCCTGTCTAATCGATAAAATGGAATTTTTTATCATAAATTTGTATTGCGTTTGAATCGATGTGATACGTTGCATTATTGTGTAAACTCCCTTCTAGCCAAGTACATTGAACACGATGCAACAACTGTCAAAATATCAAGATAAAATGGCGCTTGAACTTTTGTACGCAATGGAACTAACTCATGATGAATAATAAATAACTTTTGAATCATATAAGTAAATGAGCATTAGTTTCATTTTTGACTTTTCAAACCCATATTTTTTTTATTGTCTCAAATCAGAACATTGATACTTTGTTTCCAAATTGTACTGAAAATATCATTAAATACTATGTTTTGTAAAGGTAGTTTTCTTCCTTTTTTACCTCTTAATGATGTGCTTGCAATGTTGAGTTCTCAAAAATTTTTGAACTTCGTAGATTGAATCTTTGAAAGTTCCCAATTCTATTTCCCAATAACAAAACAATGATATTGGCTGAATTCTGACAATTCATAATTTCACCCTAGTATACAAAATTTAAAACAATTTAAAAATAAATTTGTACTTGAATAAAATAATTTTGTTAGATACTCTTTTGTATCTGAGTATATGTTCCTTTTTCATTTCAATGCTCAGTGGAAAATTTTAATATTACTGTACTTTAGTATTCTTTAACTATTAATACAATTATAAATTTTTTATACTTTTATTCTTTGAGGTCCTTAATTTTTTAAACAGGTCATTTCCATTGTATTTCTGTAATACCCTTGGCTTCCCTATTTATTAATTATATATTCTATGATAATTTTTTTAATCTATTAATTTTCTTTACTTATTACTTTTGAAGAATTAATCGAATGTAAATAAAAAAATTCACACTACTTACATTTGTTTAATTATAAGAGCTACAATAAAATATTTTTGAATTTGTCTGAGATAATTATGTTTTACCTGTCATGATTTAACCCCAACTATTTACTTTAAAAGTACCACTTGCTCAAGTATGTAATTTTTTTCAAATTTTAATAAAATTGTAATTACTAGATTTTGTTTATCAAATTGACAATGTGTATATCTTAACCACACTCACGGACTATGTTTAATTAGACTATTCAATTACAATATTCATTTCCCAGGTAAATTTACACAGAGATTAATGACTAATACATTTTCAGGGAGAGGTATTTTCTGAACATTCTGTATTTCAATGCATAAATTTTAAGCGATTAGGAAGATATACAACCTTTAAATACTCAATATAAATTTAAAAAATTGTAGTAAATAATACTATTACAATACAAAGATTGGTTCTAAAAATATTATAATATATATTCTAAAATTATTTTTCAAAGTATTGAATTCAATTTCAATTGAAATAATTATTTTAGAGCTACATTTCTAACAACCGTTGATTGTACATGGGTATCCGGAGATGCAGATAAATTTAGATTGAGTCGAGAAGAAGATCTTTACAAGCAAGAGATGTTATGGCTCGAAAAAGATCTTACGTAAGTTTCCATATTTCAAAATTATATTTCATTAAAAATTAGTAATAATTAATGATATTTTTGACTAATTAACTCTCACATTTTTTAAAAATAAAACAGTGAATTAGAAAGTACAGTGGAAGAACTTCGAAGCAATGTAATAAATCGTAAAACGAGAGTCAATATGTCGGATGTTGAAAACATGGCTTTAATACTTAGCAAAGCAAGGTACAATAACTTTTTATTGATTTTATTTTTGTATAATTTTGTAACTATTTCAACCCAATTCTTTATTACAAAGTAAAACAGTGGCAGATTTAAAGATACGTTTTCCAAAGTTACAAGAAGGAATGAAAGGTTTACTTAGTTCAGAGATGGAAAAGGTTATACGAGAGGAGAAATTTTTAAAGGAGGAACCAGATCGTCTAGAATCAGCGCTCAAGCGGTGCAAAAAATTAACTGGAACTTTAGTTACTTTAAAACGGTAGAATTATAGAATATTTATAAATGCTAAAAAATATTTCAAATATATTTATAAGTATTTGATAAAAAATTGTTCAAATTAAATAATTAGTAACAATGATTCTGAGTGTTTTACAGTTTAGCTTCGGTGCAGGAGCAACGCTTACCAAATTCTGGAAATACTGACGTCGAAGACACATCATCGATTACTTCGGGACAACAGACCAAGGTAAAAAAAATTGATAATCGAGTTTGATATGTACATTATTACATTTATGTTTTTTCTGTTTATGAAGGATTTAAATTTTTTATTTGTATAATTTATTTGTATAATTTTATTTTTTTCACTCACGTAACTTTTTAATACTTTGCTTTTAAAAGAAAACCCTAATACTTCCTGCTCATTTCTAATTTATCTCTGCTTGTGAAAATTATACAATTCCTTCGAATAACTTGCTTGAAATAGATAAATATCAATACAATAGAAAGAGACGTCAGTGTGATGAAAGAACTCTGGTCATTTTTTGTGTAAATAAAGAAAATATATTTAAAAAGATCAAATCAATTATCTTACTCTAATAACCAAGTGTATTTATTAAAACCCAATGATATGAACATGCGTTTAGTGGAGAGAATGATCGTCAGAGGAAGTAACCAAAGAAAAACTAAGAAAATCAAATAAGAAAGCACGTAAAATATAGACAGCTGCATATGTATAATTAAATATTTGTCATAAAAATATGTATTAAAGATGAATGTATAAAATTAATTAATTTATATTAGTAAAAATATGTAATATTTTTCAAATTCAGACGATGAAATTTATCTTTAAAATTTTATATTTTTATATTAAAGTCGTATATTCTTGATATTTGCGATTTGTCATGATTTTAATTATAAAATATATTCGCTGTTTGTTCTAAATTTGGAAAAAAATATGCTTATATTCGTAAGCCATTGACGATATTTATTACTTTTGGATGTATATTTTATTAAAATAAAAAATACTAAAATTAGATGATTTATATTAAATACGTAATTGTATATTTTATTTATGGCTATTAAATATTTTCCCCAATAATTAAAATATTCTTAAACCCTATCAATTTACTATAGTGAATTTTTTTGAAATCTGATGTAAACCTTGGCAATTAAATTTAAAGCTAGTGCCATTAAATACAGTATAATGGTATTTTAAAATGAAAAATATATATTAAAATTTTAAAACCAATATGTATAATGATATATTTTATTAACACACGAGTGAATAAGATATTTGTTTAAAAAAACTTATTTAATAATTTTTATAAACTATGTCAATTTTATGTTAAATGTTTGAATGGATATTTATCTCCCTTTACAATTTAATAGTATATTGATTTATTTATATTCACTTATAAATATTTTTAGTCAACACTAATTTAATTTATAAAATACTCAATAAAACCCAATATATGATAATAAATTTACATTATTATTAAATTATTCATTATTAAATTCATAAATATCTTACTGAATATACACTTTAAAATTTTTACATTTCAATTCATTTTTGATTATATATAACTTTTCAAAAAATTATATTTTATATACATATAATACATAATTGTTTGATATATATATAATGTTACCATTATTATTAGAATTCATAAAAGAAATTGATATAACTAAATTTTGTGATACTCAAATATATATTGATAAATTGATTGTATTGTACATAATCTTGACTCTCTTTCAATTATATTTTAGCAACTAAAAATTAACAATCTTTCATTCTTTGTCATTGAAATAAATATCCTGCAATTGTTTTGTCGATACAAATAACCTTTTATCCTGCAGAATCCTAAATTTTGTGCAATATTTAAGATATAATAATCACATTAATATACATCACCTATAATTTCATATAAAAATTTTTTCGAATGATAGTAGATTGGAGTTATTGAATTTTAATTATCATCAAGACAAAAATAATCATAAAACATGTAATTAATAGTTACCATAAATGAAAATAATGCAATAAGAGCATTTTTAATTTTAACTTAGTTGATTGAATTTATAATGAATCGACATTAAAGAATTATTAATAGCATCATTGAAATACTAAATTTTGTAAATCTAATTTGAAATAGTTCTAATATATCTAATTGTAATTATTTGAAATAAAATCAATTTTTCATATTGATGTGTAAAAAAGAAGTTAAAAAAATAACAACAGCAAGGATATTATTGATCAAATTAATACTAAAAAGAAACATAATTATAAATTAAACAGTACTCAATTAAATCTAAGTAAAATTGTACAAAAATTTATGAAGAAATAATTAATAGATTAAGTTCAATAATTTTTAATTAATATAGCGTACACATGCATTTCATCTTAAGATGATGTAATATAAGAGTAAATAATTTAACGAAATATAATATAAATTTTTATAGTATGACTGGATGAAGAGTAGAAACTTCAAGGAGGCCATACAGACCAGTCATGAGTAATTTTTATAAGTTTTTACTTAATAATTTCTTTTTATATTATATATACTTAAGACTTTTCTGATATATTTATTTATTGTTCAATATGCATATTCAAATAAGTTTTTTATTTTGTGTATGTCGTGGGGTAGGTAGGTTCGCGCGCGTTTGTGTACAATTTTTTTTATGAAATTGAATTATTCTGTCAGATATAATTTATGCTATTAAACCAATATTGAATTTCTATTTTTGGAAAACAAATCATACTTTTCGACATAAATTCTACAATATGACAGAATATTTCGAAACTATATAATACATATACAAAGAGTGAGCAAGGAAAAAATTAAATCAAGTACACTTTACAGAGAGCCAGATACTATTTGAATTCAATTTTATTTAAAATGTATATAATTCCTTTACTACCTTACATTATTCTTCAATATTCTTATTACTTTTTTTTTAAAACTATATTAGCACAAATTTTAACAAGATTGCTTGCACTTTTATTTATTTTTTATATACATTATGTACGTATATATTGTATATTTTTATGTAATATAGATGAACTAATAAATAAAAATACTTAAAAAATACTTAAAAAATAAGATGACAAAACCATCAAAGTAATACTATATATGACATTTATATAGATATATAAATTTTGAATATTTTTCTTATTTTTCACTTCTTAAATACTTTATTTGTACTATTCTTAAGATATTTATGTTATAATATTCTATAATATATATATTTATATCGTACAGAATAATATTTAAATGATATATAAAAGAAAATCATTAATTATTAATTATTAAAAAATTAAAAGCATAAATACAAGAAAGTATAATGTATAAAGCATAAATAGGTTTGAAAAATTATTGATATTTAATAGCTTCATATTTAATAACAAATTGATATATAAAAACATGTATTTCTTTATAAAAATTTAAGAAAATGTACGACATTAATTGACTATAATTTTTAAATAATTGTATTATTGAATGCATATATAAAAAATAAATTATTAAAAAATAAACATAATGGAATATTAACTAATTTTCAGAATAATTAAAACTTTTAATTTTTAAATAATATACATTATAATTTATATATTGAATTATCATCACCTTCATCATCATCATCATTACTATTATTATTATGCAGCATGGATTAATATTCGATTCACTTTTAAAGCTATAGTTTTAACATTCATAATTGAATTTAGTGAATCATAACAATAAAAATATTGATAATAATTGAAAAGACTCCATATATACTGAATTAATATATTTTTTTTTAATCTGAACTATTTGTTAATGATGTTTTTGAAATTAATACAATGCTATTTCTTTGTGTATGTGTGTATGAATATAGCTACCTTATGTTTGCGTTGGAGCATACATCATAAACTTATTTGCATTATTTCAAACATTTTCAAATTTTATACATTAATTTTGTATAAAAAATCTTTTAACACTTTTTATTAAAATTTTTATTTTTTGACCCTTACATTTTAAACCAGTATTACTTATTGTTATTTTATAAATATATAATAAATATTGTATTTAATATTTATATTTCGATTATCGAAGCATTTCATTTTCATTGGCATATTTTTTACGACAAACATTTTTATTTTATATTTGTACATATACTTAAATCTATATTTACCGTGTATCATTAATACAAATAATTAACATGGAATTTTATATTTGAAATGTATGATTTACATTTCAATATGCAGTATACAACTTCATATGTGATATAAGATTTATCGATATATTTTTCAAAGAATTTTAAAATCTTATTCCATCATTTTTGAGCACAAAATATACATAGTTTTACATATAAGAGTACACTCAAACAATTAATTCAAAAATCTGTACGTACATACACGAATACACATATTTATACATAATGTACGCGGCCGTTCAAGTATTTACTTTTACGTTTTATGTATGTACTTTTTAATATTCCAATCCTTTTCTTATAGTAAGGTACCATTCATTTTTTTTTTTAAGGTTTACATTAGATTTCCTTCATAGCTGCAAATTTTTCATTTGTTTATTGAAATCTAAAAAAATTTTTTTGGTATTCCAGGACACTAATGAAATACTTCATTTGTATTGGTAAAAACATTTATTTTGGAAAATATTTTGATTTAGTAGTTACTTATAATAATTATAACAACATATAATTAATATAATAAAGTAATTTTATACTGGTAGAGTAAAAGAAAATATATTTTATATATAGAAGCATATATTTCTTTCGAATTGCAGAGAACATACCGTAAATAAATTTTATTTTAATATTTATAGTATTGGATTCAATTTAATTAAAAATACTTTATATATATATATATATATATTCGGCTCTGCAATATTAAAAAAGAAGATACTGTACATTAATTTAATTCATAGAAACATGTTTACTGTTCATTGATTAAACACATTAAAATATATAGAAACCAATTAAGTACATCTCAATTGTTGGTTTTTATTTGTTTACACAATTATTATTTTAATAACCATTTTAACAATCATTTTAAATAATATATGTTGAAAAGCTGTATTATTTTTTTAGTATTATAAATTCGCTCTTAATAGAAGATCCTGCATGAAAATCTTGAGAAATTGTGATTGTAGAATATTCGTTGTTTATTTTTTTTTTAATTCATTGTAAATTACAATATAATTTTTTTTTAATTATTATTTGTAAATTTATACATATTTTATATTCATTTTTAATATTTAATATAAAAACTCATTTGAACATGTATTCACAAGTATATACACTTTATAAAAATATATTTGTCTATTTTATTTATTAAGTAATTAATTTCAATTGAATGTTCAGTTATAAGTTCTAATTTTATTTTAAAAATTACTAAATAAGTATATCAATAAAATTATAATAGGCATTTTTATCAACGAAAAATTATATGAAAATAACTTGTGATTAAAACATTTTTGAAAATTAATTTTATTATATATGCTTACAAAAACATAAGAAGTAATAAAATCAGCTTTTAAAATTAACTGTAACTTATGACAAGATTATTATTGATTATCCTATGTGAATTCAAAATGATTTTTTAATTAAATCAACAAACAAATTTATAAATTTAAAGTAAATAAGTACGTATTTATTTTATAATTTATATATATATATAATTTATATTTTATACTTTCACGTTATTCAGTACCAATATGTGAATCTTACAAAAAATATTCATCACTTTTAGTAAGCATGGACAAATATTTGTTATATGGAAACTTGTGTTTACAAATGTGAATATAAAAAATGAACTACGAATTCTCGGGTTTCAATGCGACGATTGCGTAATTTTTCGATGATTGTAAAATATGATTAAAGTATGCAGTTTCAATAATTAAAATTAATTCAACACTACGCTTTCCTCTCGTCGAGACCCTCTTAACAAAACGCATGTACTTATGAGAATGGGGAGGGGGATCTGTAAAGAATTTATAATTTTTATGATTTTTAAAAACTTTATTTGTACAAATTAAATTTCATATTTTAATTGTTTTGATGATTAATTATTTATTATTAATTATTTATTAATTATTATTGATGACCAATTGGTATAACTGTAAAATATTCGATTTTTTGAGTATTTTCCCATTTTCACATTCACTCTTTAGTGTTGAAAATTATTATGATATTGTATGTTCACGTAAACATGTAAATTAGACACAAATTCGTCTTGTGTAATAACTTTATAAACATATATATAAAAAAATTATACATACATTTATGTTTGTGTATCTGCATATGTGAATGTGCTAAATTAAGACTTCATTTATCTATTTAAATTAAAAGTGGTATTTTTTTCTATTTTTTGTTATCAATTCGATGTAAATACAGATTATCAAAAGGAAAAAATAATACTAAGATTCATGGATTCTGATTTTATATTTACCATTATTTAATTATGGAGACTTTCTCGTTCCATTACTTGGTACTTACTAGCCTTACTATAAGAATTGGACTACAAGCTTTATATATTTATGCTTATTTATCCAGAATTAATTTTTCAATTTGTTTCCTATACATTAAAATATAAATATACAAAATAGATTTGTATTTACTTGTATATGATATGTAGGTAAATTAGCATGCATTAAATACTGAAAATACTATTAGTGAACTGCTACAACTAGTGTATATGTGATAAAGCACGATGTATTCGTAATATATTACAATTATCAATTTATAGATAAATCTTTTCAACCTGTATGTATAATTATAATTCTATTATCTTTTATTCTGTTTATTAAAGGTATAAAATTATATTTGCTACTTATGTGTAAAATTGAAGATATTTTTTAAATGCACATTTTAATTTATTTTATATTTATACAGTATTGAACGATTATCAATATTACTTTATAGTTTATAATTTTATGCTTATTTAATCTTATTAATAATAAAAATAATTCTTATGTATATATATTCATGTATTTTATTTTCACTCGATTTAACTATAATCTTTAAAAAAATTAATGAGAGCAATCTAAAAATTAAAGATTTAACTTTTTAATCTTATACATGATATGTTTAGAAAGTAATGCGTTTTTTTTTAATCCACTATTTATCGTAGTGGTTTCAGAGAGATTGAGAAATATGCAGATGAATTTTTCTATATGTTTTTTCTTTTCTTTTTGATCATTAATAGCAGCAGGATTTGCCTGTTTTGTTAGTTTGTAACATGGTAAGAATTGGACATGTGGTTTGACAGACAGGCTGTACAGACTTTTAGATGTTAAAAATATCTTTAAGCATAAAATTACATGTAAATTGGAATTAAAAAATGATTTCCAAGAATATTTCAAGTTCACCGTTTATCGCCGGTCTCAGTACTCAATAACTACTCAAATTGATTCTAACGTCGAGCGTGTGCACAAAATTTTCAATTCATTTAAGCAACAGGGTAATCAATGACACCTTGAATTTATCAAAATTTCATATAATTACACTTAAAAACTTATTTTTAAAATCTCCAGTGTTTTTTTTTAATTGCGCACAAAATTTTATAGTATAACGCTATTCCACCACGTGGTCCATTAGGCCTTGTTGTAAAACTGAAAAATACCCTTCGCGCGACGATCAAATATATTTAATGATCGAAAAGAAAAAAAGAAAAAATAAAAAACTCCCCTGCATATTTTTGAACCTTTCTAAATTGGCTACGATAAATAGTAGCTTGAAAAAAAAATTAAACCCATTACCTTTCCGAATATACCGTGTATCACATCTACATTTTATTATTTTTAAAACACTACCTTTTGTATTATTTATATTTTGTATAATTATAATATTTTTTATATAAATAATTAATTTGTAAAATTAATAAACAAAAATAATGAATAAAAAGTAATACAGGAGTATGTAAAATTACGATTTTTAAATTATATGGGGAAAAATTTTTTTAACTAAAATTTTTATATATTTTAAATATAAACTGACTAAGGTTAGAGGATCAATCCTACAATCAAAATTTATGAATAAAAAATAATGAATAAAAAAAATACGAGAGTATGTAAGCAATTATAAAATTTTAATTATACGTAGAAAAGTGTTCCGAAGAAAATGTTTATATATTTTAAATGCAACTTTGTTAAGGTCAGAGAATTATCATATCGAAATGTCATTTACTGTAAAATTGTATTTGTCATAAATACAGCCATTTTAGAAAGCCTTTATATTCATTTTTTCAATTTTTTTTAAACGGTATTCTTTTTTCAGTAAATAAATACGCACATTAATAAATTAAAAATATTAAAAATTTATTATAAATTAATAGTCTGTGCATTGAAAAGTTAAGAATAAATTGTAGAATTTAACTAATTTATTTCAATTGAAATTATTATGAACTCTATTTTAGTAAACGGACAGATTTATTTTTATATTTTTTTAAATGTTTACTTTTTTGTGTTTTGGTTTTTTTTTAAGTTGACTAATACTGGACAACACATGAAGTCAAATATAATAGTGTCCCAATCATGTACTGACTTGTAACACCTACCATAATACGTAACCTTGACAAAGGTAACTATTCCAGTTAACATCCCTCATATTTTCATCATAATGTTTTTGTCTTTTTAAATGTGGTTTTAGTTTGATGAGATAACAATGCCGAATAGTATATGATATAAATTAAAGTTGTGAACGTTCTTATTTGGCACTTATTATAATGTGAAATGCAAGCTTTACAATATATGTATACAACACATAATTTTTTTTTGTCGCGCACGCACACTTATATTTATATATTACAGACATAATTATATCAATCAGTAAAATTCAAAGAATACTAGTGATATTCTAAATTTTACATCTGAAAATGGTCATATTTAAATTGGTTGTTAATGCGTTTAATAAAGCATGTTTTGTAATGCATATTTCTTTAAAAGGCTTTTTTTTGCATCAGTACTGCAAAATGATTGACAACTTGAAATTATTTGAATAAACTAATGACAATACTATTTTAAAAAATGGCAAATGGAAATAGATTTTACTGCAGTACTGAGAAATAACAATATGCTAAAGATGAATAAAGATTTTTCTTGAACATTTCATGTTACTCCTTATTCATTTTTATTGTATTTTTATAGATTATTTTTCGATATATGATAAGAAAGTAATTTACATTAATTTATGATACATCTACATATATTTGTTTTTTTACCACGTTCATCCGGGTGTATTGGTCGCAATAGGCAACTACCTCAATGTCAACGGAACACACTTCTATGGGCTCAACGGACATCTTTGGGGGAAGCTGCGAGTCTACCGAGTCACCATTCTGTTCCAGCAGCTGTCTCCAGCGTTCGGAGAACGCACTCGACGCTCTGCTAGACGAACTCCAGACCTTCAGCAAACCCAACTCGCAGCTAATGCAAACATTTAGTAATTCAAATCAAACATCACTGCATAAACTTCATTCATACTCTGTAGACACTGAAGAAACAAATATCAATGGTAACATCTTCATCAATGACAACCCATCCTTGACACCTCCCAAACCACCTCTTCCTGAGCGTAATGCTGAACTGCTACAACTAGCGAATGCACGTCGTGCACCTCCTCTTCCACCACCTCGGACAAGTTCTCGTTCACCACTTGTAAGTCCAACAAGTCCACAACTTCCACCAAGAGCTCCAGTACGTCGTGGACCTGCACTCGTTAAAGCTCTATCTGAAAATAATTCACGTACAGGACATAATATTGGTTCTGCTGTTATCACGGGACCTGGTATTTTATCCACGAGTAATTCCAGTTCTTGCGAAAGCATCAATTCACAAGAAGGCTTGCAAAATAATCGTAATCGACAAGAACAACTGGAACAACGTCATCAGGAACTGTTGCGCAAGCAGAAAGCTTTACAAGAACAATATGCACGACTTCAACAACTTCAGCGTAATGCTTCAAGTTGTATTTCAAATACACCACCTATCCCTCCAGATTTTCTGAAGAAGACAGGTTCTGAGAGCAACCTCTTGTCCAAGATGGGTTTCACTTTAGCTCCAGCTATGAATTCAGGCTCGTTGAGCAATCTTAGCAATCCGATAGTAGAAACGATAAGTAGTTGTAATCTTAATGAAACAGACATTCTGTGACCGGAGAGGTGGTCCATGTTGCCACGTGACTATACACAGGAGTTGGTTATTTAAATTATTAAAAACAATATTACGTTGACAAGTTGTTCAGATAACTAATCAACAGCATCAACAAATACCATAACGATATTCAGAAAATCACTAACTCCATTTATATTACTTTTAATCTTGTAATTGTGTCAGAGGACACAATACTAATATAAAAAATATAAATAAGGTATTTACTTTAGTCAATTAAAATCAGTGAACTTTACTAATACTATTCTTTGATATTTTACGATTCAGTAAATTGCGCAAGTTATATTTCAGATGTTAATTTATATGTATACAAATAAATAAGTATGCGCAAATCATAGTACATAGATCTGAGTATTATTTGATTAAAATTGATTTAATTATGTATTACGTAAAATTTTTATATTTTTTATCAATTTATATAAAATAAAAATAATAATTCACACTCTGATTTCTGCAGCCATTTATAGCATTGATATGAATCCATATCTGAAATTAGTTTGTAAAGTAAATAATTTTTAATATATATATGACTGATAAATGTTACAATATATTAATAGCAAATATATTATAAAAAATAAAATTGAGAGCGGTAAAGAGAGAGAGAAAGAGAGAGAGAGAGAGAGAGAGAGAGAGAGAGAGATTAAAAAAAATATTTATAATTGTTGATATTTAGAATGTAAGTGCCAAGTTTATGCGTACACTTTATTTATTTTAATAGATTATAATATACAAATATATGGAAAAATAAAACATTTTCAAAATTATGTTTATAAAGTATATTAACTAATGAATATGAGCATGCTCACACACACATGTATATATAAATCATAATTAAAGTTTAATTATAATTATAAAAAAATATCTAGTTGATCTATACTAGATACTCTAAAAATCTACACACACACATGAGTGTGTGTGTGTATACGCTATGTTCAAAGGTCTAAAAAATTCTAAAATTATATCATTTACAAATTTATAGTAAATAAATGTCTAAATTCCTCATAATGCTCATCAACTTGAATATACAAATTAAACTTCAAATATAAATACTGTTCTTGAATTAGTATAATTAATAATTGATATTTCATTAATTGAACATATTTCACCCTCATAAGTTTTTTAATATTTCATGTTTCTACGTTAAAAGACTTAAGCTAGTAAAATCAATATTAATATCTATATGTACATGATATATTGATTATTATTATACTACGTGAAAAAAATATATACATTATTAAACAAGACAGGACATTGCAATCATTTTTAAATATTGAAACTTAATATGATAAGTAAAGGATCTCGATACCAAAGCAGTATTAAAATTACACTTCTGATGCATATATTTACGAGATATTTTATATTATTAAAATTATTAAAATAATATAACATTCAATCTTTATTTACCTAATACTTTAAGTGCTTTTATACTTTCAAAGTATATATGTATGTATATAAATATAATATGAATAAAAAATCATTTATAAGCACTTATTTAGGTTATAAATGAAAAAGATCATTAGGAATTAATAAATGTGTTATGTATAACGATAAAAATTACGTGTACATTTGCGCGCGCAATAAATGTTTGATCCACGTACAAAAGTGCATTTATGAATAATAATTATAATTTATAAACAATGATCAATTATTCATTCTTTATCATGTTTTCATTTTTAAATGTTTCATAAATTTTTACTCTCATCAATATTTTTAAAATGATATTAATTTTTTCGCTAAAGTTAAGATAATTATACAAAGACACCAAATCATAATAATAAGGTATAAAATAATAAACATGTAATGATCCTTGAAATCGTATTTTATAAAATTATTGATATTTGAAAGATTTAATACCAAGGCTTTTCCATGTAGGATAAATTAATTCGAAATCCATGGAATATCTTTTGCATTATAGTTTCATATTCTTTTAACAACTAAATATTACCAATATAGATTGTATTTGTGCACTGAATCAAAACTAATCGTATTAATAAAAAAGGTATGTATCTTTTTAAACGTAAATATTATGGCTACCCCAAGTATTATAATAAAAAGCTTACAATACGTTGATGGTATACATTATAAATGTACACAAATGGAATAAATAACATTTTTTGTATATTTATATAAGGTATTCAAATACATTTTTTGATTTCACATGTAAAAATATCTTTATAAATTTTTAAATAAAGCTAATTTACCTTAATATAAACAAACACATTTGGTTGATAAGATATTTTCTGTTAAAATATATGGAAAAATGAATAATTTTGTTGTTAAAACATTTAAACTTAAAACTATTTTAAAAGCATGTACAAAGAACATTAATTACAAAGTTAATCGCTAGGAAGCGTACACTATCTTAACAAGAAGAATTTGTTAGAAGTTATAAGTACAGAGTCGTCAAAATAATCATTGCCTTTCTAACCAGATATATATTAAATATATATTGTGTAGGACCTCTAGTCTGTAATTATTACATATCAAAGTTGCTTCAACCATTTAGTGATAATCACGTGCTGATTATCATCGGTCCTTAATATCTTTATATGTGCTATCAGTTTATTGCATAATTCTGTCTTCAACATTTTCTAATAAATCTTCATTATTTCTGAAGATAGATAGTACTAAAAAAAGTTTTACTATCAAAACTATTAAATTTTTTAAAATAGATATAAGAAATTAGAGCGAAAAAAGGTAGAAAACAGTTCAAATTTACAATTATGTAAAAGAAATGAGAAGAAAAATAAAAGTAAGGATTGTTTGAGATTGATTTAGATGAACAAATAAAAACGAAAGTGTAATACTTTATCAATCGAGACAAATCGTACATTTATTTATTAAAAAGTTGAGAAGCATGTTGTTAGCATGATTGGTTATTAATAATTACAAAATCAAACTGATATCATAAATTTTTTTTAAATTTTTTTCGGCTAACAAAGTCGTTGTCTTATCATTTAATTCATAATATCTATCGCTGACTATTATATTTACGTTCGTTAAGTATTAAATTTCGTTGTTGTTTTATAATTATAATCTTAATAATTTTTCAATTTCGGCATTATTATAAAAACATTATTTTTGACACTAAATTATCCGTTTGTATTTAAATGAACAAAACTATTATAAACCAACTAAAGTAATAGCTCGGTTGTTTGTCGATCAATTAATTTAATTTTTTTTTTATGCATCACAAACTTACATGGTGTATTATAACGATACTGAGGCTGCATTTTTTCTGACTATTTGACTAATGGTTATTTGTTGTAATGTTTTGGGAAATGTCGGAAAATATAGAGGAGAGTTTTATCTATTTTTCCTTCTTTCTTTTTTTATGAACAGTAGGAGTGGCAGGATTTATATTCGTGTGAAGTGTATTTTTAAATCTTATAATATGACATGATGGACCAACTAAGAGCTATATGGTCAAATTTTATTTGTTGATTGGGAAAAATACCATGGAGGCCTTTAAATGTTTAAAAAGGCCTTTAAGGATAAAATTGAAGATTAATCGCAATAAAAAAAATGGTACAAGGATTTCCAAATAATCTGGAATGAGGTTGATGTTGAGCCTCGTTTTAGACATCCACAGTCTGAACCGATACAAATGTCCAGCATATTTTTATATTTTTGTATTAATTTATCTCTTCTGACATGAAATTCATAATCAGGTACTGGTCATTTAATACGCAATTTAATGTAAAATATGAATATTTTTTTTGCTAATTGTCAAAATTAAAGAAACCATTACATTTTCGAAAATCAATGTTTACTCTATTTGTACCAGCACGAGAATCTTATATATATATGCAATTCTTACAAAATTTTAAGTTCAAATAGTCGTTTATATAGGGCAATCATATATCCTAAATTTATCAAAATTTATATACAGATATCCATAAAGAGATTTTGACACTGAAAAATCTTCAGTGTTTTTATTCGGCTCACAAAATTTTATCGCATAAATGTGTTCCACCAAACGTTCTATCGTACTGGGTTAAAAGATTAAAAAATAAAATTTCACTTAAAGAAAAATTAAACCACTTGTACAAAAACATATATTAAAAAAGGAGGACAAGAAAAAAATGTTGTGACAAATAGTCAAATTATAAAAAGTTCAACTTCATTACTTTTATAAAACACCATACATTATTTCGAATTTTGATCTGTTATTTGTTTTTCATAAAAGTCTTTGTAACTACATATATAATAAAGTGCCCATTTTTCTTTTTAAGAGAGCGTCGATAAACATCTATGTTTACATGTAAATAAGATATTGTCTATTTATGATAAAATCGCTTAACTATACCCACTTTAATCACTTAGTCTTTCTTGTATGTATTGTCTTGGATTTGGTTTTATCAGATTTAACATAATACGTTGTCATATTGATCATTACTCAAAAAAATAGTTGTACCAACCTCACTTAAGAAATTCCAAAAATACTTGGTAAAGACTGTGCAGAAAAATACCCATAAAATAACTATCAAGGGTATAAAAGTAGACTTCTCTTCTTATTTATTTTATTTATTCTCTTCCTTATGATGAGTTATCAATTTTTTCTTATTTGTACTATTCTTTTATATTGTATACTGTATTATTATCTCATGTTAGCGTGTTTATAATGAAAATAAAACGAGGATTCATTAATTTTTCGGTAATGCTAATGTGCTGTTTCTCTAAAAATTATTAGGAATAGTGGTGAAAATGAATTTGGAAAGGTGAGGCCAATTCAAAGGAATCAATAGAAATAAATTATTCAAATATTAAAAAGAAAGTGAAAATATAGACATAAATAGAGTGAGAGAAACAAAGAGAGAGAGAGAGAGAGAGAAAGGTATATTGAAATACAATAAATAAGGACTTAAATTATTTATTATAGATTTGTTTAATGATATTAATTGTTATAAATATATATTATTAATACTAATAACTATTATTATTATTATTATCGTATTAACTGAAATATTAAGTTAAATATAATTTATTTCATATTTTTAATAGCGATTGTAGTGAAACTAGTGTGATAATCAGTTAATTTAATTTATTGAAAGAATTATGAATGTCGAAACTAACGGTAAAACTTCAACGGAGTTTGCTCTTGCGTTTGTTTGTTAGTGAGGATCAAAGAAAGAAATAATGACTTATTTTTTATAATACAGATATTGATATATAATATTTTAATCAATATTATACATATGTATATATTTATATAATTAGTAAAATTAAAATTGTCCGTAGTTTAGGATTTTGTGCGTGAAAATATACTTTCTTTAAATAGAGTATAATGCTTTATTTGTATTATCTCTCAAGTAATAATTGTTTTTTCTTCTTCTGGCTCTTACCTGGCTTCTTCCGATCTCAGCTGTCACTACCTGTGAAACGAACGAGGGCCTCTCGGAGGGAATAAAAGAAAGAGAAAATAGCTTGAGATTCTTATAAAGGAAACTGCTTTATTGAACTGCTCCGTCGCCTACACGAACCTTCGCCGATTACAAAAGAGGAAGAAAAACATAAAAGCGGAATACAAAACGCAGAGATAAAATAAAAAAATATTACCAAAATTTCACGCATACACTAGTTACGGATTCAGAGAGAGAAATAGAGAGAGAAAGATGTATACGTTGCAGAATTACTTTTGCAATTTTATTACGCAATACGGAGATTTTAAGATTTACTGATTGCGCACGCCGAGAAAGACTTGTTTCTTAAAAAAAGAAATCGCGCGCCCGCAAGCTTTAAAAAATTTCGACTCTCTTGAGACTTTTCTTGCCACCGTAATGCTAACCCCTACCCTTACGCAGGGCCTTATTCTCTTCTCTCTCATTGTTTTTTCGTGAATCGAATTAACCTTCTGTGACCAAACATTATATCCCCCATCCTCAGAGGCGAACTGAATACGAAGGCCACTTCTCTCTCTCTAACAGTTACAAACTGCAGGTAGGAGAAAATAGGATCGAGGACAAGGATAATAGGAAAAAGTACAAAAACTCACTATTCCGTTTTATTTTTTTTTTTTCATTTTCTCTATCTCTACTTGCCTATAATATCTAATTGTAGGGCGATCTCCTTTCACGGCGCCCTATGCCGTGAGATGAAGTCATGCGAAACGGCCGTCTTGACTGTTTCCGTCTCAGTAAATTTGTCCTTCTGACGAACAGAGGATGCCGCAGCTTCGTGCGAAGCTCTTCTCTTTTTGGCGCTCTCTACGAGTGCTTATGGAGTCTCTGGCTTGTCAAAGACTTCCTTTTGCTCTTATTGGGTAGCCGAGAGAGTCGAAGCTTGCATTTCCTACCTTCAACAGCACTTCCATCGGCATCTATTGGCACCTCCCCTGGGAATAAACCGCTCCCTGTTGGACGGCTCGTGACCGGATGGGTGGCATGTAATGCCTCTCCAAACTTACGCAGAAGGGCTTGCATCTTACTATCTTCCACATTTAGATTAGGTATCAGATCTACAGATAGATCAATCGTTTGAAGGCGAAGTACCACTGGAGGTCCTCCTTGGTTGTTGGTTAGATTTATATTATTATCAATATTAATATTGAAATTATTGGTGATAAATGAATGAAATTTATTCTAGTCAGTTTTTTAAAAACAGCATTATCTTTTAAATAATCAAAATTAAAAATAGTATTGTTTGAGTTTTTATCTTAAAAATAAGACCAAGATGATCACTGTCAAATGTAAAAGTTATAATTTCGTTATTTGTATTTAAATCTATGATATTTAATCTGTAATCTAATAGGCATAAGTCAATGAAAAAAAATCCTTTGGGGTAAGAATATTTATTGGCATGAAAAAGCTTTGTTTTGAAAGTAATACTATTGGCCAATTATATAAGATAGTACCATTATGATTGCAAGATGAATTTTTCCACGAAGTGTATTTTGCACTTAAATCACCGGCTAAAACAAAATAATTATTAATATTATCTAATTAAGTAATGAAAATAATGAGTTGAATTCAGATTTTAATTTAATATTAAAATTTGATGTGCTTGGTATATAAGCTGAAATGAAAAATAAGTTATTATTATTAAGTAAATTGATTTTAATAATGTAAGTTTCAAGAAAATGTGAATTTCGTTAAATTAATTTGAGTGAATTTAATAGGTTTTTTTATTAGAATTGCTGTTAAAAAGACAGACCCCCTCTAATAGAGTTGGGTCTGTCTTTTCTGAAGATGTTATAGTTTTTTTAAAGTAAAATTATGATATTTATTTAGTTTTATTTCACATAATATAGCTATATCTGGTTTTAAAATATCTAAAGTGTTAAGTAGATCATTTCTTTTTTTATTAGAAATTAAAGATTTTAAGTTTAAAGATATAATTTTTAGGTTATCAAAAAATAATTTTTGATTATTATTTATATTATTTAAAAAGGAATTGCAGGTAATTATGGTGAGATTTGAGTTATGATATTGAGTATGCCATTAATTTTATCTTCATTTTGTTTAATTGAAATTTTTATGGGTTGGAGTTGATTATTTAAAAATTGAGTAAGATTTTTTTGAAAGTTCAAAAATAAATTTTTAATATTAGGTAAATCAGAGTTAATATTATTGTTATTTAAATTATTTTGTTGGATAATTTGTTCATTAAAATTATTTGATATATGACTAGTGTTTTTAATAGCATCAGCATATTTAATGTTAGGATTATATTTATTAAAGATTTTAGTAATTTATTCTTCTTTTTGAATTTTTGTATTTCGTATTTTTTCAATAATTTTTTTGCGGAATGCTATAAGAGTCGGGGAACCTATGTAAGAGGCAGGATGGCCATATTTTTTGTAATTTGAACAAAATAATTCGGTAGATTATTATTTTCGCTTGTAATTTTGCATTTGCCCGGTTTATGATAGTGAATGCATTTAATATATTTATAATCCAAAATTACAATTGATAGAAGTGTGATCTAACCTTTGACAATTGTGACATTGTATATTTTCTTTTTGTATTATTTTTTTCCATTTTATATGATGATATATTATATATTTAACATTTATTATGTTGTTTATTGAACTATCTGTCTTTAATTGTATTAAATATATAGGCAGTTTTATGTTCGTTTTGTTGTTGTGAATAAACTTACATTAACGACTTACATTGTTTATTTTAATATTTTTTAATTATTCAAAAATTTCATTTTCTGAGTACTTGTCTAAACTTTTGATTTAAAGTATATGATTTTTTTGCTTTTAGGAATGAATGTGTAGTATGATGTGTTTGTACTTTTTAATTGCGTAATAATGTTATCGTAATCATGAATGTGTTTCATGTATAACGTGTGTTTATTGTTAATTATTCTTTTAATGTTTAAGTCTTTACAATGTATACTGTTTACCAATTGAATTATATCTTTTGGATCTTGAAAAGATATGTAGATAGGAGAAGTTTTGCCATGTCCTTTGATTGCAGTTTGAAAGTCATTTGTTTTAAATCCATGTAAAGATGGTGGAGAAGATGAGTTTTCACTGGCATTTGACTACAATAGGATATAGTTGGTAGTTTCCTTGGAATTTCTTTTGTTTATATTTTTAATTTTAATTACGTTGATAATATTTTCTTTTATAGATATTGAATGAGAATTTTCGGAAAATTCATCATTTTCTAGCAACGAAAATTTGTTGCGTAGCGAAATTTGATTTTGATTTAAAGATGATATGTTTGGTTTTATTTGTTTCTCTTATATTTTTTAAGTATTTTAGTTTACTTATTACTTATGTTAATTTTTTATTTTCATTTTCTAATTTTCTAATTTTATCTGATAAACTGGACCTAGGAAGAGATTTATTAATCTCCATTTCATCAATATGATTAATTTCAAATTTTTTAGATTTTTTTCTTACAGCGACATCAGAATTATCATTTTCTTTTCTTTTTTTTTACTTTCATACTAATTTCCATAAGATTTATGGAAAGCTTTCTATTTCCATAGTTTTCAGAAAAGATAGAAATTATTAATTATAATTTTTATTATTTAAATATGATATTTGTTACATACTGTAAACTTTATTATTGATAAATTATAAAATATAGTTTTTATTCTTTTATTACTTTTTATAATAATATGTAGGTTATTGTATGAACCGATGTGTTAGCACGAAGCGTGCCTGCGTTAAACTGGCTATAGTCTCATCTTTAGGTTTAATGTTTAAACTTGTATTTGTTTGATTAGACGTATATACTATTCTTAAAAAAAAATTGATTTTAATTCATATTTATTATAATACTATTACAATTTTCTTTTTACTATAGAAATCATTTATAAATTATTATGAAGTATTATAACAGAATAACAACAACAAATTTCCGGGGCTGGGAATCGAACTCAAGCTTTCAACAAAATTCCTAGGAAGTCATCTTTGTTATTTGGCCACACACACTTTTGGATTCTGATGATTACTTCATGTATAACTTTCTTTTCAAATTTTTAGCTTTTCTTAGTAAGCGGGGAAATACCACGTGCGCGGGACGAAACGAAAATTGACTTTCAATTAACAATATCTCAATCTGAATTTCTTTAATGTGATTAATGATATGCTTATTTAACTTATAAAGTAATAAGATTATTATATTCAATTTTTAAATTATCATAGATCACGATATTTTCGAATTAATTTAGTGTCAAAAAAACGAAAAATACCCTTCGCGCGAAGTAAAATCGTGCCGTCTCTATTATTGAAAAAACAAAAAAGGGGAGGGGATAAATGGAAAAAGATTTTTTCTACATTTTAAGACCTCTCCCAAATCGCTAAGACCAATATTCGCCAAATAAAAAAAAACTCTATGCTTCGGGAGCAGACCATGTATATTACAATTCCCCTATTCTTACTCTCCCCACTCCTAGCGTGTTTGATCGTTTTTGGTTATATTTATCTGCATTTTTTAGATAATTTAATCGATTTTTATAAAATGTAAGATACGCGATTTGTTTTGCGAAAATTAAATTTTTAAAGCCGTTAAAAAAAATTAAAATCTTCTGGTAGAATGAGCTGGAAATAACATCATAATTTTTATCTAATAATTTAATTATCATTAGTATTACACGTAAAACTAATAATCCATCATAGCTAAAATTTTGTACAAATAAAGTGCATATCAATTACATTGATATTCCATTTTAATTTAAAACTAGAGTTTTAAATAATAAAAAGTTAAAAATTTTTTAATTAATTTAAAAATTTTTTCGAATTTTCAAAAAATTTTTGACTTTCAATTTTTTGATATATAAAAATATATATTGTTTATAATTTTATTAGCTACAATTTATCTATTAATACTATAATGTTAAATTTACGACTTTTCATTTTATAATAAAAAAAGTTAAAAAAATGCCTTTTTTCGTTAAAATTGTTGACAAAAAAATTTTGAATATCACGAGTGGCATGCATTTTAGAAAATAAGAATTTAGTAATTTTTTACAAATTTTGATTTGTATCACTAGTTGCTTTTTTTGACTTAAAATGTGCTCTATTACTTGGTCTAAATGTCAAATCATATTTACTGTTTTACATACAGCTTTCTAAGTAAAAAGAAATAATTAAATTAAATAAATTGATTGGTAGATACTTTAATAAAGATAAAAAGATAGTTGTGATCTAATGAGATGTAGGTTGAATAAAACAAAAGTTTATTTTTAATTAATGTGCCTATATCTTGACATACAATCTCTTATTCTTCTCAATTATTTCGTTAAAGGAATACTTATAATCTAAAACCTGATGGTCGGAGCGTCACGGTTATTATTGATTTTTTAAATATATTTTTAATGAATGCATATACATTTCTGCAAATTAAGGAGGTGGAGCTTCTTTATTATATTTAGAATAATTATAAATTCTTTTATAGATCAATATTTTATAATTTTATTATAAAATATTTCATCACATGTTAACTTTATTTATAAAAGACTAAATAATATGAATAACATAATAATTGAAATTTAAAACAATACATGTAAAAATAAGTTCGTATATAATTGTAGTATATATTGTATTTAATCTAATTTTTTAACTTGATTCTCTTAACTTTTTTTTTATATTGCTGTAATTTTTTAAAAATATAATTTAATAAACATATATTCAACTAAAAATAAAATTTTTAAATATCCAATAATATAAATTTCATTTAAATCTGGTAAAGTATCTGCTTAAAACTGAAATATGATCATCAAATCAAAACATAAATAATGGAATTATTAATAAAAAAAATATTTTTTTTAGATAATTTCGAAACGTTTTATTGTAATTTACTTTTATAGAAAATTTATGTCTTTTATTTATGATGTAATAAATTTCATTGATTATTAAAAATACCTATAATCATATGAATTATTATTTAATTCAATGCTAGTAAAGTAGATTTTAAAAAGTGAAAATTTGTTTAAACTTTATTTTTTATTGAATTTGGAATTGTATATAAATGTAAATTATAGTTATTTATACTGGATTTTGAAAGCACATTATATATATAAATAGTTAAGTAATTTTATCATACAACGCTATCTAACCGTAAAAATGAAATTGAAAATGAAAAATACGAATAAAAGATGTATTTATGTAGCCATTAAAAGTCTAATGTTCTATTGAGAACTGTAAGGAAAAGCAAACTCGACTTCTGATGATGATAGGGGGTACCGACCACACCAGACAAGTTTATATGTGTCGGTGTTACCGGCAAAATGTTTATAACTCATAGTTGTGGTCGAGAGCGAAGGTGAGAGGGAAGGAGTGAGAGTGACAGAAGAGCAAGGAGGGGAAGTTGGTCTGAAGTAAACCGGGGGTACCCCAGCCAACCCACAACACTCGTACTACTGTTCTTCTATTTCTTCTCATGGGACAGTGTTGTGTACATCATCAAACATTTCTTCTTTGAGTCATTGCGTGGTTTGCCTGGTCATCTCGAATTATCCAAACCTTGATAAGTTGTTGCCATTTCATCATCAAGAAGCCAGAAATCTTTATTTTTTTTTTTTATCAATCAATCGTCCAACACCCTGTTACCGAAACAGACACACAGCCTAAGTCATGAAGCTAACAGTTTTTGCGTGAGTAAATGAACTCAACTCCATGCGGATCTACGTGATTTGTTTGTCTAGTATGTGTAAAAATATCGTGCTTCGCTTGCTTGTTAAATTCTATTTACTCATAAAGAAATTCCTGAGATTTTGCAATTGTGAGTACGCATATTTAGCTACGAAATTTTTCTCGGTAATATTGATATACATATTATATTATTTTTTATTTAACAATATTAAATATCGTTCTATGAATAAATGTAACTAAATAAATTTTTAAATTTCAAATAAAAATTAAAGAGTTCTTGATTAAATTAAATTAGGCCAGTATCGTTATTTGTAAAATTATTTATTCAAAAAATAAAAAATAAAAATGTAAACCAAATACGTGATTGATTTTAGAAAATATTTTATTTAAAAGAAAACCTATTAAAATAATTTCTGTTGAATATATATATATATATATATATATATATATATATTGTTCTATTTCTAATTACCGAAATCTATGTGTTTCATGTGTAAGACTAAAAATGTTCTAAAACTAAATAATTGTAATCCATCTCCATACATTTTGAATAATATAAAGTTGTCACAAAACTATAATGCACATTAAGAATAATAAAAATTCCTTAAAAGACATTATTTTGATTCAATGATGTTCAAATTATTATGTAAATAATAATAGAAAAAAATTTCTTTTTTTTCTATTAGATATTATAGAAGAGCTCATACTCGGTATTTCTTAATAAGCTTGCAAGGAGGTAAAAGTAAAAATGTTGGTGAATACAATTAAAAAATAGCGTAGGCTTCTACAGACGTTATGTCATAATCCTTTTCCGTATATTTATAACAGTACAAGCATATTTTAATGCTATAACAATAATTCTGTAGAATCCTGTTTGGTTCGAAAGTTAGCTATAAATTTATTACAACTTTCTAATAACCCAATGAACAAAATTTATCACACTAAGATTGCCGAACATGTATTAAATTTCTGAACAAATTGTTATCATTGCCAATAATATTAATTATAAAATTAAGAGATGAGTTTCTTTGAAAATGCCTTATTTTATAAACTTGATGAGAAATAAAATATTATTTACTTATTTTTATTTATAATATTTTTGTAATGTAATATAAACACCTGTGCTTTCTTGTATCTTGTAAGCGTTGTTTTGTAAAAATCATTGAAATCATATTTGAAATTTTAATATAAAACTTTTTAAAGCTTAATATTTTAATAAAACGTTTAAAAAAAAAGAAAATTGAGAAATAATTAAAATATTCATCTTGCAGAATAATACTTACATCTTAGTCAGGAAAATATAAGTACTTACATGTTTTACAAGTGAAAGTCATTTATGCATTTAAATTTTCTTATCAAATATATATAAAAATTAAAATTTATAAACGAGACGTTTTAAATTATTTACTAAAACATTGAAATTAAAAAATATTCATCAATTAGTATTTTTTATTTATTCTAAATTTATAGTATTAAATCGCTAAAATTTCTTGCAAAATTTGAAAATAAAAATTTTCGTACTGTTGCAGAGGAAGACAGTTTTAATGTATTTACACAATGTTGAAATTTTAATACATATTTTTATATTGTTTAATATTAACATTTGTATTAGCTTACACATTTACGAGATAATAGTATAAATATTAATGAATATTCTTATAATTCTTATAAATTTAACAAATGTAATAACAACAAATAGCTTTGAAGGATTTAAATAAAAAAAATGTATTGCTATGTATTCTATATTCACTGAATTAATTTTTGCATTTTCATGTATTGTAGATATTAATTATTCCAGTAAATTAAATAATGCACTATAAAATATTATATAATTCATCAAAATGAAGATTAATTCCAATTTTTAAATTTATATAAATTATGTATATGTATAATTAATATTAAACAAACATACATATATAAAATATATTCATAGTAACATATGTTACTGTATAAAAAATATTATTATATTTTTAATGTTATATGAAAATATAAAAGTTTTTGTAATTAATTTATTAATAAAAGTTATGAATAAATATTGAAAATATTTATAATATATATTCATTATCATTTTGATATTAATTTATAATAAAAAGAAATTATCAATATACTATGACTATAAGTTTTTTATTAAAATAATTAATTTATACTCGTCAATTCTAATAATAAAAATAAGTAAGGTTTTCATATTTTTAGAATTTATTTAACCTAAAAATTATAAAAAAGTACATTATTTACAACTAATATTTCATAAATCAAAAATTATCGTATACGTTATTTCAAATATATTCACAAATTGTTGGCTTTAGTATCATAAGAAATTTTGCTTAATCACAAAATCGTAAAATATTTTATTAATTATGGTTGACAAAATGTTACGGTTGACTGTTGATTTGATTAAGAGGAAATGAAGAAGATGTTTAAAGTTCATGAAATGATTGTAGCCTGTTGATCTGCTCAGTAGCAGTTTGCACATTAGCAAATTCCGATTATGACTACGAGGAAGACGTGGCTATGGCTCCAGCATCACCACCACCTGGACTACCATCATCACCAGCATCATTACCCGCCAAAGAAGTTACATTGGTGCCTACATTACCTAAATCTAATAAACTTGGCGGCCTCCTTTCTATGAGAGCCCGTGGAACTGGACCTCTTGCAAGTAGAAAGTCACCAGTTGCTGTGAGTTTTATAATTAATAACTTACCACCATCAAATTTACCTACATCTATATCTCTTAACATTGCTTATTTATATTTAACCTTTCTTTTTCTATTTTATTGTTTGATATATTTTCCGTATTTTATGAACAATTTAAAAATTGATGATATCAGATGGGCGTGGAGATTCTAAATTATAGAATAGATAAATTATAATTGTTACACTTATGTTTCGAACACTTAGTATCATCATCCTTTTCAAAGCTAAATTTCATTAATGAAGATTAATTATAATCTTTAACAATTTATTAACACTGCTAATAAATAAATAAAAATTTACTTTTATTGATGATAATAAAAACATTCTATAGGGAAATAGTGTTATCACGATTTTACATTACTAAAATTTAATATTTTGATTATTTTACCCAAAATTTAAAAAAAAAATCATAATATCTATGTAAATTATTAGTGTTCTCTTGTCGATGAATATAGTTATTAATTTTAAAAAATAACATTGCCGATATGGTACGTTTTTTATAATTAAATTCATTAGCAAGAATTAAAACATTGTGTCAGTCAATTCAATGTTTATAATTTTTTTTATGTATTAATACGATATATTGAATATTTTTCTTTTGTTTGTATATTCTATTTTTTAAATGTATATTGCTGGTTAATCTAAGCAATTTATTACATTGACAACATTATTTTTATCCCATTTTTTACTAATATCTTTTTTTATTTTCACTTCGTTGTTCTTAATATGATTATTTTATTTTATTTTTATAAAATTTTTTTTTGTTTTGCATATATTTTTAATATATAATTATTATCAATTTCACATAATTCAAATATAAAAATATTCTTAACATGAATAATTTAAAATGAATAATTTCCACGTTTCTTTACATTATTTATAATATTTAACCAAATAGCTTGCAATTATTACAAAAAGTTTTATATTATTTCTAAGTACATTATTTCATTTCAAATAAATATAATTAAACTATAAAATCTTTTTTATGTTATAAAAATGTAGTTATTTATTCAATTAATATATATTATGTTCCATTTTATATAGTATAAAATTTAATAAATTATAATTTTTATAATTATTTTTTCATTTTGCAATGGTCACAAAAATAGTTGTTAGATAATATGAATTTTGAAACACTTTATTAATTCAAAGAAACCATTGTATAATAAATGAAATTTTGAAAAGTTATTTTAAAAGTTTTATATAAACTATAAAAAGTATAAAGTAAAATAGAGTTTTTGTATTTATGTACTTGAGCTTATGTATTTAAGTGATTCAATAATACGAATGCATGAACATTATTAAAAAAATTTTACAAAAATTTAATAATCAAAAATTAAACCTAAAAAAAAAGTTTCTAATATAAATGTAATAAATTAAATTTCTTATTCAATAATATTTTCATATTTACATTATATACATAATATATAATGTTTCAATTTATATTATTACAACTGATTTATAATATATGGAGTAACAACGAAAAAACATGTATATAGCTTGATTTCATATTATTATATATCTAAAAATATATTTAATATTTGACAATTAAAAAGTTTAAAGATTTTTCAAATAATAATTAAAGTTTGAATAATTCATTTTTTAAGGTTTCACAAATACCAGTTACTGCAAAAACAACAACTACTGAATTACCAGTGGATCAATATGATCAGTATGATGAAGTTGAGGAAAAGCAAAATGTTTCCATGACTACCACTACAGAACCAGTTAAAAAAATTGGCAGAGGTGGAGTAGTAAGGCCGTTTCGGTCAGTATTTTTTTCTTTTTTTAATCTCTAAAGATTGATCAAAATAATTACACTTGGTTTATATATATTTTAAATCAAGTAATAAAGCACATTTAAGTCATGAAAAACGTAGCTAGTGACACATATCAAAATTTGTAAAAAAATCACTAGATTCTTATTTTCTGAAATGCCATTCATGATATTCAAAATTTTTTTTGTCAACAATTTTAACGAAAAAAGAAATTTTGTTTATTTTTTTTTTGTTATAAAATAAAAGGTTTAAATTTTACCATTATAGTGTCAATGGACGATTTGTAGTTAATAAAATTATAATGAAAATACATTTTTATACATATCGATCAAAAAATTAAAAACCAAGAAATTTTTGAAAAACTGGAAAATTTTTTAAATTAATTAAAAAATTGTAACTTTTTTATTTTTTAATATTTAGAACTTTAATTTTGAAAAATTAAAGAGATTGATATACACTTTATTTGTACAAAATTTTAACTCGATCGAAATGTTAGTGATACTATTAGTTAGTTCTAAATAATATTCTAAATAAAAGTTTTTTAGGGAATTTTTTTATTACCAGTATACCTTATTGTTACATCTTAATCAATAGTTCGCCCCTTTTCCTATACAATTAAATGCACTAGCACGGCATGACGTTAAACAACAAATATGAATTTTTGGTTCTTTTTTTTTGTAATATGTATACACAGTAAGTCTGAAAAGTAATGTCAATTTATTATTTTTAAAGCCACTTTTTATTGTAGTGATTTTGGAGAGATCAGAAAATGCGCGGAAGAGTTTTTTTCTTTATAATCATTAGATGTGGCAGGATTTTACTTTGAACGAAATGTGTTTTTCAATGTTGTAACATAGCGCAATGGAGCAATTGTTAGAGCAGATTTACACGGCAAAAATTTTTTTTATGGCTTGATAAAATGCTGTAGAGACTTTTAAATATAAAAATCTTTAAAAATAAAATTACACGTAAATCGTAATTAAAAAAATCGTATAAGACTTTAAAAAAAGTTACCGATGAACCCCGTTCTCAGCACCCCAAAAAAAACCCAATCGATTATAACATCCAGCGTGTGCTTAAAATTTTGAGTTCAAACCATCATTTAAGAATCAGGGTAATCAATGAGACCATCGATTCATTAAAATTTGCAAACAGTTACCCTTAGAAATCTTTTTTAACATTTAACCTTTTTTACAAATGTTTTTTAACAAATCCCATACATAATTTTATCGTATAATTTCATTTCACTAAGCGGTCCATTACACCGTATTATAAATCTGAAAAACATCCTTCGTGCAAATGTAAATTCTGCCGCTCCTAATGATCGGAAAAAAGGAATAAATAAAAAAACTACCTCATACATTTTCTGACCTCTCCGAAATTTCTGCAATAAATAGTGGCTTCAAAAATAATAAATTGGTATTATCGGATACACCATATATATGAGTATGTATACGTGTATATAAATAAATGAGTTATTTGATAGCAAATAAGTTCTTATACCAAGCCGGAATTTGTTTTCAGAAAATAGATTTAAGCATGGCCTTGTTCAGATCCCAAGGTAGGATTTATGAAAAGAATTTTTTGTAGAGCGTGGAAAATAATTGTAAAAATTTGTATTTAAATTTAAAACAAAATTTAATTTATTTGGTATTTTACTCTTTTACGAAGTATGCAAATGCAACGATTCTCCGAGTTGTTGCTTTGTATATGACGTGTAATGTAATTGATTGGAGAATTGACTGAAATAATTGAATGCACAAAATAAAATTTTAAAAATGGTTAAACTGGCAGATTGTCAACGAATAACTGTAGTTAAAAGTATTAGGCGAACGATCACTTAGCTCTTGGATTTTAGGTTAACAACCATGTGCAAACATATTTGACGAACAATCCTACTGAAAAATTTTAGATCCAAAATTGTACTAAAAAATGTTAGACGGGCATCTATACTTGAAGGTTTTAGGTGAAGAACAGGTAACAATATAAAATGCTTTGCATTTTTATATGAAGGATGCATTCATTATTTTTCTTATATTTGTATTATTCAATTATTTTGTGCAGTGATTAAAAATTTAAATATCAATAGCTGCATTTTATTTTATAAGTTATCTTATTCTAATCCCTTTGTATTATACAAATTCATTCATTCATAGTATCGAATATAACGCCAATTCTATTTTTATTATTATTATTATTATTTGAATTATTAAATTTGATTTATTTATAAATTGTTTCAAAAAACATCCTCCATGTTAATTATTGCATCAAAAATATCCTTTTTTAACTTATTAACCGACGTTGAATATGCAGAATCAAAGATTTTGTATCATCTGTTATTTCTACGTTACATCCGGTGTTTACACACTTTGCAGACGTGATATTTTTATACGTCATCATATACATCATATGATTATATTATTGGTTTAAATTCTGTGTATCCTTTTGTTTATTTAACATAGTACTGTTTGTTTTTATATGTAGCATTTCGGAAATTAGCCGTCTTTTATTTACTCTATCAAGAGTTGAAACATTTCCCCAATCTATTTTATGGTTGCACTCTTATGCATGTGATAAAATGATTAAGGAACTGTCTTTTCTTTTTTGATGTTCGTTAATTCTTGTAAGCAAGGTTTGCTTTTCTCACCATTTTACGTAGCGGAACAGCTGTTGCAGATCTATTTTATAAATAACATTAGTCTTATTCCATTTATTCATTAAATCTTTGCTTAATTTTATTATTGATAATAGATACTGTACTTATGCCATACTTTTTTAAACTATACTTGCATTTATTATAAAAATCTTTGAAAAACAGAATATCTATAGTATTATGGGATGTCTCATTATTGTTTTTTCTGTGCCAATCGAATGCATTCGTCGTTTATATCTTTTTTTTATTTATTTGTCAATTAGATATAAGGAATATTCATTCTGTAATAAACTTTCTTTATTTTGTTTAAATTATTCAAATGAAATTGTGTTTTTGATAATAAAATTACTGTCAATAAGATTGGAAATTATATTTATTTTTTGTTGCATGGTGTAATTCGATTTGAAATTTAAAGTGCAAGTCGATTATGTAGGTTTTTGGTACCAATTAATCATATTTTTTTTCTTTTTAATTAATAAAATGTCCAAAAACGCAATAGTATTATTTACCTTTATTTCATGTGTGAATTGTAAACCTTTGCATGCGTTGAAAACATTTAAAATTACATAAATGTTATTATTCTCAACGTACAAGACAGTATCGTCTATGCATCTGTAAATAAAGTATAGGTTTTATACTGTAAATTTTGAGAAATTTTTTTAAATAATTAGACTCTAAAACGGACATCACATGTCCGTAAAAAATAGAGAGATTTGGGAATCTATATAGGTGCCAAATATTTTTCTAGTACCTTTTATCAAAACTAAAATATGTATTATTAAATAGATTAATAATTTTAGTTATTTCTACGATATAGTCCAATGGGATAGTACTAGCATTGTATATTTTATTTATACATTTTTATAAACTATTCATCACTAGCTCGCAAGGTACATTGGTAAACAATGATCTGACGTCCATAAAATCAACATAATTTTTCAGAATAGTTACATTATTTAATTTTTTCTTAAGTTCAAAATTATTTTTTATTTGAGAATCCTAAGTTGGTATACATCTTTTTAAATCGTTATATAACATTTTAAATATATTATATAGAGGACTGTTATTGTTGATATTATGGGGAAATTTTCAACCTTATCAAAACAAATAATAATACGTTAAATAGACAAGAGGATACAGAATTTAAATCAATAATATAATTATATGTAGTACATGATAAAGGATAAGAAGGTCACCTCTACGAAATGTGTAAGCACCTGATGTAATGTAGAGATGATAGATGATAAAAAATCTTTGATTCTGCAAGGTCAATGTGTGTTAGCATAATATATCCATAGACATTAATTTTTATATTTAAAAACTGAAAATTGACATATTAAAAATAAAATATTATATATATTATTATAAAAAAAAGTTCTAAATATTTAATTAATAAAGAGCTTGACCAGGACGATAAACTACATCGTCGAAACATTAGTGTCACAACTAATAAATTGACACTTTATTTTTTCCCCAACCCCAGGAAAGGATATTTTCGAGTTGTCCAATCCTTCATAAAAGACTGTTTGTATCTTTTCTCAATCTAAAACGTAGAATAAATGTACTTTATAATATTTCTTAATATAATACGTAAGCACATTTTAGGTACTATTACTTTTAAAATGTGAAATTATTATTTTATAAAATATTATTTTTAAAATGACTTAATACCATTATTAAAAAAAAACCCTTCGACAATATTTATGTATTTTTTTATTTCATGTTCGGATACTACTATATTCTTTTTTTTATCATCCACCACTTATATCTCAAGGGGTCCTCAGTCATCGTAAATAAGTCAAATGGTGTCCTCGACATTTCTTGATATATATAAAATAAAAATAGCGATTCTTACGATTATTTTATTTAATTAAAACATTGTCTTTCAATTTTTTCTAAATTCTTTATTATCGGAATAATATCTTTATTACAATTTTGCTTATTTGTCAGTATTTTCTCGTATGTATTTGATTCAATTAATAATATCGTATGACGTTTGCTTTAAGCGCTATAAATTTACCCTGACAATTCTTCGTAACTCTAATTTTGTAAGAATAATACCCAGCAAGATATCTTTAGATGCTTATGATAATTATTTTATGTCAATTCAAAATTATCACATATAAAATTATTATATATTATCAATTTTATTTTTAAATTCAATTTTCGAAAAATAAATATATCTTTTCAATACATATACTAATACTAAATATTAAAATTAAAAACTCCAATTTGAAAATTGGATAGTTCTTTTTTTGAGAAAAAATACTAATTCCAATTATTTCTGAACCAATATAAAACTAAATTTAATTTTATATCTTTTTTAATCAAATTATATGAGTTTAACAATTATAAAAAAAATTTTAAATAAATGTTCTAAAATAACTCATTAATTCGAGAAATCGTCACATCTTATGGAACTATATATTCTTCTATTAACTTTACATTTTCTCATTTTTTCCTTAAGCTAAATGATCAATTTTAGATTAAATATATATATATATATCTAATCTAAAATACAACTTCAAATGTTTCGCGTGTTAAAATATCTTTTTTAAAATTTGTAAATATTTTTATATAACATTTATCGCTATTAATACATCATGCATATATAATTACTCAAATCAAGGATTTTAATACATATATATTAATTTTAAATCTAACTAAAATTTTTAAATTATTAATTTTTAATTTAAATGAATATTCCAGAATATCGTACTGTGCTAAAGGCATTATGAAAGAAAAATTTATATTTGATAGATGATTTCACAAACTTCACATGGAAAAATTCATTGCATAAATCTAAAGCAATAAGTCCGTTTCAGTTATCAATATTATTTTCAATGAGTTGCAGTTGATAGATACATTTTACTATTATTTTATTAAGTAGCTTAAAATCAATACATAATCACGTGTTTTCCTATATTTCTTGTATCGTATGAAGTGACATCCTCGGTCGAATGATTTTTTTCTCTGATAAATCATTAATTATAATATTTCATATTAATGTAAAATATTTTCCGCGACTTAAAACTTAAAGGATATTTATGCTTTAAACCAATTCTCAATTTCTTAATTGTTCTTCGTGTCCTTTGCGTTAAGTACTTCTATATATTCCTTTTTATAATTTTATTCAAGTTTTCCTTTCCATTTCACATTAAACTATTTGTTTTAAATTTATTGGTGAATTAAGATAAACATTATTCATTATTTTTTAAATTTAATCGTTCACTTCCTTTTTTCTAACAAATAATTCAATAACCCTTTACTAGACAGCTTAATATAAAACTATTTTCCAAAACGATTGCGGGCACACATTTTCATTTGATAACATATACAGCTGCAATTTATTTATTAATTTATTTTTCTGTTATATCTAATTATTCTTAAATGTGTTATTCTTATTATTATTTTATATATTTAAGCAATTATATATAAATATATACATTTTTTTATAATATAATATAATATAATTTAATGTATACGTTATATAATTCTTCATCATTTGTGTTAACAACCATCAATAATGGATTTGTTTAATTTTATACTTTATTTTATAATTTTTACGGTACATATTTGTTTTTTATTGTATTTATCGGAGAACACGAATCAATCTTCATATTTAATATAAATTTATGTTCATTTTTAGTTCGCCCAATATATAAGTACTTTTTACGATACACATCGATTTAAATACAATTGGTTGCATAGCACGTTGATTTAATTTTTGTTCTTGTTTCTTCTATTTTTCAAAACACTCTTGTATCATTTTTCTTTGTTCCTTATTTGCTTTTTTTACTTTATTTTTTTTCTGAAAAATCTTTATTTACATTGATTATCTCATATTGATAAGCGCTTAATACGGGTATAATATTACTAATAATTTTCTTGTAAATTCCATTTTTTTTTAAAGACCATGATTCATACCTTAATTCTGGATTTACTCATTATGAATTTCATTTATTAAATAGTCTACTATTTTTATTTTAATTACTGACACTACGATTCTTAATATTAGTTTTAATAAATTAGAATCTTTAAAATTTTCAGTTGATTTCAAATATTTTTCCTCAAGATTTTTGTTGAGTTTGAATAATCACATTCCATATGAACATATTTTCTACATTTATTGCACTAATTTCTTTTTCGATCTTTTTAGAGTATCGTATTTTTAATAAACTCATATCACAGTATATCGTTTTATTTTATTACTTATTAGGGAATAAAATCTATTGTACTCTTATTGTAATTTATATTTAAAAACTCAAGTTATTTTTTCTATTTCAAAAACTTATATTCACTACCATTAAAATCATAAATTAACTCTTTCATTATATAGATACTCATGTATTTCATTGTTTTCTTAATATTACTAACTGTTTTTTTCATATATATTTTTTAACATTTTATTTTTTTCAACGTTTCAATTTAAACTCAATTTTTAAATAGATCGCTTCCGCTATTCATAATTCACATTCTTTTTTCTTCAATTCTGTATTTATTTTATTATTGTTTTATGTCTCATATATATATTTTATTAATATTTGGTTTAATAGTTCTTGTTTTTTAATTTCTCATTTAATTTTTCTCCAACTTTTCTTAGTTCAATATATTCTAAATTTCTTTATCAAAAATTTTTATCCTAGTAAATAATTCTACTCCTACTATCATCATAATAATCTAATTAATTCAAATATATTAAAAGTTTTTTTATTATAATTTAAACAGTATATTTTATTATGACTTACATTAATAAAATCATTATTTTTAATAAAATTATTTTAATAATTTTTTATTATTATTCAATAATAGCAATCCATTTAATTATACTCAATAATTATCAGTTAATCACTCTAATTTTTCTCGTTACAAAATGTGTATATGATATCTATTAGTAATTCATACACAAATAAAAAGCTGTAAAGTTTGCTAATCAGTATTATAATGATACAAAAATAAATTAATTATTATTTTATATTTTTATATTACATCTAATATATTGTTTGTACACTTACATTATACTATGAAAAAGAATATTTTCTAATAATTTTATCCAATAAGAAAATTATATTTATTAATTTTATGGTATATTTGCACATTTTAACATAGAGCAAGCAATAGAGAACTTTTTATGTTTTTAGCAAAAGACACCAAATTGAATTCACGAAAAATTGTAAAAAAAACCAATAGATTCTTATTTTATAAAATGCCACTCGTAGTATTTAGGAGTTAATTTGTTATTAATAACTTTAATAAAAAATGCATTTTTTTTTACTTCTTTTTTTATAAAATAAAAATTTGTAATTTTAACACTATAGTATTAATTGAGAAATTATAGCTATTAGAATTCACAATAAAATCATGAAGAAAATTCATATTAATATAAACCGAATGGGGTATTAAAAGCGAAGAAAATTAAAAAAAAATTGGAACTTTATTATTTTTCAACATTTGGAACTCTAGTTTTAAGAAATCAAAGGGATCGATTTACTATAATTTCTTCAAAATAGAGTTCATATTCTTGAAAAAAACCGAAAACACATTTTTTAATTAATTACAAATTTCCGATTTTTTGAAAATTTTTTCGCTTCTAAATTACCACTCGGTATAAAAAATTACTTTTCTTCATAATTTTATCAACTAAAATTCGTACATAATTACTATTGTATAGAAAATTATAATTTTTTATTTTATAATAATAAAAGTAAAAAGAAAATACATTTATTTGTTAAAATTGGTAATGACAAATTAGCCCTTGAATATTGTAAGTACCATTTTATAAAATAAAAATCTACTGATTTTTTCAGAATTTTTCATTTTTCATGAATACAGTTTGCTATCTTTCGTTAATGAACTAAAAAGTGCTTTATTGCTCAATCTATAAAAAAAAGTTATCTACATTTTCAGAATTTAACACAATAAAATTATAAATATATTTACATTGGTAGTTCCTTCATAATCATCGTTGTTATACTTAAATTGAGGTGCATTTATCTGTTATTAAAAATATCATTTATGAATTATTTTTTTATTAAATCTTTGATTAAACTCTCTCAAGATTCTCTCTTCGGTGTTACAGCAAGTGTTTTAATCTTTGTCACACTTCTACTTTCTTTTATATGAAATTATACAAACCGCGACGCCGTGAAGCTTTTGCTGACTCTTGGGATTCTTATAGAAACTCAACTGTCCACTACGTGTACTCGTAAAGCGCGCGCGGTGACAATCAGGAATAATCTAACGAGACAAAGGGCCGCTTGCCCTAGTCATCCGTAGGAAAAATATCAGCATTACACCGTACCGTTTCTCAGACGTTCGACATTTCTTTATTTATGTTGACAAGCATGCGGTCGCCTAAGCTGCATATTTCCGACAATTGAATTTATTGCTTCATTAGTAGATAAAATTACTTTTCTTTTTTTAGCATCGTATAAGAAAATTTTTAATATTATTTAATAAAATATCTATTTCAATGTATTTAAAATTTTTTAAATTTAATTTTTTTTTATTCTTAATGTATTGATTAAAATTTTATTTTAAGAGCAATTTACGATTAAATAAATATTTTGTTTAAAATTTTAGTTTTAGTGTTATTTGAACATTAATACATTATATATAATTTTGTATTTTATAAATTCTATGAATAATCTAAGATAATGCTATAATATAATGATGAAGTGTCAAAAATTAATCTTTCAAAAAAAATTAAATCAAATTATACAAAAATATTTTTTTCAATACATGATTATTTGTAGACTGTAATTATATAAAACAAATTTAAAAAAATATATTATTTAATATCAAATTGTTACATAAAGAAATTTTACATTCCATTAAATGTTAGTGTTGATTCCTTACGCTTGCCTGATAATACGTACTTATTAATAATAATATAAAATAATTGAGAAACATTTAAGAAATACGTAAGAATTAATAATTTAAAACAATAACAAAGAATTGATAATCCAGAAAAAATGGTTTAAGAAATAAATAAAAAAATGTTTTAAAATAAAACAATCAATTTTTTATTTAATCTATAAATCAAACATCTTACACAATGTTTTCGATTAAGGTGTCAACTTTACATAAACTATCTTTTTTTTGGAAAAATTAGTTACTTCCTCCCATCGCCTTTTATTTTCGCAAATTAAATATTTCAGCTGTTTCGTATCAGCTACTCGATAATTAGTCAATCACACTTTTTGTATCATTAAATTAATTTATTTCGCGTGTGTCACTTACTGTTGTTTTTCCTCTATTTAAGCTTTCTACCAAAGCTTATTTCCATAGCATAAAAAACTGTCTGCTTATTTTCGGACGGTAAAAGTCAAATAGATACTAGCTAATTCATTAATTCTTTCTATGACTAATCCTTTTCATCCAATTTTCATGTTGACGATGGTGTGTTTTCATGTTTATGTTGAGTCCCATATCTACTAAGTACTTCTATCCGGAGGTCTATTGAAGCGGATATACGTCTGTATCGAGTATTGAATCACATGACGTACCACCAATGTGTACCAGGTTGACCTCGCAGTCGACTTAGCCTACCAGAGTTTCTTTATGAGAAATCCGATTCGGATTAATATTCACCATAATTTTTTTCCAATTTCATTTTTCCTGGTAACAATTATATAAATGTACGCTTTTAAACAATTGCTAGGTATAACAAAATAAAAGAATACAATGTTATAAAAAAATTTCGAGGCGTAATTTAGAATAGCTTATTGCTATAAGAGTGAAAGAAAATCTAGTCAATACGTATAGGTGTATAAGAGACGTGAAAGAGAGAGAGATTGTGAGTGAAGGGGGGGAGAGAAAAGAGGGATTGAGAAAGAGAGAGAGAGAGAGAGAGAGAGAGAGAGAGAGAGAGAGAGAGAGAGAGAGGGTGCGAGGGAGAGAGAATGCATGAATAAAGGCGTAATATTTAAAGGGAGAGGGATCTATATATAGTAGCTATCTTTTCTCTAAAACATGTTATATAAACTTTCTATAATCTATTTATTGTGTATATTTAGAAACAAATGCTTGCTTACTGCAAGGCAACAGTAAATCACAAAAATTTGTAACATATAATTTAGAAAAATAAATATTTTAAACGCTGCTTATAATTCGTATTTTACTCATATATACTTACATTCCAGTAGTATTATTGACAATAATGAAAATTCCAATAAAAACTCATTTATTTTCAATATTATAACGGAAAAAGATTTTCAATCATGAATATTAATTGTAATTCAAATTAAAATACTATATGAAATATATAAGTAATTTTATATACGAAAAGTTTTTAATTTCAGATCAAATGAAGATCTATTAGCCGCATTGAAAAGACGTAGAGCTCAAGGAATCACTCTGAGCCATCCACGAGAATCTACAATCCAAGCCACTACAGAAATTGTGTCAACCAAATCAAAGTATGTATATTTTTTTTATAGTATAAAATAAAATAAATATATTAAATTAAAACATGATACGTAAATTATTATAAAAAAAGTTAAAATTGAAATTTCGTACAATATCTATTTATCAAATTGTTTTACATTTTTTATTTGTTTTTATGATTATGTGAAATCGAAACTATAAAAAAAAAAAACAACATAATAATTTATTTCATATTATATGAATTTATGAAGGCAGCCTGGTTTGCTGAAAAAATACCGATTTTCTCAAAAATTATACAAAAAAAAAATCAAATAAATGTTTTCAAATTTTATAAATATATTTGCAATCGTTTAATTTAATATTGACAGAATTTTAATTAAAAATATCATTCATAAATTAAGATATATATAAAATCGTGGAAGTAAAAAAAAAAGTTGTAAATCAGGTGACATAGAAGCCGAACGTTATCAATAAAAGAAAATATTTTTTTGTAGATTTAAATTAGATAAACATATAAACCTTTAGGTTCTTAAAATTCCTAAAATTGTCAAAATGGCGGTATTTTAAATAATGTCGCTTGTTTTCACATGTTAATTTCGTAAATTTTGAAATACCAAAAAAGTAAAGATTCACGAAATACAAAAAAGTATTTCATACGGTCTCGCAAAATTTAACATTGATCGAATAATTTTTATTTCACTTACAGTATCAGTAATTTTTGGAAATGTAGTTTTCAGGAAAACGCACTGAAAGTTTTGAGTAATATTATTTATAATATAAAATAAAATTTTATGTACATACATTTCATTTGTTATTCCAGATTCATATGGTGCACCTTTTTAATAAAAAAAGTATTGCTTTGCAATTATAGCTCTTTTCGAGTAGTTCAAGCCTCTTTGAATGCATCGTCGTGTTTTCTTTCGATCAAATGTAAACGCGCTATATCATGTTTCTCAATAAAATCCGTATCATATTTATCGACTTCTCTCTCCATTATTTTGAAAATGTTAAAAAAATGACTTTATATCATAATTAAAAATAATCACAGCAAAAAAAATTACCAATTTTATTATTTGAATGAATTATAAAGATGTTTAGGAGCAAAGGTCGACAGCAAGTTGTTGTAAATTTCACTATTATTTTGTGTATTGCTCGTTTTATAGCTGTTTAATAATCCATTTCATAATAAATCCACGTAAATTGAAAGCCAAACTTTAATTACAGAGGTATCTAATGAAGGATACTCATGACTGAAATGTTTCATGTTAAGATCTTTAGCATACGCATTACGATATGACCACCAGTGGGCGTTTTCATGTTATGAATTTAATTTCAAAGCTTCTGATTCTCACCCATAATTTATTAAATTCATTTTAAAAGGTATAAGAATTATGTTTTACTTTCATAAACTATTCAAAACGAAATAGACCGACCGTATTGTAAATGTTAAACGTTGCCTAATTTGTGAATCAGTAGCCTCTCTTAATCAATATGTTTAAATATATTTATATATAATTTTACTCATTTATAGGCTTATGTATTTAATTTTTACAATTTCCATTTGATATACCATGATTCTATAGTAATATAATAAGTATAGAAAACTCTTACTACGGAATGTCAAGTACCTGGTTTGGGTTATTAGATTGCCATTTTATAAATATTTATGATACCGGTATGATATTCTGGTAAAATATTTTTTAGATAGTATACTATCAAAATATATAAAAATTTTGATTTTTTAAAAATGCCGGACTAGGTTGCCACTTTAGTATTTTAAATTTGGACAGGTAATAATTTAACAATGGTAAAAAATATTTAAATCTGTACAATATAAAAATAAAATCAAAGTATTTTCATTTGCATAAAATAATAAGTATGAACAAAAATAAACAGAAAGAAAATAAATTAATCATCGATTTATACATATGTGTAAATATTATGAAATATAGATATCTTATATTATTAAATTTTAATAATATATATTACTATTAATCTCTTTACATTTGATATTAAAATGTGATGAGTTTTATAATTATAGATCTCACTCTGGTATCGGTAAATCAAAAACAAGCAACATCAACGAAGTACCGAAAAGTACGAGTCGTGTAAGATTTGGTGGAAATCGTGGTAAAAATTCCACATTCAATCAAGAAGAAGCCCAAGAATCAAAATCTGAGAATGTTCAGCTCAAGCCTAAGTCATTCCGAAGGGGCTAAATTTAAAGATCGTCGTATAAGTTTCCAATGCTACATAAATATTAATATAATAAGCTGTTCTGACGCTGAATTTTCCAAGTATCCACCGTGAACGTGGTTGTCTTCAGATACCTTACAGAATTTGTTGCATTGAAATATATTAATGGTTATTTAAAGACATTCATATTTAAAAGTCAGATATATATATATATTTATATATACAATTAAATCACAATTTTTGTTGTGATATTTTTAGTGTTTATTAATTATTTGTACAGCTCGTACTCTATTATAATCACTAAGTTTCAAGTATAATAATTACTGAAATGGAAAAGAAGAAAAATTACTGGAGATGTTAAATTTCGTAGTGTAATTCCATTTTTACAAGAATTCTGTGTACGTTTATAAAGTGTGAAGACATAAGACTTTCATAAGAATACTATATTATATCAAGAAAATAATACAATCCAGTGTATTCTTGTTTTATAAAAATTTTAATTTAATTTAATATCAATATTTTCAATTCAAATACTAAATATTGTACCAAAAACATAATATGACTAAAATTACCTTGCATTGGAAAACCTATGATAAAAACTAAAAGCAGTTTTTTTATAATAATAAATTATAACAAAATTTTTAATTTATCATATTTTATTGAAATATAACATTAACTATATTATAAAACTTGCTAAAAAAAATTATTACATTTTATATTGAATGAATAAATTCTATGATCATCATGGTCGTCGTCGTTGTCGTCATCATAGCCGTCGTCATATTCATCTTCATCATTATCATCATTAACATTATTATTATTATAAAAGTTTTAATATTCTATATCAAATGAAATTATATTGTAAAATTTACAATGACAACAAAAATAAAAAATTACAGAATAAATCCCTTTCATATAATAAATCAAAACTATATATTTTTGTACCTTTATTATTGTATATTAAAATTATTATTTATTCATAAAATAAAATTTACTTACACTTAACTAAAAATTAAAATAAAACAAATAAAAATGTATTATAAATTAATTCATTGAATGAATTTTTTTTAGGTTTTTTCTGATTTAAATTGTATTCTGTGATACGCATACATTTGTTCTCATAAATTTTATTTTTTTTTAATTTACTTATTATTCAATTCAATTTTTAATCTTAAATATAAGATTTGAATAGTTTTTATGAGAATTATTTTCGATAGTCCATTAAGTTTTAATAAAATTAAAAATTTGAGTAATTGATAAATAACAAATTATTTCTTTTACTGTAAACGGTAAAATATATATTTTCTAATATGATACTTTTCTTTTCTTACAAAAATCATTATTTTTCCAGAATAAAATATTTTTTAAGAAAAATACTAGTAAATCATTGTAAAAAATTAATTACGATAAATTTTTTTTCTGATTTCAATAACAATTTTTATTTGATTTACTATTTATTTATTATAACAAATATTGATTTTCTAAATCTAATTTACCATATTATAATCAATCCATAAAAATATTAAATTGTGTTTTTATTTATTTGATTATTTATTTTTTATTTTTAATCAAAATCTGCATTATAATTATTTATGATGCTAAAAAAGTAAAATGAAAATCGTATACGTAAAACAGTCAATCGAGATGAGAAGTAAGGGGACGTGAACGAACAGAAGTGTCTGCGATGGTGAATGGCACGATTAGGCCATAAGTTCGAAAGGTGAAGTCGTGAATTGAATTTATTCATTTTTGTTACTATACGTCAAAAGTTACGATACATACATTGAAGTGAGTATTCTACCTTTGCTGCTATGAGTACTTTAAATGCCACAAATAACAAGTATGGCAGAAAAAATTTAAATCGCTCACCGTGTTTACATTCAATTGATATTTGTACATATTTCCACAAAAAATTAGGACAAGGAAGGTTATTCACGAAAGTGAGAGGAATTAAAAGTTTAAAGATGTTTCAAAGTTGAAAAGTTAAAAGATGCCTCTGTATTCCAGTATCCTTGACTCGTTTCAGACCTAACTTGTAATTGTATTCAGTCTATATATTTACTTTTGAGTGATCTCAACCAATTCGTTATGAGATAGAGAGTTGAAATCTCTTATATTCTCTCATTTCTTCTAATTTCAATTTTTTTATTCACGCTATTCTTTTTTTTTACTGTTTTTGTCTAATCTTCAGTTTATAATATTTATAAATGCATAAAATACAATTCATTCATGAATTCTAATAAATTATTTTTTTTATAATTTTTCAATTTTTTGAATAATTTGCATTTTTATATTTGGTATTTAATATTTGTTTCTTATTATTACATATTGTTTTCTTTAAATACATCTTACAAATATTAATTAGTTTTATTAAAAAAAAGTAATAATATTGTTCAACACTTTAATCAGTCAATGATACTTTATAGTACCAGTTTGTTGGTTCTATTTTAGAAAATTAGAAGCATACAAATTATTGGATTCATTTATATCACAATCTTTACATATTAAACAAAACAACATTATCGATCGATTTAATAATTACTGAATGATTTTATATAAAAAATAATATTTCAATATGATATTAGAATTATTATGTATCTATTAAATAGAATAACTTATTTTCAACTTTTTAATGAGATCTCAAAATATACTTAATTAAAAATACTGACATAAATTATGTAAGCATTATATAATTGATTTATTGATTTCAAATATATATATATTGAATTATTTTATATGGAATATGTTTATATTTAAATTCTTTTAATTATTATTATGATGTTTAAATTTTTTTTATATATAATCATTTAAATTATATTATTGATTAATTATAATATTATAATATTATTATGTCCTATAATAATTAAGTCTAATTAATACAGAACATATATGAAATTTGTTATAAATAATTAACAAATTTAAATATGAATAATAATGAATTTTATAGTTTTATAAAACTTGTTTACAAAATTTTTAATAAATAATAGTTATATACTAAGTATTTTTACATTTATTATAGGAAGAAAAAGAATTAGAAAAATATGGATTATGAAAAGCATAACTAGTATAAATTATTTTTAGAAGTCAATGGTACACCCTCCATTGTGATAGAATATTATGAATTGGTTTCTTATGGGTGTATAAATAAAAATGATAGTTTTTATTTTTTGTCGGCGACGTTTTGATTAATTACTTAGTTTTCATCAGGCCTTGTTTGAAATTTAATAAATATTTATTTTTATTTATACGCCCATAAGCAACCACTTCATAATACTCTAGTATAAATTATAACTAAGAACATTTCATGATTTCACAAATGAAAACCAACAATATTATTTTTTTTATTATTTATTGTGTACAAAAATAAAAATTTATTATTTTTATTTTCACAGTACCATGGAATGTACTACAAATAAATATTTATAAGAATATTTTAAAAATATAATTTTGTCGATAAAATTTCAAGTTTATAAAATCTGGAATATGACAGTATATTAAAATTTACAAACATTTGCATTAATCACATATATATAATATGTTTATAAAAACAATAAAATTTAATTTGAATATATTAATATTTATATTAGATTAATTATGGAAAAAAAAAATATTGTTTAAATTGTAAATAATTATAAAAAATATTTTTATTATATATTTCATTTTGAGAAATAAAAAGTAAAATTGACTGTTTCTTAATATTTGCTTTGAGAATAATATATTATCAAACTATCATATCAACTATTATAATGTATCAGTGTATATATGTATATTTATTAAATACTAGTAATATATATTTATAGTATTATTATACCCTTTTTATTAAAAATTAAAAAGCAAAAATATTTGATGAATTATATATTTACATATTCTTATAATGCGATTAATTTAATTTTGATAGCAATGATGGTACAGAAATCGTAAAGACTATTAGAATTATAACATTCTATAAGGAATAATAAAAATATACTATTTGTATTATACGTAAATAAAATGATAAAGAAACTGCAATTGTATACAAAAAATATGATATATTCAGACAAGCATTTTCTTATAAGGAAAATTTTATTTATAATTGATTATCGCGGGAACAAAAATTTTTTTTGAGATATGTAAATTATTGTTTAAATTTAATTAATATATTTAAAATAAATCAAGTACAGTTTAGTTTGAAAGAAACTGATGACTATAAATTCTAAATAATATGAAAATTTATATAAGGATATTTGGTAGGTGGAGATTCTGGATCCTATTTATTTGAGCTTTGAGTACATATCTGTTCAATTCTACGCACTATTTGATGTAACTGTTAAAATTGAATGTAATGTTAAAATTTGTTTTATTTATCTGTGTGCTTGAAATGTATATTTCTTGTATATATACTTTATGTATTTATGAATATAGTTATTATAATATATTATAATTTCAGGCATCTTTTATTTTTGTGATTATTTTTTTGTTTATTTTTATAATTTTTATTTTTATTCGCATTAATAACTTTTTTTACTGTGTATTGATAAATCATTGTCTTATTTAGAGCCTATCTTATTTATTAATAGTTAAATAATATTGAAGAAATATATATATTTTAACAAATATAATAATTGTACATCATTATCTGTGGACATAAAGATGACCTTTGAGACAGTAAAACAGAAATATTGTGAAAAATTATGAAGAGGATGGGAGTTAGTGGATACATCGAGGAAAAGATACGGAAAAATTACAATTAAATTAAAGTATCTATAATGGTAGGAAATAAACTATCGGAAGAGTTCTGGATCTACAAAAAATTATGGCAAGGATGTATATTATGCTTCACGTTATTGAACCTGTATATATCAGGCTTAAAGGAGGCACTTAGGTTGGATAAGATAGGTAGTGTCATGGTAGGCGATGGGCGGATTTGTTCGCTGGCCTATGCAGATGTTATAATTCTGCAGAAGGACAGTAGTGAAGCAATGCAAGCCATAATTTGTACATTACGAAGATTTTTAGAGGAAAGGAATCTGTTATTCAATATGGAGAAAATATATATGGTGGTATTTAAACGAGGAAGACCAAATAAAAATAAAGCTGGAAATAGAAGGAAAAAGCAGTAGAGGTGATGAAAACTTCGGGTATTTGGGTTTCGTATTCAATAGTGATCATATATGCTACATTGAGGAGAGAAAAAGCAAAGGTATCATTACAACTAAAAAGCCTGTAGATTGGATGAAAAGAAATACAGAAATGACTTCAAGAGAAGGAAAATATTGTTTCACTATCCGGTGAAAGTAGTACTGGATTATGGGGTACAGATTGAAGAGTCGAAAGATAAAAGGAGCTAGGAAAGATAAAAATGGACTACTACAAATGGATAGGTCAACTAAATTTTTGCACATCCAGATATCTAGTTTACAGGGAAACAAATGAGATCCCATTGAAAGCTATGTAGAAAATAAGAGCATAAAAATTCGAGGAAAAAATAGGAAAGATTCTAGAAAAACGGCTAACCAAAATATGTATAATGGAGGAAAGGGAGAGGGAAAAATACAAAGACAAAAGCTTGAGCGACAAATAGCTAAATAGCCTGGAATTATGCAAAGTAAAACCGGATTATTGGAAATAAGCGGGAAGGGATAGCTACTTATTGATCCGAAGGAGAAAACACAATAAGAAATAGGAAAGGCAAACCATGATCAACGACACCAAGTACAATAATCTATACAAGAAAATAAGGACATGAGAAAATGCAAGTTATATGAAGGAGAGTTTGTCCACTGGGAACACCTCACAGGGAGATGCAAGGAAATTTCAAATATTTTTAAAATTAGTTATAAAGATTAGAAACAAGAATCCATGAAAAAATAGGAATATGTTATGAATTGATTGGAATTCACAGGCAGAATTGAGAATTTTGCGCTCTTAAGGGCTAAAGAGAAGATTGACAAGCGGAGACTAGGAAGAATTGAAGATGGAAAGACAAGACAAAATATAAAAATGGAAGTGAACAGAAGCTAAATTCATACTAACAAGGACTAATGTGATATACGTGAAAATGACAAATGTATATAAAAATATAAGATATAAAAGTTTAAAACATAGAATGTGTAATTGAGGTATATACGGGTGAGATATGTAAATGGGTAAATGTAATATAAAGTAATAGAGATATAATGTAATATAATGTAATACAATGTAAACCAAATATGTAAACCAAGTCCATTTCTGGCTCGGAAGGTAAAATATTCAATATAACTATCCAATAAATAAATAAATAATAATTGTATATAGCTTTATATAAATGCAGAATATGTATAAAAAATTACTATATCATAATACCAGTTATAAATAAAATGAAATACCATAGTTTTTAGAAAGTTCTAGAAATCGAAATATAAATGAAATGGGAAACTACGAAACCTTCTATAGATATGCCCACGGCATCATCGAACTTCATATAGTATTTAATAATTTTACTATCATAAAGTGCACATAAGAAGTAGAGTATCTGACTCAAAACAATTGAACCGACTATAAAAGTTGGAAAAAGCAACTAATTAGGAAAGGGAAGAAGACATGATAACTGGACATAAGATCGGGAGAAAGAGTCACTTATTGAAAAAATATCAACACAACTTGACTTCTCTGTTAAGTTATCTCTTTGAATTTAAATTATATTTTTTTGTGAATACTTGATGTAATTTTATTAACATTCTTTCAATTTAATTAATTATTTACGTTATGTAAAAACAAACTCCACCTCAAATAATAAAGCTATATACGAATAATATAAATCTTATCTAAATAATAATAGGTACAACAAGAAATAATTGAGAAAATTGCAAAACAAGATCCTCAAAGAATGTTGGTACATGCAGTTGATAACTTGCAATTATAATAATTCCATGACTAAGTCGGTCACAAAAGTGGCAAGCTTAAATTATCAATGGTACAATGATTTTTTCTAAATCCAGTTTGACTATTTGAAAGAAGATTATTGTTTTAAACTAAACTTGAAGTTTATTTTTTATCATTGTTTCAAAAAATTTGAATATATTAAATGTTAAACAAATAAGCTTTACCAATTTACCATTATCATTATTGATTTAAAATACAAATGATTCGGTCTATCCAACCGAATATTCATTTTTATAATACATTTCATTAAATATATTAACTAAAATTAAATATTATTTAATTGTCAGTCTTTGAAGAATTACATTGTTAAAAATACTAGTTAAAAAATACCATCAATTCTATAACACGAATTTGGAACTTTATTTTTTAAAATTATATTAAGTTCTAAAAAACCAATAAAATAAATAAAAAATAAATAAAATAAATAAATAAAAAAATAAATAAAATAAAATAAAAAAAATAAAATAAAATAAAATAAATAAAATAAGCCAATAAAACTTGTAACACAACGAATTTCTCTTTAAAAACTCCCGAATGGCGTTTACTAATTTTCTTCACTGCTTTAATTATTCCCACGCAGTACTGCTTAATTTCACACTTCACCGAATTAATTATTTTATACACAATAAAACAGATTATATTTTATTCGGGACGAGTTCCGTTGCTAAAAATTTGTCGTCGGGCCGACAAATCTCCCCGTGGTCAACACAACCGAATTTTCGAATTTTAATTTACGCAACACTACCGTACACTTCTCAAATTTATCAATTTTATATTCAACGCACAAGTAAATATAAAGAAACATATAAATATAGATATGTATAGTATAAATATATATATATATATATATATATGATGTTTAAAATTGTAATAGAATTTTCTTACCAAATCTCGTTGCAATTTTTGTAAATAATTATTGGCGTAATTGATTTCACAGCCCTCAATATTTCTCTTTCTCTCCAATGACATCAGATGGTTTCATTTAATATTTGGTATTAACGATATTTTAAAAATAACTACTTACTTTTCAAATTATCAATTTAGTAACACTTTATATTATACAATCGATACTTCGTATCACTCAAAGACAATATATTAATTGAAAAATGGCTTTCCTTTCTTCTCGAAAGGAAGCCAAATTTTCAAATCTACACTATTTTCAAAATTTTCATATACTTACACCTGTGCTTACGTGTTTAACCCTTTTCCTGATTAGTTACACCCCCTCAATCTCCCCCTGGTCCTGTGCTTTTCGAAATCGTGAAATCCTATTGGCTGTTCAAAAACTGCCGCAAAATTATACGATTTCATTTAAGTTTTAAAATTTCTATTTGATGCCAGTAATTCCGGGATTGGCATTACCGGTCATCTCACGGAGGCACGAAATTAATTAACTACTCACTACTACATAAAAACTCTCGGTATGAAGCAGATATATATATATCTCAATACTACATTATACCTATCTCTCTTTCAGTCTAACTTACACTACTGGTGTACAGAGAGCGTCTCGATACGAAAAGACTTCCGGTCACATTAAAAATTCCGGCCGGCCGCGTGACAGTTAAACAACGACAAGACTTTTTAACTTCACGGCTCATCTTTTCAACATACTAATATTCCAGGGGAGGACACGTAAATATTTATTATTCACTATTTTACTTTAGTTTCCCATTACCCTTTTTGTTACCCAAATTTATTATTGCAATTTTACTAATGCCTCATTTTATTTCTAGATTAATATCGATGAACAATATCATGAGATAATTATTCATCACAAATTGTTTTCAATAAACGGATTATTCAATTTGTGTTAGTACATACAACAAGGATACACCAAAGACTTATTTTTTTTATCGCAGTTAATACTTTATTTTTATATTAATAATTTTTTAGAGAGTTATTAAATTTAATTTTCACCCATTTATTTTAAAAATTTTCATTTTATTTCAAATATAATTTTGATTAGTTCTAAATTTAATTGAATCACAGAATTTTTTGTGATCTTTTCATTTCTTCGTTTTAAAAGTTTTAGTAGCAAAAACAGTTGCGTTCTTGTATTATATGTGATTTACAGTTTTTGAAAAACTCCACGTTTTGTATTTTGATATAAAAAGTCTACGTTCTACGAAGAGACTGGTTTTCTATATCTTTTGTTCTTAAATATTTTTAATTTTAACGTATTTGTTGTAATAGTTTCATGTATAATTTTTGTGACAGTGAGGAAGGAGAAAGACGCATGGGAAGAAGATAGGAGGGAGCTGGAGAAAATAAAAAAAGAGATAGAGCAAAGATTCGAGAGGATGGAAAAGATATATGAAAAGGAAAGAAAGGAAAATAAAGAGAGGATAGCCAGAATGGAGAAAATATACGAGAAAGGGAGGATGAGAACGAGGAAAGTGTGAGAGCAAGAAAGATGGAAGAAAGAATGACGGCGTTAGAAGATGAAATGAAGGAGATCAGAGAAGAAATAATAGCAAGTAGGAACGAAAATGAAAGGAAGAAGAGACAATGGAGAGAGAGAGAGAGAGAGAGAGGAGCGAAAGGAGAAGAAAGCAAAGGAGGAAGGGGGGACAGCAGGGAAAGCACAGGCCCAAACAGCCGAGAAAGCAGTCAATCGAGAGAAACACGGTGAAGCAGTGGAAGTGGAAGCAACATCAGTGCGATCTTGAACAGAGAAATACAAGGGCTGTGGAGGCTAATGTGGGAGAGGGAACGAAAAGACAGAGAGGAGAACCTAGCGGTAAAAGGGATGGATAGACGAGAGATACTGAAGATGGGTGCAAGAAAATGGGCGGAGAGATTTGTAGAAGAGAAGATAGGAGTAAAAGAAGAGGTGGTCAGTGCGTGGATAAGTGGAAGAGCAGTAATTATAAAGATGAAAAACAAGGAAGTCAGAGACAAGGTACGGGGAGAGAGAAAGAAGCTGCTGGGAACAACAATCTTCCTGGACTTCGACTTAACATTCAAAGAAAGGAGGTAATAGAACGAAATCAGGGAGTGGGTGAGAAGAGCGAAAGTGAATGGAATCTTCGTAAAAGTGGGGCTGAAGAAGGTATTTGTGGAAGGTAGATGGGAAAGATGGACTAGAGAATGGAAGAGAGATGGAAGTACATAAATGGAAATGTAAATAAAAACAGAAAAACAGAAGGCGAAAAGAAGAGAGAAGGGGAAGAAAAAGAAGAGAAAAGTAGAAAGGGGACAGAAGGAAAGGAAAAGGAAAAAGTACGGGAAGAAACAGAGAAAAAGGTGGACGAAGACAAAAGGGAAGAACAGCCAAATTTAACGAAAACAATGGAACAATGGGACGGGCAGTAAAAGTGCAAAGGGAAGAAAGAAAAAACAAGTATGTACAAGAACAGATAAAAAAGAAACTAGAAGAGAATAAGACACAAAGCGAACTGAGACAAAGACACGTAAAAGCAAGGAAAGAAGACAACAGAATAGAAAAAAGAAGGAGAACAAAATACGAAGACAAAAAAGACAGACGAAATGGAAAAATAGACATTATCTTCTGGAACGTAGCGGGAATATGGGGGAAGGATGCAGACTTTTGGAACTACATAGAAAGGAAGGACTTTGTATGTATGATAGAGACATGGGTGGAGGCAAAAGATGCAGAAAAGTGCAAAGAAAAACTCCCGAAAAGTCTGGAATGAAAGATTATAGGAGAGAAAAAGGAGAAAAGGAAAGGGAGAGCGAAAGGAGTTTTCATAATAGGAATAAAGAAAAAAGGAAAGATACAAGTGAAAGAGTTACGAAAAGACGTAGACGAGGGGTTAACGAGAACAAGAATAAAAGTAGGCAAGGGAAAAAAGACGATAGACATCTGGGGAGTATACATCTACAATAAAGATATGGGCAAGAAGTGGAAAATGATTGAAGAAGGGAGTTACAGCGGGGAAGTAGAAACACTTATTATGGGAGTCTTCAATATAAGGACAGGAGAGGAAGGGAAAGTCCTGGGTTCCAGAGAAGAAGAAAAAATAAAAAGGCGGAGAAGTAAGGATAAGAAAGTAGAAAAAGAAGGGAAGAAACTCGTGGACAGCATTCAGAGTAAAGGTCTAACTATAATGAACGGGATAACAGAAGGAGATGAAGAAGGGGAATTTACGTATGTTGGAGCAAGGGGGAGTACAGTGATCGACATGGCAATCGTAGACGGCGAAATAAGAGACAGGACAGAAAAACTCATAGTAGACAAAAGAATAGACTCAGACCACTTACCAATTAGAAAAACAATACAGACGGAAGACAGGGACACAGAGGAAAGGAAAAAAATAATAGAAACAAAAAAAACAATAATGAAATGGGGAGAAAAAGAAATAAAACACTACAAAGAAAGGATAAACGGTGAATATAAGGAACAAAACGAGAACAGAGACGTAGAGGAACTCTGTGAATGAGTCAAAGAAGTGATAAAGAAAAACATAGAGAAAAAAGAGATTAAAAACAGGGTATGGAAAATGGGGGAAAAAAATGGTATGACAAGGAATGCAGGAGAGCAAAGAATAAAGCAAAGAAGGCCCTAAAAAGCTGGAAAAAAGGAAAGTCAGGGAAAGAGATATATACAGAAAGAAAGAAAAACTGGAAAGACCTTTGCAACAGAAAAATGAAAGAATGGAGAAGAAAAGAAGAGGAGGAACTGAAAAGATTAAGGAACGAAGGACAAATATGGGACTATATTAAGCGGGGAAGGAAGAAAAAAGATAAAGGTAAAGAGGGGAAAATATAGAAATGGAAGTATGGGAAGCCTACTTCAAAAAGCTACTTGAAGGGACAGAAAAAGACCGAGAAAAGGAATGGACAAAGACGGAGTCGAAATAAAATCAGGATTGAGAACAATGAGGTATGGGAGATATGTAGAAAACTAAAAAATAAGAAAGCCAATGGTATAGATGGTATACCGAACGAGGCATGGATACACGGAGGCGAAGAAGTCCACAAGAGACTGGCAGAATTAATTAAAGAAATCGTACAAACGCGGAATATTTCAACAGAACGGAGGACGGCGATAATAGTGCCAATATTCAAGAAAGGAGACAGAAGCAACCCCGAAAACTACAGAGGGTTATCCATGCAGACCTCGGGATACAAGATCTATGTGCTAAAAACAAGGTTAGAGAGAATGATTGAGGAAGGAAACATGCTCCCGGAAGGACAGGCAGGATTCAGGAGCGGGAGATCCACGATAGACAATATATACATACTAAACTATGTGATAAAGAAGAATATTAAAGAAAAGAAAGAGATATATACACTGTTCATGGACCTCAAAGCGGCTTTCGACACAGTAAACAGGGAAAGGCTGTGGAAAATAATGGAAGAGCAAGGGTGCGACACAGAACTGACGGACCTGATAAAGAAAATATATACAGAAACAGGATGCAGAGTAAAGACAGAGAAAGGAATTTCTGAGGAGTTCTGGATTAAAAAGGGTTTACGACAAGGGTGCTGCCTTAGCCCCCTCCTGTTTAACCTATACATAGCTGGAATCGAAAAAGAGATGGAACTGAATAGAGTAGGTGGAATTAAGATAAGAGAGAAAAGAATATGGATTTTGGCATATGCAGACGATCTGGCTATGGTAGTGGAAAGCAGAGAGGCAATGCAAGGGATGATGAGAACACTGAAGAAATTCCTGAATAGCAGAGAAATGGAACTGAATGCAGAAAAGACGAAGTTGATGATAATTAGGAGGAAAAGGAAGCATAAGAAAGAACAATGGAAATGGAAAGGAAAGGAGATAGAGGTAGTCGAAAAGTTCAATTATCTAGGATTCGTATTCCGGAGGGATGGAAAGCACCACGAGCATATCAAGGAAAGGATCCACAAAGGAAAAATTGTGGCAAAAAAGACATGGGGATTGGCGGAGAGAAGATATGCCGGAGATTTCCAAGCTAGAAAAATGCTCTTCAACTACCTGGTGAAGGGGGTGCTGGAGTACGGCGTAGAAATTTGGGGAACGGGCGGAAACGACGAAATGGAAAGAATAAAGACGGACTACTTGAGATGGACTCTGAAGCTGGACTTTTGCACGTCTAGATACCTGGTGTATGAAGAAGCAGACGAAAATAAAATGAGTGTGAAGTAGGGTATCAGAACTCTGAAATACGAAGAGAAAATAAAGCAGATGCAGGAAAACAGATGAGTGAGGAAAGCATATGAAGAAAAGATGGAACTACAGAGAAAGGAAGGAAAATCAGAAGAAGAGAAATGGCTGAATAAGATAGGGCTAAGTAAAAAGCAGGTAGAACAATAGCAAAGGGAGGGGAGAGACATATACACGGAAATAAAACAAAGGGACAGAGACATACAAAGACAAGACAGATGGAGTAAATGAAGGAGTCGAAATACAACGAAACATATATAGAGATACACAAAAAGGGACTCCCAGCGTACTTAAGAAAACCCCTGAACCCAAAGACAATGACAACGACACCTAGATTTAGATATGGCGATATCACAAGTAAAAACAGATACTGGAGAAAGACAGAAGAAAGGAGGTACATATTATGTGAGAAAAACGAAGGAGATTGGCCACATCTAATCAAAGAATGCGACAGGACAGAAGACATATTTGGGGAATGGAGAAAGGAAGCAGAAGAGACATGGACATACAGAGATCTAATGAGAGAACTGGACGACAAGAACTGGAATAAAAATGGAGAGATCATGAAGAAGATCAAGGAAGTCGAGAGGAGAACGAAGAAAAAGGAAGAAATGTATTAAGATGTAAAAGCAGAGAGAAAAACGGAGTGAAACAGTGAACAAAACCGTCAGTGAGAAAGATGTGATAAATTAAAATGTGATATAAAAGAACAATAATTTGAAATATTATTAGATGTAAGAAAATGTAAATATTGTGTACAAAAAATGTAAACTACGGAACCCGTCCCTAGACCAAAAAGTCGGGACGTAATTGTAAGTAAATAAATAAATAATATAATTTTTCTGACAAGAGAATAGTTTTTATTAGGATTAAGCGCATTATAAATATCATTCAAAAATAAAGAGAACTTATTATTCACATCTTTTTCAACCAATCTTCAATTATTGTGGACCCAATTAATTTATAAAACATTTTTCATAATAAACAACATTAATATTAATAGAAATCAGAAATTAATCAGAGCACCGTGTGTCCTGTTAAATATTAACATTAATTAAATAGAAAAAATAAGAACTATAAACTGTGTGCTTTGTGTGTCCTCTTCAGGTAGTCCTTGAATCAATGAGTGGGGGGAGCTTTACTGGGTCATATACGTACAAGTAGACAGATATCTCAAATAAAATATGTAGATGGTAAAGCGCATAAAGCAATTGATTTGTATTTTGGGGGTCTAAAATTGTAACTTTCACCAAAGACATGTACTCATAAATTAGAAAAATCTGTAAAATTTTGGAAATGCTAAATATTAATCCGTACAAACTTGTACTTAATATCTATAAAACGAAAACTAGAAGTAATATACTGACCGAAAAATAAAGTAAGAAGCATTATCTCTCGAACTACTAGGAGTAAACTTTCAAGCGTTTGTAGTTGCAAATATTAATGTATTTATTCAAAACTTAAGAACTCAATGTTATAATGAATTTATAACCAATTTTTTTACCAAATATATTTATTATTACCTTAATGGATAGGAAATCTCGAAAGACTAACATAATGATTCTTCTCGTAATTCATTGATTACGGTATTCGTAAAAATAACACGCATATCTCGTCCTAAACAAAATCAATAATTGAGATATTATTAAAATAAACGTTTGCATATTTATGCATAATAAATAATAAATAAACAGAATCATATAAAAAAAATTGTTTTAAGAAAGGTTGTTATAAAAGTTTTCTTCATTAAAATCAGTTTTACTTTCACTTAAGTAGTGAGAATGAAAATCAATCTTAAAATTATTAACCTTATTAATGTTAATATTATTTAATAATTAATCCCATTGAAAATTATTTAAAGAGTAATATTTGAGGTTTTATAACGTAGGATGAAATGAGTGGGCACAGAAATGAGTATCTCTTTTAAAATCAGACCAAAGCACTTTCACGCCTTCGTTACGAAGGTTGTGTTATTCTGATCTGTAGCTATTCCGGCTAAACACCCATGTTTAATATTTACTAAGTTTATAATAAATTTAATTTTATTATTGTTGCAATTCTGTATAAGTTTTTCTACATTATATTATTCTTTATCGCTATTATCAAGGTACAATTTCATTCGATCTGGAGACACTACGCCGTTAGATAGCACTCTTGTTATTTGAAATTCATTTATATCTTTAACAATATACCTGTCACGGTCGAGTGCTTTTTCTAGTATACATGGATCTTTGAATGCAGGTAATAATTTTTTATTTATGCCCGGTGTTGTATCGAAGTTTTTAATCATAACATAATCTCCAACCTTATAATTAGTCGTATTTTTATGTTTTTTGTTATATATTTTTTTGTTTGTAGTTAGTTGATTATTTATAATATTTGCACTAGCTTCTTTTCTTGTGTTCATTATGTTTAAGAACTTTGTTTTTCTAACGGAAGTCTGATTTTATTATTTATTTTACCAATATGGCTAATCCCAAATAATAACTCACTAGGTACTTTACCTGTTGAACGTGTAATTATATTATTTAACGCGCATTCTATTTCGCCTAAATTCACATTCCATTTGATTGGAGCACATAAAATTTTTACAAGCATTGTTATTATCATTCTATTAAAGTGTTCGACTTATCAAGCGGTGTTCCTACGGCAACCAATATTCTTTCGCTATTTTCTTCGTGTCCGAATATTTTTAATGTATCTGAAGTAAATACTTTCCATCGATCAGCGATAATTCGTCATGGCTTACTGTATGTTCTGAAATATTGAGGTAAATTTTTGATTACTTCTTTATATCATTATTATTAGTATATTATATTATTATTATGATTATTATTATTATTATCATTATTATTGTTATTATTATTATTATTATCATTATTATTATTGTTATTATTATTATTATTTAAATAATTATTATTAGATTAATTTTATGTCAGTTGATTTACACGCATATAATTTTATAAACTTAGTAAACGAATAAATTACTGATAATATATGATAATATATATGTATAATTTGCTATCGCTCATAAGGATGTACGTGATCTATATGTAGCGTCTGAAATGGACCTTCTCTTTTTAGTATAGAATGAAGAAATTCTTCGATTTTAATACTTAATAGAGCAAATTCAATGCACTTTAAACAAGCAGCTATATATTTTCTTACTTATTTTCTCAGAGTCGAGAACCAATATACTTTTAAAATATTTTCGACAACTTGACGTAGTCCTAGATATCCCATATCGTCATGACTCACTCATATCCCATATCGTTATGACTCACTCATATAACATTATTTTTCATTAAACTCGAAACATAAAAAAGTAAACCACGTGACTAATCTTTACGATAAACCAAACCATTTCTCAATTTAAAAAATTTATTTTCGGTTCTCTTTATTTCATTACAAATATTTACAATATATTTATCGTTGTTTTGCCTAATTGCTAAATTTTGTTCAAAAGTATTTCCTTCTATGACTAGAATATTATAATATCTTCTCAAGGCGTCTACATGAGTCATTCGTGCTTCTATTTTATATATAATATGAAAGCCATAATTCTCTAAAAATAGCGCCAATGAGAAATTTACGGATTTATATTTTTCTTACTTAATGTTAAATGAAAACTATCACAGTCCATTACAATTTTTAATTTAATCCCTGATAAATATACGTGAAAACGCTTAATTACGTAAACTACAGCTAGTCTCTAATTTAAACTGTGATATTTAGATTCGATTGTCATTATTTGTAGACTAAAATACAAAATAGGCTTAAAAGTACCTTAAATTTTTATTTGTAATAATATTGCACAGAACCCATCTTTTCTTGCATTGCAGTGTAATTCTGTTTCTAAATAATGCGAATACATTACAAGTAATGATGATATGGCTAAATGCATTTATAGTGATTCAAAAATTTTTACTTCTTTTTCTTTGTCGTCTGCTCCTGTTCCACTCCTTGTGAATTTTTCTTTATTCCAGTTATTTTTCTCTAATAGTTCTTCTGATAATATAATTGTATTATCAGAAAAAAAAATTTTAAATGAATGATAATCATGTTTTTAAATACTTTCAACAAATCTTCATTTTTCTGAAAATATTTTATACGTACCTGATTTTTTAAATTTATGTCTTGAATACTATCAATAAAGCAGATTTCTCTAATCGCCGCACTATTGTGAACCGTGTGTAAATAATCATGTTTCGATAAATTTAGAGTATATTGGAAATACAGTGCAGAAAAGGAGAAAAAGGTGATAGAAATGAAGGAAAAGGTTAGCAGGAAAAAAGGTGTATAAAAGCAAAGTGAGCAGTGACTGGGAGAAAAACAGAATAGATAAAAATTAAAAGGCGCTAAGAGAGGTTAACTCGGAAGGGGAAGGGAGGAAGCCCGAGAACGCCAAAGCAGCAGAGAGCGTGGACCTCGATGAAACAGTGCCGTACGAAGGAATTAAGCGCCCAGATCCCAGAAATAACAAGAAAGAGGAACGAGGAAAGACAGGGACGTAAGAAGCGAAAAATGAGCCAGACGTAGGATAAAGCAAACAAAAGCAGGAAGAGGAAGACCGCCGGCGAATAAAAAGGACGGGAAGCAAACGACACTCGAAGTCGAGAAAAAAGTGATATTTGCAGAAACAGGCAGAGGGGATGAGGTAGAAAGAGTAAGAAGAGAAGAAAAATTAATAATAGATGAGAAAATTAAACAGATACGGAGAGAACACAAAGAGGAGAGGGAAAGGCTCGAAAAGAAATTCGACAGGGAGATAGAGAGGTTGAAAAAAGAGGCGGAAGAATCAAGAGCCTGGGCAAAAAAGTAGAGGAAAGAATGGAAAAAATAGAGGAGAGGTGCAAGGAGATGTAGAGGAGAGAGGAAGAGGAGTATGATATGAGGTTGGAAATGAAAAAATGGATAGACAATTAAAAGACAGATAAAGGGAGGTAAGAGCAATGATGAAATGGAAGACAAGAATACAAAATCGAGCAGCAGAAACAGTGCGGGAACAAACAGAAGCAGATGAAGCAACGGGAGGAAGTGGAGTATGGGAAGTTTATAAATATGACAAAGGGAAATGAATGGAATTAAGAAAATAGTGAGAGACAGGGAAAGAATGGACCGAGAGCAGAATTTTGTAGTAAGAGGCATAAACGGAGGAGAAGTTGAAAAAGCAGGGGTACAGAAGTGGGCAGAGACGTTCGTTGAAGAGAAATTGGGAATAGATGAAATGGTTAAAACTGCATGGTGGAGTGGCAGGATTATAGTGCTCAAAATGAGGAGCAAAGAGGCGAGGAACAGGGCATGGGAGACGAGAAAAAGGTTGATAGGCACGGAGATATTCCTTGACTTCGACTTAACCTATGAAGAGATATCGATACAGATGGAGATCAAGGAATGGGTACGAAAGGTAAGGAAGTAGGGAGTATTCTCCAAGGTAGGATTAAAGAAAATATTTATAGACGGGTACTGGAGAAGATGGGAAGGTGAGAAAGAGATGGATAAGTTATTAGAGGGGATATTGAAGAGATGTGATGCAACAGAAAGATTGGAAGGGAAGAGAACAGAAAATAAATAGGCAGGGAAACTGAGAACAACGAAAGAAAGAAGGAGACAAAGAAAAAAGAAGATAATAACGAAGAAAAGGAGACGAACAATAACAGAATAAAGGAGAATAAAGAAGATAAAGACAAGGATGGGGCGGTAAATCAAAAGAGAAATGGGCAGGGAGGAAAAAAACAAAAACACACACAATAGTAAACAGGGAAGATTAGATAAAAGAACAGAGTTACGACATAAAAGAAAAATGCGAAGAGGAATGAGAGAGGATGGAAGGGGGAATATAAGCATGTTGTGATAATTATGAAGAATAAGACATAATGAACATAATGGATATGGGAGATAACACAATAGAGAAGGTACAGCACAGGAAGAGAGGGTGAAAGCAACATAGGAAAAAAGAAGAGACAAGGCAATGACCGTATACGGATAGATATAAATAGATAAAGGGGCAATCAGGAGACAAGAGAACTTAAAATTATGTTCTGGAATGTTGCAGGGATATGGGGGAAAGACAGAGAGTACTGGGACTACATTAAACAATGGATTATGTCTGTTTAGCGGAAACGTGGGTAGAGAAGAAAAATGGTGTATAATGCATGGAGGCACTACCGAAAGAAATACAATGGAGAATGGTAGGGGCAGAAAGAACAAGTAGAAAAGGAAGAGCTAAGGGAGGTTTTATTGTAGGAGTGAATAAGGGACTGGAAAGGATGGTAACAGTACTAGGACAAAATAAAGATGTCTGTTATTTTCTAAAATGTTTTTAGGGAGCTCTGCAAGCAGAGGTGAATGTATGAGGTGTTTTTTAAAAAGTGATATACGAACACGAGATGATTTTAATTTACCAGACAAATTGATTATTCAAGATACAAGTATTTAGATTCAACTTAAGAGGGAGAAAAGGACTGTCCGAATCGCCCGAAGTGCTGATCAATAATTAAAATATAAAATAGTTAATTTCGGCGATTCACCACGATCTTCCTCTCTTTTGTGTTTGACAGTACAATAGTTTCCTTATAATTCTCTTAATCTTAACCATTCTTCGAATCTTAACATTTATAACACGAGTAACTTAATATTTCTAAAACGCTAATATTTACAATAATGATTTATTCCTAACAGGCATAAAAAATCTTTCCCTGGTAATGGAAAGGGAAAAAAGCCACGTATATTACAATACTAAATATACAAACTAATATCGGTTTTCTTAACTAAGTTAATTTATGAGTCGAATTCTTAAAATTACAATACAATAATGAAATAAACAAGAACTGACCCACTTAAAATTACATCTTCGTTCACTTTTTCGACGACGTCACGCTTATCATTATACATACAACGCGATTCCTCGTATTTCGCGTAAATTTTGTTTCTCACGGCAATTTTCGATTTTTTCTCGGATTCGATACTCTCTAGGGTCAGGACTGACTTACACCACATCTGCAAAGACGCTAAATATTATTTATGATACGCTTGTAACAATATCTTTTCAGATGTTTTTCTCTCGAGTTTTTACGCTTTAATTATCCTACGCTATTTATTTTCTAAACTACGCCGACTTTTATTTTAACTTTAACCGTCGCGCATTTGCCCTTTTTTTTATTTATTTTCCGGCGGCTTGATTCTGCATCGGGGTGCTGGATCGTAACGATGCCCCACCAGCATCCAGCTTGCAATTGAATCGCACCTCTGCGATTTCCAAAAGACTCTACATTCATTCGCATCGAGCCCAGATTTGCCTAGTGGATCTCACCAACACGTCTTGTACATCATCCCAACGCGCTGAATTTCTTATTTCAAGCCTACACATGGCCCACAGAATCATCCCATTTATTCAATAAGTTCATCTTCGACATTAATTTAATATGGCTCGTAGGCGACGATTTTACATCAGAAAAATAATTTTTGTGACGAACGCATGAAAGTGAGAGATACAGAATGATAGAGTATTCGTGTGAGCGAGAAATAGAGAGCGAGAAAGCATATGTGTATGAAACAGAGAGAGAGAGAGAGAGAGAGAGACTGACTGAGTATGCGTGTGTGTGAGAGAGAGAGCATATGTGCGAGATGAAGAAATAGAGAGCATGTATGTAAGATAGATAGAGAGAGAGAGAGAGAGAGAGAAACAATTTACATAAGAAAGATTAATCGCATATGAATATAAGAACGCTATACATATTCACGTATACGCATATATACTTATGGCTAATGTATTAAATTTTATAATTTATTATTAAAATACAATAATTTATTTAAATTTTTCGCTCATCATTGGGTTAATATCTTCTTCCCTGGGCCGCCGTACTATTACGGGTTAGCTTTGACCAGCAATTTTTCTATTACGACCGATTTTGCTGAATACCTTCTTCACCTTCAGTGGCCCTAATACCGATTTTGGGTTTTCGAGCCTCTAATTGTTATAAATTTTTCGCGAGTTATTAACAGTGTCGGAATAATTAGGACAAGGATAAGGATCTGCAAAAAAAGGGAAAGCAGTTGACATCTAGGGAATCTAAAATAATAATAGAAATCTTGAGGATATATGGGAGATAATGGAGGAAGACAGTTATAGTTGTGAGACGGAAACACTGGTTATGGGGGGGTTTTAACGAGAGAATAGGAAGATTGGGCAGATACATGGCTGATGATGGAGAGATGATAGATAGGAAAAGTAAGGGTGATAAGATAGAGAAAAAGAGAAAGGAAATGGTTGAAAGAATTGAAGGCTACGGATGATCTATTATCAACGGAACTAAACAAGGTGATGAGAAAAGAGAGTACACTTATACAGGAACGAGAGGCAGCACAGTCATTGACCTTGTCATGGCGGATAATGAATACAAAAACAGAATTAGAAAATTTAAGGTAGGAAATAAAATTGAATCAGAACACTTCTCCATCATAGCATGGATGTGTACAGAGAGGATTACGGAAGAAGAAATAGAAATGAGAGATAATAGAGAAAGAATAGAAAATACGATCACAGTATGGAACGAGGACAGCATTAAGATATTTAGAGAAAGGACAGATAAAGCTTGGAACAGAGAACAGAATGAAAAAAATGGAGACACAATCGTTAGAAATTAAAGAGCTAGCAAAAAGTAACACGAAAAATAAAGTAATCAAAATGAAGGAAAAAGGTATAGGCGACCACAAATAGTACGATCAAGAGTGTAAGTGTTATTTTAGATTGAAGGATTGGTGAAATAGAGTGAATACAAAAGGTTACTTCCTTTATTTTAATGTTATTTATTATGTATGGCGATCGACAATTCGACGCTATGCCTTGGCTCGCGTGGTGGAATTCTTCGTCCGAATGTTAGCGAAAAACGGAGAAGAAAAAAGGGATGCCTTTCCCGCTTTACGCTCTCTTTTATCCATTTTCTCCCTCCTCTCGCCCCTTATGTAGACGTAGCCGTTGTCACCACCTCTCAATCGCCGCTGCCGCTTTGCCCTCGCTACCTGGGTATGTTGTCCGTCCGATCCCGGTGTAAAGGTGCCAAGACATTTAAAATAGTTGATCCGGGAGTATACGAATCGCTCATACTCCGTTGTACACTTATAGATCTTTTAAATCGCTAAAATCGACGAATACAACCATTGTTTAACCCGATAGTTTATTTGAATTGCTTTACGGCTCTGTCTCTAGCTGTTAACGCGATCGGGATGATGTCGGGTTTTCCCGACCGGACATCTGGCGCTCACATGACGTCTCTTTCGAGGTCGGATTTTGACGCCTTACCGACCCCGCTGGACTCAGATCGCTCGACGCCTCACCGAAACCAGGTTTCGCGGCAAGCCGGGATGGATGGTGGGATTGATAAAAAGACAGTTGTCTGGAGTAGGAAGAGTGGAAAAAATACGCGCTTATCGCCAACAGTAAGAGAGAAAAAAACAAGGTACTCGACAAGCTAAAAAATGAAGAGAAAGTAAGAGGCCAAAGGAAGAATATATTGGAATGAGAAGAAAATGGAAAAACATATGCGAAAAGAAGTGGAAGACATGGAAAGAGAAAGAGATAAAGGAGTTAAGAAAGCTCAAAAATGAAAAAGAGATATGGAGATTTATCAACAGAGGAATGAAAAAGAGAGAAAAACTAGAACAAACAATTGAAAAACAGAGATGAGATAATTATTTCCAAAAACTACTCAGGGGAAGTAAAGAGAAAAGGATATCTAGAAGCAGAAAAATAGAACAGAGAAGCGAAAACATTAGAGAGGAGAGGCTAAAAGATGAAGAAATAACGGAAGAATGGAAGAAATTGAAGAAGATGAAAGCAACAAGGATTGATGTATTGCCAAATGAAGCCTGAATACACGGTGGAAAGGAAAGAGTAAAGAACTTGAACAGAAGAATGTGGGAGGATAACAGAATACCAGAGGTATGGAAGATGGCGGTGATTACCCCAGTTTACAAGAAAGGAGATAAGGCTGTCGATGCTAGCTACAGTGTACAAAATGTATACAGGGATAATCAAATGCCGACTAGAAAAGGAGACAGAAGAAAAAAAATATTACCGGAAGGACAGGCTGGATTCAGGAGTGGTAGGTCAACAGTGGATAATATATACATTCTTAACCATGTGATGAGAAAAGCAGTGAAGGAGAAGAAAAGGTTGTATGTACTATTTGTTGACTTAAAGGCCGCTTTTGATACAGTAGATAGGGACACGCTATGGAAGATTATGAGAAGAAAGGGATACAGCGAGGGCTTAATTGACAGGATAAATAGGTTATACGAAGAAACAAAATGCTGTGTTAGGACAAACGAAGGACTGACAGAGGCGTTTTTGGTCACCAAAAGCCTTACACAAGGATGCTGCCTTAGCCCCACATTGTTCAATGTATATACTTCAGAGCTGAAGGAGGAAATGGCCAGAAGAAACGTGGATGATACGAAGATTTTAGATAAAAGGATCTGAACCCTGGCCTATGCAGATGATATTCCAATGATAGGTGAGAACAGAGAAACGATGCAGGATATGCTGAGGACTTCCTAGAAATTCCTAGAAAACCGAAAGCTGATTCTAAACATGAAGAAAAAATAGATGCTGGTAGTTAAAAGCGGGGAAAACCGAAAGCCGAAACATGGTATTGGAAGAGAGAGCAAATTGAGGTAGTAGATAACTTTAGCTATTTAGGTTTTATACTAAATACGAATTAGAAGCAAAAAGACCGAAAAAGAGAAAGAGCAATCAGGGGTAAGATAGCGGCTAAAAGAACCTGGGGATATGGTGAAAAGAGATGTGCTGGGACTTCCACCTTAGGAAAGTGATATTTGAGTATCTCGTCAAAGGAGTAATGGCATATGGGTCGGAGATTTAGGAAAATAAGAACACAGAAGAACTTGACAGAGTCAAATTTAACTATTACAGGTGGATACTGGGACTGGAGTATTATATCCCCAGATATATAGAGGCCAATGAATGAGAAATGAAATGTGAATGGAAAATCAGAGTAATAAAGTATAACAAAAAAATAGAAAATATGACAGAGGATAGATGGGTTAAAAAATGCAAGGAAAAAAAAGATATGACAAAAGGATACGGAGAAAACAAGACAACAGTGAGCTGGCTAAACAGTCTAGGATTTAGCCTGGAACAATTGGAGAAATGGGAAAATGAAGGTAAATGCATATACTCAGAAATTAAGAGAAGAGGTAGAGAGATACAAGGACAGAAAAGAAACTGCAAGGTAGAAAAAGCCAACTATAACGTAGCATACGAGGAAATAATACAAACAGGGCTGCCAGCACATGTCAAGAAGGAGAAGAAAATTGAAAAAATCAGGACAATTGCGAGGATAAGATATGGTAATATGATACAAAACAATAAATACTGGCTGAATGAAGCAGAAAGGAAATTTAGACTCTGTGGGATAGAAAATGACGATTGGAATCATAGAATTATAAACTGCACAGAGACAGAACAATGTTATAAAGAATACAGAGAACGAGGCAGGAGACAAGTAACAGATGCGGAAATACAGTTAAAATTCAAAGAAGGACAACAAGATGTACTGCTATTGATATAAATAATGGATGCAGAAAAGACGACAGAGAGGAAAATAGCAACTGCGACAAATAATATGCAAGGTAAAGTGTGATAATAAGGATGAACCACAAGTGAAATGAGATGTGTAAACAATAAGATAAAATACTGAGATTTTAAGACTGATTAGATTGAATTAAATTAAACAATAAATTGAATTGAATCAAGTAATGAAATAAATGGCGAGAAGAAAAGCAATAAATTAGGAACAAAATAATATATATGGATGAAGAAATGTGATTGTAAATACAGGACAATAATATATATAGACTTATAATATGATTGTAAATACATGCTAATTATTGTTAACCATTGTTATGTAAAATGCATATACTTGAATAGATGAACCCGTTCCTGGGCCGACCGGCTGGTACGTAAATGTAAATAAATAATAAAATACTATCGATGAAGCAATCAACTATTTTTTCTTCGTTAATTTTTATTTTATTTGGTAAAATTATTTTATCGTGATAGTACTTAATGAATGTTTCCTTTTTATCCCACTTTCTACTTTATATATTTTTCGTAATTCCAATGCCGATAAATGATTACTAAACATGAGTTTCATTTTTCCAATAATTCTGCTCTTGATATGATTAAATTATCCTTTGAAGAATAGAACCACTTCTTCCTTTTATATTTCAGTATATTAAAATTCTTACAGCGTCATCATCCAATTTGTATTTACTATTTATTAGAGATAGCTGATTTTTCCATGCATGTTTGCTTCTCCACTAAATTCATTTACTAATTCCCTAATTATATGCATATTATTTTGCTATATTTCGATTGATTTGTCTTCTTTCACCTCTTTATCAGCATTTGTTGCCTTATTTACTCGCTACATTTTCAATGCTTCGTTCTTTAAGTTTAATAAGTCTATTTTTTTATAAGCTCGAGCTCTCTTTCTACAATTGATTTTTTCTAGATTATTTTATGAACAAACTTCAGTACATTCTGACGTCACTCGATTATTTTCTTCTACCAAATGAGTAATTTCAGCCCATATATTTAAACTAACAGTGTACTATTCTGACTATCAAATCTGTCTTCTTTCCATATATCGGTAAATTTTTATGCATTACTATTTCTTTATTTAAGCAATTGTATTATCTTATAATTTTATCTCCATTATATTTTTAAGTACAAAGCTTTGCTTAATTAATTGTTATGCACATAGTTATTGTGTTCCAAAGCATATACCATATAGCATACTTTTATCACTTGAGTCACATAGAACACACTTGCAATTCGAAATTCGATTGTACTTTGGCGATAATCAGACAAGAAAAAAAACTCTCTTTTTTTCTCATTAATTTCTTCTCTATCCCACTTCTAAAATTGTAGGATGAGATTAGTTGAAACAGAAATGAGTATCATTTATAAAATCAAACAATCACACTTTATTTTTCACACTTTCATTACAAAGGTTCTGTCTATTCTCGCCAAATCTCTCTCTCTCTCTCTCTCTCTCTCTAGAACTACCTACAAAAACTCAATTCGGACGTCATAAACTCCCTTGGATAAGGGAAATCTCTTATACCTTTCCACTTATCATTCGAAATTTTTCCACCGGAGGTTTCTCCAAAGACTGGCCTGTACTTACGCACATACACCCCTCCCTAAATATATAGAATAATAAATAAACAAATTAAAAATAAGCTTAGCATTTGTACTAGTAATACTGCATAATTTTAAACATGTGAGCGAGAAAAATACATTAAAATTCTTTTTATATGTATGGTTATTACTAATCAATATAAAAATATTGCCTCTTTTTTGTCTTGACGGCCTTGTTTAAAAGTTTGAAATCCGGAAAAATTAAATTTTTTATCCTTCGCGGAAATACAAGATTTAAGATACATGAATAAATACTATCGCACTGTGTTCAAAAACTGAAAAAAATCCTTTGCATGAAACAAAATCCTACCGCTTCAAATTATCAAAAAAAAAAAAAAAAAAAAAAAGAGACAAATAGAAAAAACTCTACCCTAAATTTTGAGACCTATCTTAAATCGCTTAATACATAATTAACTTACTTGATTATTGTAAAAAATTCTTTTTCTATTTTTTTATTAGAATCAAATGACTTTTATTAATAAAACCAAATTCAGTTCTTTGTTATCTTAAAATTATTAACAATTTTTTGCTTCAATCGTTTTCAAAAATTCATATTCAAGTTCATTAAAAATATTATTTGTTTAATTACTTAAATAATTAATAATATTTACTCTATAATTTAAATTAATAATAAATAATAAATTAATAATATATTTGGTGAAATATAATAATATAAAAACAAATATAATCTTAATCATTCTGAATTAACATAGTTTATAAACACTTAAAAAACTGTTAAATATTAACGTTTATTTCAAAAAATATTGATACATAAAAATAATTTTTTTTTTATTTAATTTATTATCCTTACGTTAAAAAAATTTCTGTAATGTAAAATTTTAATGTAAGCAATAATTATTAATAGAATAAAAAAACAAAATAAATTATAATCAAATAAAATTAACCGAAAAATCTATATTTCATTAATTTTGAAGCTAATCTTATTAATTGTCAAATATTCAATCAAGAAATTCTCTAATTGTAATCTAAACACTGTTTAATAGATTTTCTAACTTGATATAAAAATCATAAAACACGTGTTGGATATATTTGGTAGGAGAATTGTAAAAACAAATCTCAATGAATTATGTGAAGAATAAAAAAGCTTGGGGTCAAGAAGCTCCTTGAATTCGGTTACGTGTAAAATTCGCGTGATGTGTAAAGAAAGTGAGAAAAATTCAAGGTGAGGCGTTTCTCCTTCTCCCTGGACAATTTTGAACAAACCTCGAAGACGTTTGAGTCGTTTGTACTCGCAGAGAGTCAAGGTCACATCATGGTCAGAAACGCAGGCCACATATATTGGCAATGTTGGTGCAAGCCGAATGTTTCATTTGCATATCGAACTTCGCTGCTTCCCGTTCTAACTCTACCTTTACTCATTTACATTCTCTCTTTCCTCTCGAATCTCCAATTCACGTGCTTGCTTGTACGTATTGTACACCTCCGTGTCTCGAGTCCCAAGACAATAGAGAAAGTCAGTTATTTATTGTCAGTTTTTTTATATATAGCATATATATACATATACGGGTGTGTTAATTTTTCATCATTTATTTTAAAGTTCCAATGCACTAAATTGTGATATGTATTTAACTGTATTAAGAATGAAAGCCACTGAAATAAACATTATAATTAATAATTATTACCTATTGCTATTAACTTTCCACAAGAATAATTCAATACAAAATACTTTGAGTTAGGCGCAGTATCCATATTTAGACATTAATAAGTAAATTCTTAATGAGATGGTTTTGGTTAATTTTGATTCAAATTATATTTACCCTATTTTACACATTAAACTCATTCTTCAACTGAAAAAATTTTGTAAGCAACAAGTTTCTTATAATTTTATCTCTTGTTTTCATTAGCATTTATGTTTTTCTGAAATATTTTTTACTTTAACTAGAATAACTACATTTTATATTTGAAAATTTCTTAATGTCTATAGTTAATTTATACTTTAAATAAAAAATTATACACATATTTTGCATTATTTTCATGTATTAAAAAATTATTCTACTTTTTTTTATATTATAAAGATAATAAATCTAATAATTTCTATCTAATAATTACAAATTAAAAAAAAAAAAAAATATTTGATTTAGATTAAGAATGACAGAGAATAAATTGATAAAGCTTTGGAAAAAGAGAAAACTTCGAATGAATATTGACTAAATTTATTTAAGAAGACCAGACGTACACAATAAGGTACATCATAAGTATAAGCTTCTGCACACAAATATATATTTAATAATCACTTCTTAACATTCCATAAGAGTGACGCCAGTTGACTCGCGCGCGCACACGCATGTATGCACACACACATACATATAGAAACCGGTGCTCTGGGATTAATACTTATCATTTTTGCATATGATATAAAAATGCAGTTTAATACGTATAAATATATAGTAAAAGCTTGTCGCTGTGAACTTATCTGGAGAAAGTAACTCCTTCGAAATTATACTGAACCATTGCATATTAATTTGTATACATAAATGTGACGAATATTAAGATTATTGTACCACTAAACTGAAATTTGAAGATAAGTTTGGCAAATCGTTGAGAACGAAAGGTACGAAAGAATTTTTCTTTTCAGTTTTAAAACTTGTTCCTTTTTTTCATTCCTTTTCTCGTAATGTTTTAACTGATTCTCTATATTATTTTATTCAACGAATATTTCTTGAATTTATGCTTGTTTGTTCATTATTTTGCTTTACAATATTACTATTCCATTGATTAAAGCATCAAAAATTTTTAAAATAGTTTTTATTCGAAAACTAAAACATCTTTGGTTTCAAATATGCCAAATAATTCAATTTAAGATTTATTTGAACTTAAATATATATTTGAATATTTTTTATAAATTTTATACTAAATTCAATTTAGAAGCTTATAATTAAATATGATAAATGTATTCAGAGATAATATTATAAAATAAAATTTATTATGATTGCATTACATTGCAAATGCCATTTTATTCATTTTAAGCTAATTTATTATACTCAAATTTCTTATGTTTACGAATATACATATCTTAATAAAAGTTCATTCTACATACACATGTATATGTTTAAAAAAATAAAAAAATAAATTTTTATGTGTATTTTAATTATTAAATTTTTTTTTAAAAATTTAATCCTGAAAATAATCTTTAAAATCTTTAATTAAATTATTAGTTTAATAATTTTACTATATATATTATATAAATATATATTAAAATTCCAATTATATAGTATCAATAATTCTGCGATAATACAATATTTTATTCACAGTAACATGTAGTATGCTGTGGTAGCAACTACTTGCACTAATTGATATTAATATAATTATTATTAAGATATTAATAAGATATAAATATTAATAATTGAGTGAAAAATACTTACATAGTAACATTTATTTACATATTTGTAATTATTATTGTCACATCTGTGCAAAAATGATTTATATACATAGGGAACTTGGTGTGAATCTCGATAATCTGATATTTTTTGATATGTTAATGAATTTGTTAATAGCAGTTCAAATATTTATTAACAGAACACAATAAAAAAATTTCAGTATTTTGTGAATTATTACTTTATATTTTATTTGTTTATAAAATAATAAAACTTAATGTGTATTAGTTAAAAAATATTTAACTTTTATTTCTTAATTTATACCATTTTAGATATTAGTTACCATGTATAATATATGTTCACAGACAATTTTATATTTAGTTGAAAACGCTGAAGATATATCGAGTAAAATAAAAAAAAATTTAATTTTAAGATAAAATCAATATTTTATTGATAAAAAATACAAAGTCAGAGAGATTTTACAATAAAAAATAAATACAATTAAATATTAACAACATTAAACAATGTTTGATATTTTATTATAAATTCATCCAATAATGATTAAGTAAAAGAAATAGATATACTTACAACTAATATCTATAAATTAATTTTGTTACAACATTAAAAATAATATTTATTATACATTAAGTAATATTGATTTTTTATATGTATTTAAAGTAAAAATTCAAAAGTATCTTATGTATAAAGTATGAGCTTTTTAATTTTGTACAAAAATATTTAAATATATTTTTTAAGATATTAGTTATTAAAGTACATTTATAATAAATATAATAAATATTAATTTTTTTTTCGTTGCATTTGAATTTCATTTTATGAGTTAAAATTTATAATACTTTTAATGTATAAGTAATAGTGAATCGACGCATACATATTAATGAATTATACGTAAATAAATTTCTTATTATGTATGTAATTACTGATAAAATAAAATTTATCGAAGTGCATAAAATATATACAATTTATATACAGTAAATAATATTTTAATAAAGAATATGAATATGTGAATATTTATTTACTGTAAAGTTGTATACTATTTATAATTTTTATATTAATATAAATTATAATTAATAAATTATTTTTTTGCAGTATACAATAAATACAATAATTAACTTGGTATCAACGAATAAAACAACCGTTTCATGTTAATATAATAAACTTAAAAAATTAAATAATAGGATTATGATACATCATACCATGAATCATATGATTTAGAAAATAATTTGGCAAATATTATTGTTACTATAAAAATAATGGTTATGATAATGTTATTAATTATAAGTTTGTATATGTGTAGATCCTTTTTTGGCGATGTGAGCGTTTTTGTTTTTTGTGTAGGTGTAAAAATGAAACAAAAAGACTTATTTTGTTCACAAAAATTTTTTTGTCTGGCATCAAGTTATCAATTATGTTTTGTGAATGAATGCAAGAACATTCGATGATGCAAGAACTCTCGATCCCCCAAAGAGCATATGGCAATCGCAACCATTTACGAGGAAGAACCAAAAGTAAAAACTTTCTCAGGAAAAAGCTTCTTTAAATGTTTCACATGTTGGCATCGGAACAGAACAAACACATCCGCATTCACACCCTAATAAAGCTAATCAGAATTTACTTTCTTTTACATGATTGGACGAGTTATTTTGTTTTTTAGTTGTTTTTTTTTTTTTTTTTTGCTCGTTTTCAGAAAAACGAAATGTACACAAAAAGAAAGGAGGAACTCACAAAAAATCGAACACGATATTTCGTGTGATGGTGATGGTGAGCAACGGTAGTCTCCTTGAGGATCACGTCACCCGTTCTCGAGATCGCGCATCTCGACGTCTCGAGCGCATTTTCCTTTCTCTTTCTTCGCGGTGACGGCGGCGCGGCCGTGGGAGGAGAAGGAGGACTCGTATTCTTGCGGTCAATTGAATACCGACCCAGCCACAGTCGCCCAGCCAACCTGTAGAAGGTGTCCGACGGAGGACGGAGATGAACTCGAACCCAGCTAACAGCCTAACAACCCATCCCAGGGACCGTATCAGCACTATGCCTCTTCAGCTGCGGGTCTTTTTTATTGTGTGAGTTCTTTTCTTCATCGACATTGTTTATCCTTATTATTATTTACTATTTTACTTGCACCCTTTTTATTTTTAATAGACCACACTCAGTCCTGGTTAAAAGCCGGTGGATCAACCTTTAATTAACAAATCAAACGCTTTTGATTAGAGTCTTGTTTTTAAATTTGTTATGTATTTTTTCTTTATTGAAAGAGAAATTTTTACCCTTTTTGAAAATCGGTCGTATATTCTCGTGCACGTTATTAATATATTCATTATGCCATTTATTGTAAGAATTAATATTATTTTACATTATAAAAAATGTATCAACAATTTATTTTTTATTTATTTGTATTTGTATTGTAATTGTAATTGTATTCGATATTTCAGAAAATCGTATAAATTAATTTAACAACGAATTTTTTAATCCAATTCTATTTTTCTTTAAAACCACTAATTATTTATACATTTTTCATTCTTGTTTATCAATTCTGTTTATGAATTTAATCTTGAACTTTGCTTTTCACCGTGATTACGCTCGCATATGTGACTTTTCAAACATCCCGGGCACCAGCTGATATTAAGTGTTGAGTAAATGCAAATTTTTAAAACTTGACAGACTGTAACTCTAACTTTAACTTTCACCTGATCTCTTACTCGCAGGACTAATTCTGTTGATGCAAGACCGAGAACTAAATAGACCAACGTAACATGTGAAATCTTATACATACTTTCAAGGATTAATTTTTATTTACATATACATTGCTGTGATGCCGGTGGTTTCATTTCTTATTAGATAAGCACTTAATATTGATCGATTTGATAGATTTCAAATTTGGATGATACAAATATCAATTATTTTGTACTATTTTTTAAATTTAATTTGTTGATATGCCCACAAACCTAATATATATATATATATATTTAAGTTATATGATGATAATATTTTAAAAAAATAAATTGTTAAAATGTAACTTCTAATTAAATAAGTTTGTTAACTCAATATGCGAGATAAGATGCGTGTGTTGAAGTTTTAAAAACCATGTATTAAAATTGTTATAATTATTAGAATTTATGAAAACTTAAAAAAAGAAATACTTAAAATTGATATGGTACCTTGATAGCTAACGTCATTGTAATAAAGTTTTTTTAGTAATAAAGTAACACACTTACCTTTTCACTTTAAAGTAGTAAAGTATAAAAACTAAACCTAAGTAAATATATTTATTTATAACTAACTTTTTTAATCAAATCTTTTTTATCACACTCTTCACTCATAAAATATAAAATAAGCAGAAATGTAGAAAAAATAATGTGTACAAAATGAAAAAAAAACTCAGTACATATTTCTAATTTTGATTTATAAAGTTATTCTTCCATGATCTAAAAGTTAAAGATAAATATATTAATGTGATTAGCATTGTTACAGAAAATATTTAAGTCATATAAATATTATGTTAAAATGTTTTTATTAGAATAACTTTATTTAATAGTGTATTTATCAACTATAAACCATTAATAATAATAAACTATTAAATTCACTGTAATTTAATAAGTATTAACATTTTAAGTATTAATTAAGTTATTAAATTAATATTATAGTAAATTTTATTTCTTACTTTAACAATATAATTGTTTGATAAATATAGATTTGGTAAGTAGCATTCTAATAATTTATATTTGATTTACATTTTTAAATCTGTATATTTTTAAAATTATCTCTAAACACATTATAATTGAACAATTATTTTTAACATACTATTAAACTGAGTTTAAAATTAAATTAATTAAAGTATTCAGTTTAATAAATTTAACTTGAAACTTAAAAATAGGTCCAGATTATGGATAATATTACACATAATTTTTTATTTAATTAATATTCTAATGAGAAGGTTTCCATATTATTTTGTTAGACATTAATAATTTTCAACTGGAACTCCTAGTATAAATGTGACTATTTTTGTACAAGGAATTTATACATGTTTCTAACAAACTGAATCAATATTTATATATTTGTTACATACATGTACATTGTATTTGCCTTTATAAAATAGTGGTAAATAAAAGAAAGTGGGTTCTAAAAGATTCTCGATAATGAATAACTTGAAAAAAATTATATAAAATTTAATACTAAAAAACGTATAGACCAAATTGAATTTTTGATAAATCTGTAATCAGAAATTAATTATTATAAAATTTTCATCACTTAGTAATGTAAGTAAATAGAATTAATTGCATTGTATGTAAAAAAGCAGTAGAGTATTTATAGAAAGTGGGACTTTTCGTATAAACGGTGAATGCGCATTTCGCTTATGTACAATGAGATTCTTCAATTGCAACCAAGAAATACCTTCGTTTTTTTTTATTTAATTACCTCCATGCATTCGTGGGCAAATGATAGTGCAAGTTTTTTTGCAAACAGCAGTGTTTCAAGATACATACATTTAATTTCAATAATATGATTGATTTCTTATAGTGTTTAAATATTTTAAAAATAAAATATATATTTGAAAAAAAGCTTATGATTAAATTGTATTTGGTCATTTTGAAAATAGCAAAATAGAAAACGCAACAATATTTTTTCCTTTTCTAAAAAATTCAATTTAAAAAAATTATAATTACAAAATAGCCTTTTTTATTTTTCATGCCAATTAAAATGTAAGAAAGTTAGCGCAATAATATTGATATTCAAATAGTAATCAATAAAATGATAAATTAAATACATTTTTAAAAGAACCAATAGAAAAATTATAAATGTAAAAAACTGTAAAACAAAAAAAAGTTAACATTAATATAAAAAAAATTTATAATTCTGATTTTTTTTCTATTTTTTAGCATGTGATTTTCGCAAAATAACAATAATTTTTGTATACTTTATTTATACAAAATTAAAGCTTTCTTGAACAATTAGTTTTCGCGTAATTGCTATTTTAATTATTTTGCATGATAAGTTACTAAGTTTCTCTTGGTTCTAATGATTACTTTAATTTTTATCAAGTTTTTTCAAAAATAAAATTAGAGTTTAATAAAATATGTATCTTACTTAGTATTAATTTTTTTTTTTTTTTTAAATAGTTTAAATATTCCAATAAATATGACGTAAAAAATTAATAAATAAGTAGTAAGAAAAATAAAAGCTCTTATACAAAATATATAATTTTAGCATCAACTATCCTTTTTTATCTAAAATAAAAAAAATTTTTTTTTAACTGAATATCTTTATTAGATTAAATAAACGTTTGAAGCTTATTAATTTTTAAAATTTATAGCAAAACTATCGATGTAAAGAAATTCTGTAAATTTTAATAATAATTTAATAATAATAATGTAAAAATGTCGGAATAGATACACTAATTGTAAATAGATATGTCTTTTATTTGATAACATGAATTATATCATTTTAAGTTTCTTGTCCGTTTAATATATCCAATTTTCTCAATAGAATCATTAATTAATATATTTTTTCATAAATACCAAAAGCTGAGAGAAAATTATTTAAAAATATTTTTATGAATAAAAATATATATTATAAATAAAATAAAATAAAAATATAACTTGAAGTTGGCAAATAAGTTTTATACTATTTATTACATATATGTACATTATGCAAATATTTTGTATGAAAATTATTTGTTAATTGAACAAAAATTTTATAAAAAAATTAAATAATGCAAAATCAATATCAATGCACTTTATGACTGTACAAAACAAAATATAAATTATACTTAAGAAACGAAATACAAATTTTATTTTTAAATTATACATTAAAAATATATTATTATTCACTGGTTATTTTAAATATTAAATTTGGAATTTTTCATTCCTCGATTTATTCATTATATAAAATTTTCATAACGAAATAAAATTTCCTTTGCGAGACTCAGTCTTTGAAATATAGCGATTCTTTATGAAAAGTAAGAAAATTTTTCAATCAATGTTAATTTAAATAATCTTCTTGTAATAAATATAAAGTCAATATTCCTTTTATACGTATCTACAATGATCAATTCTATAAAACATGTTAGCATATTGTTTATCTTCTATTTTTGACATTTAACTATATTATTTATTATTTAACTATAATAATCAGAACTGGATATAATATAGGCATTTATTAAACTGTAATTCTATTTTTAGAAAATGAAATGTTTCATGACAAAATTGTATGTTTTCTTATTCTTTAAAAAATTTGTTTTTAAATTTATAAATACATGTTTGAAAAATAATAATTTATGATATTTTCTTCGATTTATTTTCGCTAGTAATTACAAAATTTTTTATTCTATTTTAAGTTAATTAAAAATTCTTTTTTTTTTACAAAATTTAATGTGTTTTTTTTATTTAATACATTTTTATTGCAATTAACGTTAACCTTATTTTGAGTTATTTCATGCATATATTTAGAACAAAAAAAAAATTATATCAATAATAATATTAAAAATAAATTTATGAATTTTACGTATTAAATTAAAATTATAATACAAAATTATTAATATCAATAAAATTAAATTTATATTGTAAATTTATTTAATTCAGATTTGTGTTGGAGTGCAAAATGATACATATACTCTATACTATTTTCAGTCTTATCTAATAAATAATATGATATCATACTTATCAAATGATACTGAGCAAAGAGTCTCAAGTACTTTTTATTGAATAAATGAGAAAATATTAATGAATACACTACAATTTTAATTCAAAACTTGAATTTATTTACTTATAGAGTTAGTTGCCTTAGAGTTGAGAAAACGAGAATGAATTTTATTTTGGTTTAAAATTTCATCAATTGTTTTTTATTTGATAAAAAAACAAATTTAAATTTCGAAAGGTAAAAATATATTAAAAAGTCGGTGAAAAAAGAAATTTTCCAAATCAAATTACCTATATAAGCATAAACATTTTCAAAGCATATAAAGTCAAAATTTTAGTGTAAGGTCATATTGCAAAGAGCGTTAACTACAAAGTTAATCGCTAGAAGACGTACACGACCTTAAAAAGAAAAACCTGTTTAAAGCTATAGGTAAAGGGTCGTAAAAGTCATCATTACCTTTCGTAGTCATATACATATTAGATATATATTGTGTGCATACTCTATGTAATTAGTTCATAACTAAGGTGTTAAAACTATCAATGATAATCACGTGTTGATGATCATCGATCTTTAGCATCTTTTTATGTGTTACCAATTTATTGCATAACTTTGTCTTTAACATAAATAAAACTGAATTATTCTATCAAAATATTTAACTATTGATAAGTTATTTAAAAATAACAATATTAAAAAATAAAAAGTATGTTGGTTTTTTTTATTGTGTAATAATAGGTTTTTTTCCAAATATCTATACTATACACATATATATAAACTTGATTAAAACTTTAATTATTTTAAAATACTCTATGAAAATAGTAAGTTTGATAGATATTTCATTATTCGCAGAATGTACTAGTGTTCTATTTATGAAATAAGGATTATATAATGGTCACCAGAATGATTTTTATGACAGAAATAAAAATATTTATTTCAAATGTTTGTCTTTTAATCAATTTACATCGTATTAGAAGAAATTTACAAAATTTGTAAAATCCGTATTTTAATTTATAATTATTACTTATTGGAAATATAATAAAACGTTTATCAATTTTATTGTAGAATTTTATAAAAAATATTTATAAAAAATACAAGAAAAATTTAATTTTTACATCATATATAATTGGTATTTTGTAGATTACAAACTTATTGTCTCTTAATATTAAAGACAACTGCAATAAAAAATGAACAGCAGTTGTCAAAAATGCCGTTGATTCAAGGTATACCGATAATTTCTTCACAAGCTCGAGCCGCTCGAATTGCAGGTAAATTCGGCAATCAGTCGAATTCTCTTCATTTATACCCAATTTTTTGATAAATGTCATTATTACTTTAGTTCATTTCAGAATTTATATCGTCGCATAAGATAATGCATGATATTCACGAAAAGGATACACGGCCTCTTCATTATGATAGTAGTAAAGATGAACAGGAAAAGCAGCAGAAAATTATCATTAATCATAAAAATGAAAGCAGTGGACTACGTTTCAAAGATAAAATGTCGACTACAAGAAAATTGAATGACCGAGTACATTATACAATCAATAATCAGGATTTACTAGAAAAAGATAAAACTTTATCCGAAGTTTTCAGGTGAATTTTTCAAATATTTTAATATTCAATGATTTTTTATATGTCAATATAAATCTTGATATTTGTATAATATATTTTTAAAGTTTATTTAAATGTCATACATAGTGTTACGATTATTACGACTACTTATATTAATTACTTATATATATATATATTTATTTATATTTTATTTATCTATCGCGTTTATTTGTCGCGTATTTCTTTTACCCTTTTATTTATTTCTTCGTAACGATTTCCCAGTTCTTTTTCTGCCGTAGCTGAATCGGTCAAAGCGATTCAGCCTTTGTGATGGTTAAGGATTAAAATAAATACAATTATATTATTTCACGTTTAAAATACCGATTTATTGATAATAAATCGAAAGAGAGAATGTAAGTATTTAAATGGCTCGTGTTACAGATCTAGCGCCCTACGTATGTGTCCGAAATTATAATAATACTTGCGTTATCGTTTGAACGTGTGAGTGTCGCGTTGTTTTTCGACGAGAGTCATCGACCGGGATTATATTACTCCGAGTTACCTCGCGCCTCTTATTACTTCAAAACTGTCGAATCCCGAATCACGTCCCAAGATAATAATAAACCCGAACATCACTCATGTTCCTTATTTTATAGAGACAACTGCTGACTCTTCTGAGCCCTCCCACCATGGAGGTATTCTCATTTTTGGCTTATTACCTTGATTTTGTTTAGAATTCTCCATATATTGTTTAATGATGAAGCATTATTGATACCATTTCTCAATTTACGCTCTCCCATATTTCTCTTTATGCTGCGTCTTGCTCCCATTTTCACTTACTTTATACAACATTTATTGTTTATTTAATTAATTATGTGAATTTCGTTACATACGTAACAATAGCATCTTTAACAAAATTATTTCATATTTTTTTCTCTAAAAATTTAAATTAATACCATTACTGAGATTATTAATTATAAAGGAATTGACATCGACAAAAATTGAAACGATACACATTGGAAACCTTATTAGACAAAACAGTTTTATATCACATAAATTTATTGATAAAATAAAATGATCTTTGTGTGTTTATGTGTGTTTGTTTTTAAGTATGCATGAAACATTTATTTACGTATTTTATAAATTTACTTTAATTTCAGTCGTAAAATTACTGTTAATAAATATTTGTATCAAGTAAGTTTTCTATTTAGTAAATTTTATTATTAAAGGGTTAAAGGAATTACAGGTGGTCTTAATACTTAAGCTGTTAGCTCAAAAAAGTTTATTTTGAAGAAAAGAATTTTATTACTGGTATAATAGTTTACTCAACAATGTTAATTTAACCAAGTTTTCAATTCGGAGACAATTAGCATGGGCTTTGATTATGTAGCTATGAGAAAGGAAGTATTGCAATTTCATAGAATCAATCCCATATTTTAAAAAATTAGTTAATAAAAAAAAAATTAAGATTATGCAAATTCAAATGTGAAATAATAAGAAAAATATTAAAGAAACTAAAATTCTCAAAAAAATATATTAAATTATACTTTTCATTAAAAACTTAAAAATAAAATTAAGAAGTTGGAAAACATAATCATAGATTGAACAAATTAAAAAAAATAAATGGGTTGACTAAAATTTAAGGTTCAATATCTATTCTCTAAAAATAAAAATATTGTAAAGTAGTTAAAAAATAAGAATATATCTTAATCGCTACGTAGCCAAAAAATTACTTATTAGTTTTCATAGTTTAAAAAACAAATCCTCAAATATTATTAATTGATAAAATACACCACTAAAAATATGGAATCAATTAAAAAAAGTTAAAATTATACTTTTTAAAATTAAAACAATTGCGAAATTCATAAAAAATTAAACTTTTAAAATTATTGATTTTTTGTTAAAAAGTAACTTCTCTTAAACAAGCAAAGTATTTAATTGTATGAAAATTGTTAAATTATGAATATTATGAATTTACAGAAACTTTTTAAAATAAGGGATTAAATATACAATGACTTAGAATAAAACACAAAATAATTGATTGATTTACGTATGTAAATGTGAATACAAAAAAATAACGAAAAGAAAAAACGTATTTGTTTGTAATCCAAGTTACAGAGTAATCTATTTTTTACTCTATAAAATAAATAAATAACTAAAAAATATATACATGTTTTATTTTTACTATAAATTAAAATGTAATAAAATTAACACAATAGAATCAATATACAAATGATAAACAATAAAGTAATAGACTAAATACAATTTTAAAAGATCCAATTAAAAATTAAAATTGTAAAAATAAGTAAAAAAAAATAAATAAAAAAAGAAAAAAATTTTTTAATTAAATTTTAAAAATAAGTAATTATAAATTATTCTACATTTAGTCATGCAATTAATTTTTTGTAATTTTCTAGAGTTGAAAAATGCTGTGTTTAGACAATTAATTAATATTTAAATTTTTCATGGGATGATCTTAAGCTTTAGAAATTTGAAACAATATTTAAAATGTTAAACTGAGCACAATATTTACGATAAGTTTTTTCTACAACTTTGACAACGACAATAATTGTTGTTTATTTAGTTGAAATAAACAACAATTGTTTATAAGGTTGTCAAAATGGGTTTAGAACCCTTTGAATCACATGTAATATCAATAGTTTTCTTATTATTTTATTTTTCATTTTTTTTGAAAACTTTTTAGCAAATTAACAAATTATATTTTATATGTTATGAATAAACTTTAAAATAAATTTTAAATTTTGTCATCAAATTTTTATATTAAAACTATTGTAATATAATTGTGATTGCAAAAAATTGAATTTTAAATTAAAGTAATTTTTTAAATACGAATCTTTATATATAAAATTTAAACCTATACTCCGGAGACAAATATTCTGAAAGACTGATGACCTAGGTAGTTTTTTTAAATCGTATTATGTCAAGCGCTATATAATAAAATAAAATAATTCAATAAAGAATACCAAAAATATGAGCATTTTTTAAGTAAGATGAAAATGGTTTAAGTCGATAAATTATTTTAATACATCAATGTACTAAAATTCATAATCAGAATATGTTACATAATTCTAATGTAAATATAAATGATATATAAATATGTTATAAAATTCTTTTAAAATACTATATAGATTTTGTAATATTTTATATAAGAATCATTCAAATTAAATTAACAATAAATTGACATTAAATATTAATTAAGTAATGTGTAGCATAAGAAAGTAAAATTTGTATTTTAAAAGAAATTTATATTTGATTTATAAATTGGTTTATTTGGCATATTAATTAAATAATGTGAAAATGCATGAAATAATGAAATAAAATGTATAAATTAAATAAAACCAAACAATCAAATAGACTATTAATAAATTATAAATAAATAATACATCAAATTATTTTACTAAAGGAGAATAAAAAAATCGATTCAATATTTTATAAAATTAGAATTATTTAATATTAAAAATATGTAGACATTATGGTATATTATACAAAATAAGTTAAAATTTAATAAAAGTATTTTATGTATTATAAAGTGACATAATAATAGTATTATTTTTACAAAAAATTAAAAATTTTTTATTAAGAAATTAATAATAATTTTGTATTAAGTATTAAATATTTTATGTTGTAAAAAAAAGAAATTTGTAACTTAAGGTTTATTAAATTTTTAATTAATTATATATAAGTTATAATGAATGAATTCCATCTCCTGACTAAATATTTTAAATAAATATTCAAAGAAAATAAAATACCGATTTCTTTTATATTTGAATTTTATTTTATATTCTTCTTTTTGCTTTTTCTGCATAGTTTTGAATATTACGTTTAAATATAAGTTACTTAATAATTTTTTTAATAAATTTCTTAAAGAATTTTCATTTTATTGTAAATTATAACAATTATCAATGGCCCTTTCCAACAAAATTTTTTCAATGCTTTAATTCATTGTTTTGATTTGTCATTTTTCTAAAAGAGGCAATTTTTTTATTAATCAATTTTTTCTAGATTTTCGTCAATTAAATATGTTGTATAGAATATTTTTAAAATGATTTTTAATAAAAATTTTTGTGTTTGATATTATACTTTGTACTTTATTCTTATTAGATTACAATTATCATTCATTCAAATTGTGATAATTTTGAAATACAGTGCATGTAAAATCCAGACATTACACTATAAATTACACAAATATTTATTTATTTATTTATTTTATATAAATTAATAAACTTGAATTATTAAATGAAATAATTAATTAATGAAATAAATGGATTAATTCCTTCAAAATATATATTTTTTATCATTTCTGATTACAGAAATTATTAAATTCTACATATTTCATTGAAATGTTAAAAAAAGTTTAGATTATAAATTAAATATTTAATAGTATGTTATAATGAAACAATGAAAAAATAAAATGTGATATATTTCAATTTTTACAATTTAATTATATAATTTAATGATACATTTAAGTGTGAATGAAATTTTAGTACCAAATATAAATTAATATCATCATTTTGTAAAGTATTTATTTTTATTTTTTTTTTAATATATAAATTATATATAATAAATGCTATTTATTACATACATTATTTATAATATGTTATTTTTTTTTGTAAATAATGATTATGTTAATGTACACAATTAATTGTAATAGGGATTCGATTATGTAGAATTTTTAAAATCCCCTCCTCCCTTCCATTATTATTAATTATTTATATGCAATTTGATAACCTGCATAACTTATGTGACATAATTAATAATTATAAAAAATCACGAATAGCTTTATTTATTTAAATATTATATGTATGTATGTACAGATTTATAAAATCTCTTAAAATGTGTGCAATGTGTAATATTCAACAATTATTAATATATGTATGTATATATATATATAATGAATCAACATTTATTTTAATAATAATAATAATAATAATAATAATAATAATAATAATAATAATAATAATAATAATAATATGAACTTCTAAATTAAACCTCTATCAGCTCTGGGAATCCAACGACAATATTGCCAATTCTGACTACTCAAAAAGATAATCGATTATTTGATTTTGTTCCGGTTAATATAATTCGAGAAGATAGTAAAGGAAATCCATTTGCAGCTTTCGATACTAAAAATTTAGAAGATATTGGAGATGTCAATCTAGTACCAGCAGGTTCCAATACCAGAATTCAGGTATAATTTCATTTCATCACATTGATGTAATAAATAATAATTTATAAATTAAACTAAATATGTGTTATTTAATAATGTATATTGAATTTATTTGTATACATTACCTTCGGTCAGCTATTTATATTGAAAAGAAATTTAGTATCCAAATTAAATGTTATTTTGTGTAAAGTAATATCACATGTATTGAAAGTAAAAAAAGTGGATGAATAATTTTAATAGTAAATACATTATATTGTAATTATTAATAAATCTGTATCTAAAATGAAATATTATCAACATGAAAAAAAAAAAATGAAAAATATATATTAATTGAAAAAAAGGTGAAAAAGGGACCGAACGGCAAGGACTACGAGTACGAATATGTATATTATTACTATGATGAAGAGGATGAGAGCAAAGGTGGTACAACTATCGACAATTCTGAAAAATCTACAAAAACATCAATACCAATCTCGAACTCAGGAACATCTTCAAGACGTAATAATTCAAATCGGAATAAGTACAGTAACTTTGACAGATCTACGACAATTGAACCCGTGGTTAATGAGGTCATTCCAAGCGGAAATGAAAGTAGAATGAGATACTTGGACAATATTCATGAGGATGTATCCGAAGAAAGATTGCCTACTAATACTCGTTTCCCACCAAGGTAATAACTATTTTTGATAATCATAACAAAAATAAAGTCATTATTCAGTATGCAATACTTTGTAAAATACATTATAAAGATATATATTTATTAGTAGTAAATGTGAGTTAATAGTAACTCATTATCAATATAATTTTGTACATTATTCAAATTCCGTTTTCTTTTAGTTTAATATTTTTTACTAAAATTTTAGTTATTATTAATTACATGACTAATTATTTTATTTATAATATATATAAATATAATTTATTATTTTCCGCCTCTTGATTTAGAGATGATTTCAATTTTACAGTTTCACATATTTTTTACATTTTGTAAATATGTGTAAATAGTATTGTAAAGGATGTAATTGAAATATTATTATTGTCTTTTTATTTTGTTTTTCCTTTCATTTAACTTATTCACATTTTCTTTTCTTCTTGTCTCACTCACTATCCACATTATCCCACTTACAATTTCTTTCGTGTTCCCGTTCTCTCTTTTCCTTATTTATTTCCTTTTCTCCTTTCGGTTCCCATTCCTTCTCTTCTTCTTCCTCTATTTTTCTATCTATCTTGCTTTTCTTATATTTTCAATAATTCGTAGTTTCTAATTTCTCTCCTTACACTTTTACATATCTTGTTCTCACTCCATTTTTGTATTTACATTATGCCCTTTATCCTTTTTCATTTTTCGGCCAGATATTTATAATATGAATTATAATAATTTTTATTTATTTCATTGAATATAAAAATTTTTAGTATCTATCCTATAAAATTGTTTATCTTATGAATATGTTTTTCTACCAATACATCAGTTGAATCACTCGATAAGGTTGTTATAACTTGCATGACAAATTATAAGAATAAAATTAAATTAATCACACGTAATTGAAAATTTATAACAGGAGATAGAACGAATTATGAATATAACAAAATATTCTCATACTTGTCTTCTATGATTGTCAAATAAACAATTAATATCTTACTATTTCTATTATTTACTAGATATGTTTCCTGAATTTTTAAAAACATTTTATTTCGTAAAATACGTATAATTTTCTTCAAGATAGTTTGTACTGCGAACGTCTATATTAATGCGCAAAGTAGTAATTTTATTCATTAGAAACCGAATGATTAAGATTTTAATAGACGCTAATGTTGGATGAATTTTTTTTTCCTTTCACTTTACTAGTTCTCAATAAGTGATATCAAAAATCGAATAATTGCTGGAAATGAAGAATTCTTCGTTATAATTTATATTTGAAAAAGTTGTTAATTATCGACTTTTTTTTAAATATACAAGTTTATGCACAGTTTTGGCATATATAAATAATAAATCAATATTTATGTATCTCTAAGTTTTCATAAATCCTTATAATTTGGTTTTTTTATATTTTTTTAAAAAGTTATTGTTCATATTTAATTTAAAACTATAGATAGAAAATTTTATAAAAAAAAAATTTTACTTGAATTTTTATTGATTTCGTAAAAAAATTTATTTAAATCATTAAATTGTATTAGCCACACTATATTAATATATTGTATTAATAAATTTAATGATTAAATATGTAACTTTTATGAATTAGGTCAATTAGCTTTAATGAATTTCGAAACAGTTGATATATGACATAGCTTACAAATTTTTTTTTAACGTAAATTTTAAAATCTTTTAATATATTAATATTATTTAATATAATTAATTTATATTATTTATTTATGCTTAATATATAATACATATATAAATATGTTCTCGTTTTTTATTTCAAATTTGAAAGTTTCTTTTTAATTCTTTATTTATATTTTTTTTAAATAGGTTATATTTGTTTAAGTTTAAATCAATATCCATTTTTATGCATAATTTTTTCTGATATTTTGTTCATTAATTAAATTTAATGTTTAAAAGTTTTCTTATCTTTTTAATTTACCTATGAATTATTTTAAGTTTTAAATTTATTTAACAAGAAAAGTCATTTCTAAATGTTTTAAAGTTATGAAAAATACTTTGAAAATACGAAAATGAGTTATACATAAAATGACTGAAAAATATATCAATAAATTTAAATAATCACTCATGAAATAGTACATAATAAATTATTACATCATCGAATTATGATAGTTGATATAAAAAATCGTTGAAAATATTTTTGAATCATCGATGTTCATTACAAAAATTTATAATTTTTATAGAAAAAAGAAATTGTCCACCGTATTTGATGAAATAAAATAAGTTTGTTCTAATATCTGATAAGTTGATAAATTTTGAAAAATCATTAATAACAATCAATATAGACAAAACATAATTTATTTGAATCATGAAGTGTGTGAAAAATGATGGCAGTTTACTATTAAAAACAATAACAAACATTTTATTACGTATTGGTACCAAAAACCGATTTATTTTAAACATATTATTAATTTTAATTATCATGATTCCACGAGTTGAAAAAAAATTTTATACGTAACCTTGTAGTCAGAGTGATATTACTTTCTGTCATACCTTATTAAAATAAAGATATTAATAAAGTTATAAATAAATTAATTGTAAACAATTTATAAATAAATTAAAAAAATACAACATTCATACTGTTCTCATCATTAATAAGAAATTACACAATACAATTAATCTAGACAAAAACACTAATGAAAAATGGGATACTGCAGGTGTTGTATACAAAATTCTCAACAAGACTATAATGTGACTTATATAGGTAAAACTAAACGACAAAAACACTAATGAAAAATGGGATACTGCAGGTGTTGTATACAAAATTCTCAACAAGACTATAATGTGACTTATATAGGTAAAACTAAACGTAATTTATATATAAAAAAAAAAAAAAAAAAATTCTATAAAAAAAATTCTATCATACAAATGTATTTATAACTTCAATAATATATTATAAATTAAAATAACAAAAATACTAAGCAAAGAACAAAATTATAGAAAAAGATAAATTTCAGAAATGCTACATGTACATGTACATGTCAATAATTAATAGACAAAAACATAAACATTTTCTTAATTTTCAATATAAACATCTACATGTGCCAGAAATCCCGACTGGTTATATATAAATAATGAAAATATAATCTTTCGATCATTACAGTTAAACTTGACGCCTCACTAAGTAGTTCGTACATCATATTTTTAAAAATTATACTAAAGTAATTACATTAACAAAATTTTTTAATATTCTCTATATTATTAATTTTTTTAAAAATAAATGTTTTTATAAAGACCTAATGAAAGCAAATAATGAACTTATCGAAATGTCAATACTTTAATAACCAATTGTTTTATTACAATCAATAGGAAGCTTTGCTTTATCATTATTATATAAATTTAGGTTGTTATTTTAATTATAATGAAATATAATTTTAGATCGCGGGCGAATCAGCCTTTGGACGCAAATGATCGCGTAAATCGTGTCCGAGGTAATCGGCAAAAAGCTAACGTCGATTCTGTTGACACAAGTAAATTTCGAGGTCCACAAGAAGGTTCGGAATTTCCTCAAAATCTTTCGAATGGACCCCTCAGATTTCTTGGAGTGACACCTTATGAAGCAAGTGAAGAAAAAACAACAACCCGAGGATCATTTAAATCTCAAAAAATTCAAGAACCAGCACCTGTGCATGAAAGTTATCAGGAGATGAATTATGCTAGGAAGCGACCGGGGGTTGAACAATATGATGTAAGGTTTAACGAAACAAACATTTTTAATAATTTTTTTTATTTATTCAAAAATTTGAGCTTGTATAGTTTGTTAGAATTATAAAATATTTGATCTTGATAATTACAAGATTAACTTAATGTATTAACATTAATATTACAAAGTTCATGTATTTGTTTGATTTTTACTTGACTATTTTTTTTCTATTAATTTTCTATTATTAGTAAATACTAATATTTATAATTATATAGTTTGTTAAAGTGATCAAGATAGATGCAAATAAAGAATATGACGTATTAATTTCTTGTTTTTAGCCGACGTTTCGACAACGGTATCTCTGACTGTTTTATTGTCATCTTCAAAGCTGTTAATTTATTAAATTAATATAAATAATTAGTATATAAATTATAAGTATTATAATATTACATAAATGAAGAAATTACAACAGTATTACCTAATTATTTTTCGCTGAAACACTTCCAATCTACGACATGTTGTTTATAAAGTTAAATTTAAACATTACGCGGTGCTTTATATTGGTGAAACAAAGAGGAGTTTGAAAATGAGGACAAATGAATATATAAAAAATAGAAATGATTGTTCTATGATTCAATTCATTTTAAAGAACATTATCATGCCATAGATTGTAAAATTGTTTTAGTTTTACAAAAGGGGAAAAATAGTTCTGTCTATAAAAACGAATAATAATACATTCAATTGGCAAAAGAAATAATTAATGATCGATACACACATCTTATATCTTATGACAGGTAGGTAAACAGTGATGTATAACATTAACAACTTATTATGTACAACAGATACATATTTACATTTGATGTATAAGAAATTTGTATTTACACGTGATAAGCTGACATTGCAACAAAAACGCCGTAGATTGAAAGTGTTCCAGTGAAAAATAATTAGGTAATGTTATCATAACTTTTTCATATGTGTAATATTATAATAATTATAATTCGTATATTAATTACTTAAATTCATTTAATAAATTAACAATCTTGAAAAGGACAGGAATAACCGTGTCGAAACGTTAGCATAAACAAAAAATAAATACGTTCTATTATTTTTTATTTGTATCTATTTGAATTTCTATAACAAGCTCTTTAATAGTAAATTATGGAAGGAACCTACATTTAAAAACTTTAATAGTTCTCATTGTTATTGTTTAAATAATAAAAAGTATTAAATGTTTTATGATTTTATCATTTCTTGAAATTATTTTTAAACTTTAATAAAATATAATAGATTTTTTTTATTAAAAATAATTTGATCAATTATAAAAAATATTTGTTTAAATTTTAATAAAATATTAATGAAGCAGTAACTTTCAGAAGAAGTTTGTAATCATTTTTATAATTCACATATATTTTTTTGTAGCAATTATTACTGTTATTAACAAAAATTTATTGTAGTTTATTTAATATATTTATATCTTTGATTTCTTTTTTTTTAAATTATTAATTAAGTAATATCAATTTAATGTACAGAAGAATTATAGTTGTTAATAATTATTAATATTTTAATGTAAACAGGTGTTACCTGAACAACAGAAAGTTCAGAGTCAGTCAGGACAACATTCTTACTTAAATGGAGAAAACGACTTTCATGAACCAATTGTATCTATCCCCAAAAATCCTAGTTTCACTAATTTTCAAGAGGAAAGAGAATTTTATACAGATATTACTACAGATATAACTGATAGTCCCACCACTGTTGCACCTCAAATTATGGACAAAGTAGCATTAGATCTATATGCATTTTTGCAACAGGGTCGAAATAATTTTGTAGATTTTATAAAAGATAGTGAATACAATGGTTTAACTACTGAATCGTCACCTGATTTTGAGGAGAGCACTCTTTCAGATGCAGAGTTTGAAGATTCCATTTCGACTATTAGCCCATCCACAACTATACCGTCTACGATCACCACTAGTACAACGGTAACAACCACTTTTTCTACGACAACCAGTGCACCACTATCGAGCTCCGAGGACTCAATTAGTCGTGGCAAATTTCGAAGACCGGGATTAGGAAATCTTGGTATATCCAGAAACCGATTCAAATCAAACAATATTTTATCTGATTTCAACAATACTGATACTAAACCAACGGAAAACAGTTTAGGAAATAATTCTAATCAGAAAACTCGAGGGCGTTTTGGTCAAATTTCAGGTAATAGTGGTTTTAAACGCATCAGACCTTTAGGATCGAAGCAATCGCCACATGCACATGTTAATGTACCAGTAAATGAAAAAGGTCAAAAAGAAAATGTTCAAAAAATTAATGTTGAAGTAACACCTGTAACTGGTCGAAGTCGTTTTCGAGGTGGAGCAGCACGTTCTAGTCCCCAAACAAAAACAACAGTTGCAACATCAACTAGAGATAAGTTGATCGCTACAACCGGAAATCCTTTTTCAGTAATTTCACCAGCGGTACATCGATCTGGTGGCTTTAACAAACTCAATGCAATTGGTAGGCGTAGGGGAAATCGTCCACTTGGTGAACAAAGTATTTATATTCTTTATAAATAATTTTTAAATACCTCTTATTCAAAAAAAATATCAAATAAAGATTTATGTGGAAGCCTTGGTCCAGTTCAATAATGTTAAAGAATAATATATACAATAATATATTATAAAAAAAATAAATGTGTTGATTGAATTTTTTTATTATATTGTGGATTAAAAATATCTAAATATTGTAGACTACGAGATAAAAATATTCAAGAATTTACTGAATGGTAAATATGCGTATAATCATTGACATTAAAATAAACAATTATACAAACGTAAAAAAATATTAAAACTCAAACCAAATTAGTTCAATTATATTTTATTTCATTTTAATCTTAATTAAATCATTTAATTCTTCCTTTTTCATTTTCTATATTAGCTTAATTATGAGTGATGATAATTCCTCCTAAGTATATTATTATTTAATATTTAAAGAACTATAGAAATCAAGATTTCAATTTAAAAGAAAATTTAAAGAAATTTATCAAATTCTAAAATTATTTATTCTTAATTATTTTAAACATATCTACAATACCAATTTTAATATTATATTTTTTGATTCCATTTCTAGCTTAACATAAATTTGTTATTAAAAAAATACTATTAATGACATATTTCTTTTACAAATATGGTATAAATTATATAATTTAAATTAAAGTTAATAAATATTATTATTTTTTATACATTGAATTTTTTATTTGATGTTACCAATTTTTTGTATTAATGTTACATTTTTATAATGGTTTGACATTAATCCAATAATCATATATAGCTAATTTAATATTTATGGTACTTTGTAAAATATATAATTTTATTAAGTTTGATGGAAAAATATAACTATTTTATAAAAGTATATATTCTTAACAATAAATATTACAGATTATTTTTAATTTTAAATGATTATATCTGAATACATTATTTTTTTATTATATATTCTATTGTAAAGTATTATGAAATTTTTGATCGGAACAATGAAATATTTTATATTTAAAAAAAGTTTTTCATCACACATTAAAATAAAAATACAAATTTTAAAAAGAAATGATTTGATGATTAATAAATAAAAACAATTCAATAAGTAATTTAAAATTTGTGTGTTCACAAAAGATTTGATAAGTATTAAATTAAAAAAATTACTAACTAAATTTAATTTAAAATCATTTTTTATTTAATTAATTACAAATAATTGGAAAAAAGAAAATAAATAATTGTATAATTACTGTTTGCAACATTAAATATATAATATTATAATGTTGTCTTATAATATTTATATAAATTTTATTAAGAACTTATTTGATTTTTATGGTTAATTATTATGTTAATAAATATTCCATTATAAATAAGGGAAATGTAATTAAAATATAACAAATAAAATCTTAATTTTGTAATTCTTACGTATTTAATATAAATTTATTAAAAATAAAATTATGAATTATTATAAAATTCATTATATAATTTTTTACAAAAGTTTTTTATAAATAATTTAATAAAATTTTATATAAATAATTTTATATTTTGTATTAGTTTTGTATAAATTAAAAATATAAAAAGTAATTCTTATATATGTGATATTAATTTTAAACATTATTGTTCTTATTATTTTAGGTAACCTGTCTATTGAGCAATCCACTGTAATGATAAATTCAACCCAAGAAAATGATTCTGATGAACCACAACGTTCAGTTCCTAAATTATCTATAATTGGAACAAGATCTAAATTACTGAACAAACCACTTATAAAACCTGGTGCAGGAAGACTGAATTTAAGACTCAAGATTGGGCAGTCAACAACTACATCTACAACTGAACCTGTTCCAGGAGAAACTACAGTTACTGTACTATCTGTCGAAGGTACTATTGATGAGCCAGCAAGTGAAGCTACTGAAGAAGAAACCAGAGAAGTAAGTAATTTAATTTTTTATATATATTTACAACTTATAATGTAATAAGATAAATAAATAAAATATCAAAAATTTAAATCATAAAAAAGTAATCAATAAATTTTGTATAAATTGAGACAGAGACTAGTGCATGGATATATAAGGGCTTCTTGTATAAGATGCTAGTTTGGTCAAGAAGTTCTATCACTCTTTTTGATTTTAATACTTGGAAATGCATAAAATTGATTATTTCCAGCAGTGGTAATAATCTCTTGAATACGTTGCAATAACGTACATAACAATATTTCATTATGTGTTGCTAACCCCTTCAGTGCCACGAGGTTACATCTACGTAAGACTAACGCTCGGCCTACTAGCTCACGTTTGTAGTCCGATGGCTAACTATTGGTCTAACACGAGTGCAAATGCTTCTCCCGATTGAATACTGCTCTGAACATAGGCCGTCATCCACTGTAGTGCTCGTAACACGGGCTGTTATACGTGATAGTGTTCGAAGCACTGGTTATTTTCTGCAGTAGTGTAACCCTGTCCGATACAGGTTGTTTTCGGCCATAGTATCCCGTCCCGCTATACTCCAACAGAATAACCACTGTTCCTACCTACTGTATAAGCTACAGACATTTACTCGTATTTTCTAAGTATTTCCTTTTATTTCTTTAGGCTTGGACAAACCCCTTATAAAAATTATATGGGACTGGTAATTAGTATATCACGTTAACTCCAGGGTGGGGGTTTTACAGGTACTATGTGAAAGGGCGTTACCATACTTGGGCCGTTTTGGCTTTTGCAAATTTGTAAGTGGTCAAGCAACCAATAACACTCTATATTAAAATCAAGTTTTCAAGTTATTTAATTATTAAAACACCTTATGCATCAAAATTCTTCAGCTGACAAATTTAAAATTGAAAATTGCGCCGTTAAAGCCACAAATAACAATAATCAAAAGTACACGTGTAACTCACCTATAATTAACAATAATAAATTGTTTTATATCAACCCGAAACTCTCCCATCCCAACAAATCCACTATTCTGACGGTTAGTTATCTCAGCTGGGACATAAAAAGGTTATCGAATCCCTCTCTAAATTCTGCGTGCAAAGGTACAACTCGATTCTGACGATAAATCCCAGGTGGTTCAAATCACCTAATAGGGATCATAATTGTCGCAAAATTAAGTTAAATACTTATATTAAAAATTTATTTTGAGATATAGATTACTGATGAGGTCTAAAGTATTCAAAAACAATTTATTAGAAATTATAAAATATCAAAAACATGCTTAATTTTCTATATGCTACATCAGCCCTATGTAAAGATAGATAAGCCACTGAATTTAAGAATTGCAACTAAAGAAGCCAAGGTCTTAATTAGTGGTTTTTAACACATATACGGAGTAATTTATTATTAATTTATTATGAGTTTGTTAAATGAAATATCATAGCCTATGAATGTAGTCGAAATATGTTGTAGGTATAGTATAAGTAGATTAGTAAACATAAAATTAATTTAAATGAAGGTAATTTACAAAAGTATTTTCATAATTCAAGGATTTGTCAATCCCTCAATGGTATAGCAACATCGCCGTACTATGAATAATGATTTTACAAACAAATAATTTCATATTTTTATTTATAATTTCGAATTATTTAAAATCAGATATCATTCTTTTTTTAAAACATAAAAAATAAGATTAACGGTAATAATTTTGCTATGTTCTCCAATATATTGATAAAATAAAATATTTTTATACATAATAGCTTGTTTATAGAATTTGATAAAAAAAAGAGTTGTATTTATTTATAAAAATATAAAATAAAGTTTTCTTTCGATTACACAAAAATTTTTATTCAAATATTTTTTTTGCGTAAACTTAATTATGTTGGAAAGCTTAAATTTAAAAAAAATAATAAAAGCTCATTTTAGATTTTATCCTTTTTAAGAGAGTATCCAAAATACATCTATGCTTGCAACAAGAATAAAAGATCATGGAAGTAAATTAAAAAATTTTACCAATGAACAATACTATTGTAAAAATATTAATAAACTATAAATATTCAGAAAAAAGAGTCGAGTATTGTTCTCTGATGTTTTTTGCATATATTTTATCTTTATTTTTGTTAGAGAGAATTCTAAATTATTTACAACATATGAATCAAATTATTTTCTAGAACTAATAAAAATACTCGAATATATATAAAAAATAATTGAAAGATATCGAGCACGATTTTTTATAATTATAAATAAGATAATTTATAAATGAAAATCTATGTTTATTTACACTTGAAAGATATACTTTTTGTTTCAAGTATTAGTTTAAAATAATTAAAAGAAAGTAAAAAACTATTCGATTCAAAAATTATAGAAGAATATATAAAAATATTCATTATCTACATACCAAAAAGCAAATGAATCTAGATATTGAGACAAATTTTTAGAGAATTAATAGTACAGGTTCTATTTATAAAAATAGAAGAGCGACAGCTCCAAGAACTGTATATAAAAACAAAGTGGATCTTAAAATTTTATTGTAAGGTAATTTAAAAAACAATACAAGTTCTGAAAAGTACAGATTATTATTAGGAAAGAAAAAGTAAAATCTTTAATTAGATGGCAATGGAAATTTTCATATTCATGGATTCTTCACATCGAAAATTACTTATTCCAAAACATTGTTTATCAACTCTGAATTATTTATTAAATGAACTTTAAGACAGTATATCCTTCTATTATTTAAAATAATTATTACCATTTGATATTTATTCTATATAAATTCTTAATTGAACAAATTTACAATAATAGAAAAGACAAAATTAATCAAAGTAAAAAATTAGCGTTACATTGTTTTTATTATCATGGATTGGAGACTTGCTACATAAAAAAAAAAGATTTAAGTTATATAATTAACGTTCAAAAATAATGATTCATGAAATATCAATTAACAATCTTATAGAGGAAACATAATCGTATATGAGCTAATGAGTGAAAACGATAATCTAACCAAATTTCATTTTACCCAGATTGAAAATTGCTTGATTTGCTTAATTTTTAATTAATTAAACTGTTAATTGATCAAAATTAATTTTTTAATTAATTAATACTAAAAATTGTTATATTGAAAGTATATAAGCATATTTAAACATGTTCTGTTAACAACCGCTGTGTTTATAACCACGAGAGTGCAGAGTTATATTGATTAACTGAAATTAATAAGGAAGTAGTGCGCAGAGGGAAGAAAAACTGAGTGAAAAGTATAGGGAAGTGTGGTGAAAAAAAAGAGGCAATAAAGGTGTAAAGCAGTGATAGAGAGTTAAAAGTAAGGAATGAAAACAACGTGCACAGACAAGTGAGGTTAGAGACAAAGGTGGCATAAGGTGTAAGGAATCCGGGTAAAGTGACGGGCGTCACGGACGGAAATAACGGCCTGTACAAGTAAGAACACGCAACACACCTAGAAGCCGATGGTGTCTAGTGAGCCCAAGCAGCGATTGAGGAGAGGCAAGTCGAAAAAAATACGCAGATGTAAGAGAGCACTCATACCATATAAAAATCAAAATCAAAATCATAATTAAAATTAAAATTCAAAATTAAAATTAAAATTAAAATTAAAATTAAAATTAAAATTAAAATAAAATTAGAGGCTATGTCAAAGTCAAACAAACAACAGGAAAAACCAACATAAATAAAACATAACAACTCAAAATAAAAATTTCAAAATTTTAAAATAATACAGTGAAAAATGGTTAAAAATAAACATTTATAAAGAAGATATGAGTGTACAGATAAAGAAAGGTAAAATGGCAAAGGAAAAGAGTGGCAGTGAATAGAAGGAGGGGGTCCAATTGACACTAGACAGAAGCAAAAAAAAGGTGACTTTTGAAGACGAAGACCTGTGGTAAGAAACGCAGAGGATAAGAAACGAAGCGAAGAAACGCAGATGATCAGAAACGAAGGGAAGAAAAGCAGGAAAGAGGAAAGGCTCGAGAGGGCGAAACTCAGAAGCGAGATAATGGAGAGGATGGATAAGATAGAAAAGAGCTATGAGTAGGAATGAAAGGAGTCAAGAGAAAAGATGGAGAAAATGGAGAAGGAATACGAAAAAATGATAGAAAAGGCGAAAGAGAATGAAGGTAATGTAAGGAAATGGGCGAGGAAGATGGATACAAATATGAAGAAATTGGAAGAGATGGTTAGGAAGATGTACGAGGAGAAAAGAAAGAACAGCGAATGCAAAGCGGAAATTAAAAAATGGGCACATAACCTGCGGGAGGAGGAACAGAGGAAAGAAAAGATGAGCAGTGAAGAGGACACAGAGAGCTTGGGCAGAAGGTTATCACGAATAGACAGCAGAGTGGGAAGTAGATCTAAATTTTCCAGGTGGAGCAGTGGCTACATAAGAAGCGGAGGCTCAGGAAAGTACATAAAAGACAGAGAGATGAATGATCTGAGGAAGATAATATGGGAGAGATAGAGGAAAGACAGGGAAGAGAATGTGGTTGTGAAAGGCATGAACAGGGCTGAGGTGGAGAGAATGGGGGTGAAGGAGTGAGCAACATACTTCATCAAGACAAAACTCGACCTCAGTGAAAATATCAGGAGCGCTTGGTGGAGTGGCAGGATGGTGGTCATAAAAATGGACAGTAAACAGGAACGAGACAGAGTATGAAAAAACTCATAGGTACCGAAGTGTTCAAGTGATCTGACGTATAAAGAACAGAGAACACAGGACGAGATTAGGGGCTGGGTGAGAAAGGCAAAGGCGGAAGTAATCATCGCGAAGGTGGGGTTAAAAAAAGTATATATGGATGGAAAATGGGAGAGGTAGTTAGGCACAGATTGGATGGATAAAACCCTACAGAGTCATAGAAAGGTACAAACATAACAGGGTCAGAGGTGAAAGAAACACAAAGGACAAACACGGTGACAAAGAGAAGCAGGATGAGATGCAGAAGAAGGAGAAGAAAACGGAAGAGAAGAGAAACGGAGACAGGAAAAGCAGTGAAGATAAAAATAAAAAAGAGGAAAGAAATTTAGAGTAAGGAAGGGGCGGGTGAAAAATAAACAAATTAAATAGAGCAAACAGATGTTGGAAGATGATGAAGAACTATCAAAGAACAACAAAGGAGGGAAGTGCAAGGAGGCAGAGAAGGTAGGAGTAGCAGAAAAAGTAGGCACTGCAACAGAGAATAAGGAAAAGAAAGACAAACACAAAAGTAAAAAACAGGATCAAAGGAAAGACAAAAGAAAGAGGGGATAGGGAAAAACATACAGATACAAATAAAAGGACAGGGAAAGGCACAAAAGATAGCCAAAAAAGATGAGAATAATCTTCTGGAACGTAGCAGAAATATGGGGAAAAGATTAGGAATTCTGGGAATATATAGCACAGATGGACTATGTATGCATGGTGGAAGCATGGTTAGAAGATAAGAGCGCAGAAAGCTGTAGGGCGAGACTCCCAAAATATATAGAATAGAAAATAATAGGTGCGAAAAGAGAAAAAAAAGAGGAAGAGCAAACAGCGGATTGATCATATGAATAGATAAGAAATTACACGGGGGAGAGTTGAGCAAGCAAAAGGTGAGGGAATGGTGAGAACATGAATAGAATTGTATGAGGGCAAGGACATATGGGGAGTTTATAGTAACGGGAAAGGTATGGAAGAAAAATGGAAAGTAATCAAAGAAGAAAGCTACAGCGGGGAGATCGAGAAGCTAATCATAGGAGATTTTTAAATATGAGAACAGAGGAGAGAGAGAATTATATGCAGGACACAGAAACAGAATCAGGAGAAATGGGCAAAAGAAGAAGCATTGACAAGAAAGTGGACAGAGAAGGAAAAAAGATAATAGATAGGATATAAAGAGATGGATATAGCGTATTGAATGGCACAATCAAAGGAGACTAAGAAGGAGAGTACACATATATAGAAGCGAGAGGAAACACGGTAATAGATCTGTTGATAGCACGCGGGGAGCTTAGAGAAAGGATAAAGCACTTCAGAGTAGACAAAAGAGTGAAATCGGACCACCTCCTGCTGGTCGTCACGATATAAGCAGAGAACAGCACACTGGAAAAGGAGAAGCCATAAAATGAAGGAAAGAAAGCAGTGGAGGTGTGGAATGAAGAGAGCATCAGAGAATACAGAGTTAAAACGAATGGGAGATACGAAGAGCAAGTCAGTAGAATGGAAATTAAAAAGCTATGGGAAGAAGTTAAAGACAAAATCAACAGGAGCATCGGGAAGAAAGAAATATAAATAAAAAGAAAGATATGGAAAATAGAAGAACACAAATGATGCGATAGACGGTGCAAGAAAGAGAAAAACAGGGTCAAGAAAAGGATTTAGAATGGAAAAGAGACAAGAATACAAAGGATAACTATCTAGCACAAAGGAGGAAATAGAAAGCACTATGTGAAAAGAAAAAGCAAGAATTAAGAGAGAAAGAAGAGGCGGAGCTAAAGGAACTGAAAAATGAAGAACAGGTATAGAACTATATAAACAGAGGTGGAAAGAGAAGAAAGGATATAGACAGCGACATCATAGATACAAAGGCATGGAAGGCGCACTTCATGAAGCTACTGGACGGATATAAGAAGAACAAATGGTAGCAATGTACAGGGGAGAGACGAAGAATCAAAATGACATGATTGGATAACAGGAAAATATGGGAGGCATTAAAAAAACTAAGAAGAAAGAAAGCGACAAAAACAGATGAGATCCCAAATGAAGCGTGGATGTATGGAGGGGAGGCGATAATGGGCAGACTGACGGAAGTAATCAGGAAAGTCTGGAAACAGATGAAAATACCACTGGAATGGAAGACAGCGGTGATACTGCCGATATATAAGAAAGGTGACCCCAACAACCCTGAAAAGCTACAGAGGACTATCCATGCTGATTCAGCCTACAAAATCTATGCAGAAGATTTGAAAAGTAGATTAGAAAAGGAAACAGAGGAAAAGAAAACCCTACCGGAAGGGTAGATGAGATTCAGGAGAGGAATAGGGACCACGGACAACATATACATATTGGATGATATGCTAAGGAAAACAATTAGGAAAAAGAAAGAACTATATATATTGTTCATGGAACTAAAAGTAGCCTTCAATACGGTTAACAGGGAGAAGTTATGGAGAATTATGGAGAAAAGTGGATACAGAAAGGGAATAACGTCTAGGATAAGAATGATATGCGATGACATGAAAAGCACAGTGAAGACGAAGCAAGGCTTAACTGAGGAATTTTGGTCAAAGAATAGAAAAGGAAATGGAAAAAAGGAACATAGGAGAAATAAAGATACAAGGAATGAGGATCTGGACATTGGCATATACCGATGACCTAGTATTAATAGGAGAAAGCAGAAAAGCGATACAGAATATGATGATGACGTTGAAGAAATTCCTTAAAGAAAGAAAAGGGACAAAAGAGAAGGAGAGTATAAAGCAGAGGGTAGAAGAGAAAACTGATCATGCAGAGGTATGTTTAAACAAGTTGGGCTTGAGCCAAGCACAAGTCAAATACTGAAAAGCAGAGGGAAGAAACAATGAGAAAGAGAGATAAAGACATCCAAAGGCAGGAGAAAAGGAGCAGGATAACAAAGGCAAAGTATAATAGAGAAGACATTGACATAAAGAAAGCAGGACTTCCGAGATATCTCGGAGAGACAGGGAAAGCAAAGGTGAAAAATGAAAACGGTAGCAAGGGTAAGATGCGGAAATATAATAGCTAGCAATAGATACTGGTTAACTACAGAGGAAAGTCAATGTCAATTATGTAAGAAAGACGATGGATATTGGACACATTGACTGTTGAAATGCAAAAATACAGAGGACATATTCGAGGACATCAGGAAAGTTGATGATAAAGCATGGAGAAAAAGGGAGATGATGGAGTGCTTCAGAGGCAAGATAGAGAATAGAGCCCTATTCAATGGGATAATGGAAATAGAGGAAATAATAGAGAAGGAGACAAAAGATTGTTAAAGGATAGACAAAGTGAGATAATATAGAGATAAACAGGAGGTATATTGAAGATAATAAAAATGTGGAATAGGTAAGAGAAAAGGTGGTACACAAAAGTCAATCAAAGAAGATAGAAAAAGTGAAAGGTAGTTAAGAACAGTAATAAGGATAAAGGACTGAGAGAAGGTGCGAATAGCTGGACAAAAGTAAATACTGTGCAATGTTAATATATAAGAAAATGTAAATATGTAAAATACTACTGTATATAATATGTACAAAAATAGAAATGTATAAATGGAACCCGTCCCCGTACCTAGAGCTGGGACGTATGTAGAATAAATAAAAAAAATATAAGTTCATTTAAAATTGGATGACTTATTGTAACAAGGCAGATTTTTCATAAACTCTGAAATTTTGTTAATGACAGTAGGATTGGTTAATGATTAAAACATTGATATTAAAGAAATTTGAGATTAGAGTTAAGCATAGTATTTATTGTTAATATCTCGTTAAAATCATTTTACTGAAACTATTCCAACTCAAATTGTAAAAATAATGATGACATGGTTTTTTTTATTTTAAATCATTTAAAAATATAACTTTGTTACACTTAGCTATATTTTCTCTTATGATTTAAAATTTCTGACTTCTTACTCCATAAATATCATACTAATAATAAAAACGAAATATACATGGTTCATCCACGAAGTATCGAGTTTTTTTTCATTTTTCGCCTATTCGTCGTAGAAATTTAGAAGGGGTCTTAGAATGTCGACAAACACTTTCCGCATTTGTACCTTTTTTTTTGTTTTTTCGATAATTAGGTGCGGCAGGATTTTACTTCGCGCAGTTTTTTAACACGGCACGATGGGGCGACTAGTAGAAAGGCATTACACGATAAAGTTTTGTTTGCAATTACAAAAAAAACATTGTGGAAACGTATAAAATGTTGCAAGAAGCGTATGGACATAATTACATGTCCAAATCGCAAAGTGGAAAATGGTACAGAGCTTTTAAAAAGGGCCGAGAAAGAATCATGGATGAGCCTCGATCTGGACGCCCAAAAAGCTTTCAAATGGCTAGGAACACCCGGCGCGTGTTAGAAATTTTAAATTTGGACTGTCGATTAACAGATAAAGCAATTCAGGAGAAACTGAATTTAACGCGATCTACAGTGTACAATATAGTGCAAAAAAATTTATAAATGTGAAAATTTTTGAAAAACATCAAAGATAAAGAGTTTGAAGATGCATTTGAAATTTGGAAAACACGCCTTCAAAAATGTGTTGATACAGGAGGAAATTATTTTGAAGAATTTAAAATTTTTATTTCACACTGTTTATAAGTCCACCAATAAATTATCTTTCAAAAAAGAAAGGTAAGAATTTTTTTTTTTTAATCTTTAAACAAAACATTCTCACGTAGTGGTTTTCCGCTAATCGCTTCAGCGCGCCGTGTCAAAAATTTGAAAAACATCCTTCGCGCGAAGTATAATCCTGCCGCACCTAATTATCGAAATAACAAAAAAAAGGGACAAAAGCGGAAAAAGTTTGTCGACATTTTAAGACCCCTCCCAAATTTCTACGACGAATAGGCGCAAAATGAAAAAAAAACTCGATACTTTGTGGATGAACCATGTAAAATAAACTAAAATCAAATATTATTAAATTATAGAATGAAACTGTAATTGCTTACTTCTTAATATTTATAGTATTATGTATAAGTGGAAACTACTGACTTTTTTTTTATTAACTAATATATACCAAGAACAAAATAGAGTACAGTCTTAATTTTCAAATTGATTCTTGAAAAGGATAAGTTATAACAGATATTAACAACTACCATAATACTCACACAGCCTATCTCAAAAATAAAACTCCTTTTAATACCACATACGCAAAAACAACTTATCATTAACAGATTTCTAAATTTTAGGAAGAAATATTTAACAAAGAAGTATAGTTAATGACTTTTAAATGTGTATATATGTTTCAGCGTAGAACCAAGAAATAGTAATCCTACAAATAATCGCCACATGAAAAAATACTTACTGTTATCAGTATAGTCATTATGTAATAATTTTTTATATAAATATAATAACATAATATAAATATAATAACATAATATAAATATAATAACATAATATAAATAATAATAAAGCATTTATATATCTGATATACAATTTAGTATCTAAGTTTCTATTGATATCTTCAAATTATTTTTTGCATTAATTATATAGATTAAAAATATCGTTGATAAAAAACGTTTTTAATTTTTTATAAAAACTTACTTTGTTTACTTTTCAATTTTTCACTTACTCATCCAAATTTTTACATATTAAATTCAAATACTCTTTAATTAGTATATTTTTTTGTGCTTTTTTATTTGAATTTTATCTTTCTATTTATATTTGATGCTATGTGTCAAATATTAATAGTACATCATTCCCATGATTTATTTTATTTAAAAATTCATTTTTTGGAAATACAATATATTCATATATAAATAAATAATTATATTTATCTTCAATGTATTATAAATAAATTATTTAAATTGTATATTTAATAAAAATATTGAATGATTATTTAATAAAATATATAAAAAAAAATTTTTATTTACAAGTGTATATGTATCTAATATTATAAACTTTTTGATTAAGTAATAATGAATATTTTAGGCACCAGCGAATTCCGGTTCAGCATTGCGCTCTAGTAGCGTTAATCCACTGAATAAATTGCGCAATCGTAACAAGATTCAAATCCAACATAAAACAACCACAAAGTCACTTGTTCCACCAGTAATTCGACGCTCACCTTTGATATCAAGACGTAAAACCACTGAAATACCATTTCAATTAATGGAATCACTAATTGATGTTCAGTCCGATCCTTCCTTAAGTTTTGATGAACCTGAATTAATGGAATCGCCCCATTTGATAACTGAAGTTAAAAGTTCCATTAATACTAAAAACGAAGAATCAATTAAAGGTTTGAGCAGTTTGTTAGCAAATCGACGTAGGATAACATCAAAAATATGAGAACAAGCAATATGGATCTCTGTATAAATGAAACTCTACTTTAAAATAGAAATCTAAAATACAATTCATATAATAGACCAGTTTAACTTGATCATTTAATATACTTAGACACATGGAGTCTTTATTTCAATAGAAATAAAATTTCATACTCTTTTATGGTAAAAGTTCCACTCGTTTAGAGTAACAGTCAAATAAAATTTTTAGCGTTCTTATTTTTCATGTTACTTTTCATAATTATTCATTATTTATTTATAAATGATCTGTATAAAAATTTTAATTTGAAAACTTTGTAAAGTACATATTTTAGGCCATTTATTAAATAGATGTTTCAAATTGTATGATTGTAACAATTCTTACCCAAACAATTAATTAATCAATTATCTAAGTCAAATTTATCGAATTCTTATGAAATCTTTATGAAATGTATATTAACCGTTGATATGTGGTATTTTATTACATCAATGATTCTGTGAGAAATCACTTCATTGTAGAACATCTAATTATAGATAGATTATGTTTCGAAGACATTTTGCCTTTTACATTTATATATTATATTTAATGTAAAAAATGTTGTTAATAAAAATTTGTAACAAAAATATTAAGACTTTGTATGAATAGAACTGTAGAACAGTATGTAGAAGAATATGTCATTTTTTTATCATAATTTTTTTGCTTAATGTTTACCATTAAAGTTATGACCATTATTTAATTTAAATAGTAAATGAGAAATTAAACAAATTGATATAAAAATATCAGAAAAATATATAAATAAATATATTTTTTTAGTTTGAAAATTGTTGTATAAATTAAATGTTATAATATATTTTTTTCATTTAATTTAAAAAAAAATTATAAAACTTTTTAAGATTGAGAAATTATAATAATTATATATGATATATTGCACGTATTGTAGTACACAATATTTTTATTGTTAGATATAAATTGATTCTTAGAATAAAATCTAATGAGTTTTATAACATAATTAAAATAATTTCTATTATTAGTAAAGTATAATTTTCAAATTTCTGGATTATAAAATTAAAATAAAATTTTTGTGAAATATTAATTAATACATGACGTAAAAAGTAGTAAAATTTTGATTTATACAGATAAGTTTTAAAAAAGTGTATATTAAATTATATATATTGTGATAAACCTATTATGTCAAAATATGTTCATCTGTGTTAAATAATGACATAGTGTTATTAACCTTTTATTTTTGCATTAAATTTTTATTTTCTGATTTGAAGCTGTACATTGTAATGCACATTATCCCACTTAAACTGATATTTATTTATTTGTTTTTTATAATAAAATTTGATGCAATTTTTTTTTTTTTAATTGTTATATAATATAATGTATTTTTTTATATTTACAATTATTTCAGTATATCTCATGCAGTAAATGCCACCTCTAAAATAATTTCATTCGATGCTCAACCATGGCACATTTTCACGCTATTAAGAATATAGCATCCTTAACCATTATTGAAACAATAATTTATTTATTTAAATTTACACATTTAAAAATATTTCGTATTTATGTAAATACTTAATATTTAATTTAATTTAATAATAATCATTAAGAAAAATCAATCTATATTAATTTTTAGAAATTTTGTAGGTTATGACGTAACGGAGAAAAATTATTAAAAAACAGTCAATTTTATTTGTTAGAAATTTTCTCATATTCATTAAGTTTTTATCATAATACACAAAATAATTAATTGCATAGGCCTATAAATAATTACATAATACGTGGTCAACAAAAATTATGAAAATAATTAAATTAAAATAAGGATTTTTGTATGTATGTTCTCACATAGTAGTACGGCGTTTGTAGTTCATGTGTATTTCGAAAGTTTATAATAAGTTTGCTTAGGAGATCAGGAATAAAAAGTGTAAAAGGTGCCAAAAGAAAGATAAGGAACAAGAAAAAGTAAGCGAGGGGAGGTAGAAAAAAAGTGAAAAGGTGTAGTGAAAGAACAAGATGTTTTGGAGATTAGGATTAAACGCGGGAGCGAAGTGCGGATGCGAAACAAAATGGAGCGAGTGAAAGTGAAGAAGTCAAGCAACGGACCCGCGGGTTAGAGGACCCCAATTAACTCCGCATCCATTAAGAAACAGAGAGTCGACGTTTCAACATGACAGTTCCCACATGCCATAAGTTCTGATCGCTCGTACATAGCCGCATCGAATCTTCTATCAATGAGTATTCTTTTAACATAAAAAAATGTAACAATTTCATTGCTAATAAGAAAAATTAAAAAATTATGAATATTATTCAATGTATGTACAACAATCGGAAGGTGTCCGTGAATCTTTTTAAGTTTCTTGATAGAACCATAATTTATTAAAAATACATCATTTTTTATTTTACAATACCTTTAAAATTTTTAGAAAAATTCGCTCTTAATTAAAAAATTTGTTTCTATGCCAAATTTTAATTTATTTATTGTCATTCAGTTTTTTTATCAAAATACGTTTGTTTAGATTTTTAAAAATATAAATATCTTTGTTACATTTATAGTTATAATCATATAAAGCTTATAGATAATTGCAGTAAAAATATGCAACGGAGATGAATTTTACAATGCCAAAGTAGTTCAATTAATTTATTATTTAAAAATAAAACTCTATTTTACCATATTATTTATTAAGTACTCGAGCATTATTATATTATTATTATTATTTATTATTTATTAGTAATACATCCCGGCTCTTGGCCTAGGGACAGCTTCCGTTATATTCTTTAATTATATCTTACATTATTTACATTTTGTTTTAAATATTATACACTATACACATTATTATATATTTGTATTATACCGTGTTCTTATTGTACTTAAATTTACTCTCATATATCCTGCTCCACTTTGTTTCTCACTCACATTGCTTTTTCTTTTTCTTTTTTCAGGGTCTCCTCGTGCCTTTATAGTTATTTTCTCTCTATTCTCTTTTCTATCTCTATTTTTCTTATGAAAGTTTTCATTATCACGCTGTTTTTTTTTGTTGACTGTTGCCAGTCGCCTTCTTCCCTTCTACATAACTGACAGCTTCTTTTATCTGCTTCCAACCAGTACCCGTTTCCTACGGTTATATTCCCGCATCTCACTCTTGTCACTGTTTTCATAATCTCTGCGTTGTTTTTCTTCCTTAGATATTTCGGTAGTCTATTTTCCTTGATTTCTATGTATATTTTGTTGTACCTTGCACTTTCTAGTCTGCCTCTTCTACACTGCATTTGTTTGTTTTTGTTTCTTCTTCTGATTTCTCTGTATTTGTCCTTGTTTTTTGTTTCCCAATATTCTATTTGTTCACTGTTCAAGCTTAACTTACTTAGCCAAATCTCTGTGTAGTCTATTTTCTCTTTTGCGTTCCATTCTCTATATTCTTTAAAGTGTTTCTTCACCAGACTTTCATCCGTCATTTCTCTAATTTTGTCTTCATATTTCCGCGCTCGGATTTTCCATTTTCCGTTCATTTATATCTCATTTGTTTCCTCTTATATTTTGGATCAATGAAGTTCAGCTTTAGAGTCCATCTATAATAATCTGTTTTGACTTTCTCTATCTTTTGCCTCCTCATAGTTCTACCTCGTACTTTGTTACACCTCTAAGTAATTGAATATCATCCTACTTAGTCTAAAATCCTCTATACACTTTTTTTCTGCCAATCTCCATGTCCTTTTTGTAGTAATTCTATTCTTGTATATCCTTTCTTTTATATGGTCATAATATTTTCTATTCCGTCTGAACAAAAATCCCAGGTAGCTGAAACTATTCACTGTTTATATGTTTCTCCCTTTACATTTCCATACCTCTGCTTTTTCTCTTTCCTTTTTAATTACCATGATTTTGATCTTTTCCTTGTTCAGCTACATTTCTCTGTAATCTAAGAAGTTCTTTAGTGTCGCCATCATCCCCTGCATTGACTATCTGTTCTCTTCTACCAATGCCAGATCGTCCGCATATACTAGTCACAATATCCTTGTTCCTCTTATTTTTGTTCCTCCTATGTTTATCCTTTTCAGTTCGTCCTTTATCCCTGCGATATATAATTAAAAAATAATGGACTAAGGCTAGATCCTTGTCTCAGCCCTTTATTTGTCCAAAATTTCTCTGTCAATCCTTCTTTTGTCCTTACCTTACACTTCGTTTCCTTGTATATTTTACTTATTTTTACTATTATCTCCTTGCTTATTCTACTCTGCTCACTAAGTTATTACCGCTGTTCTCCATTCCCTTCTCCTATAATTTCTTGATGATTTTCGACAACCTGCCTTTTATTTCTTCCGTACCATGTATCCATGCTTCATTTTGTATTTCATCTATTCTTGTGGCTTTTTTCTTTCTAAGTGTTTTTCCAAAACTCTCCAACTCTTTGCTTTCTATGCTTTGTATCATTTCTCCTTGCGATTCTGTTCCATACTGTTCGGGCACCATATAATGTTACGCCTGTAATGCGTAACGGAAATAGATTAGTAGTCGGTTATAGAGAGCAAAGGCGAGAGATAAAAATAAAACATAAAAAAATTAAGCAAGTTTAGGAAATATTTATTTCCAATATAACATCAATGTTGTTTTATTTTTTTATTTAGGCGTTATTCTTTGACGCTGAAGTAGTGTCTCCAGTGGCTTCGTCAAGGGGTACCTATACATCAGAAAATAATAATTTTTTTATTATTATTATTTTAAATTTAGCGGACGGGAGTTCTTATAATTGCCCGTACTCTCGTGTTATGACGGAGAGTGATACGTATGTTGCTATCGATATTTATTTTCCAAAGGTCAATAACCCTGTTATGACATATTATTGACTCTATACTGAAATATCGTCGCACAGGTCTATTGTCAACCGTGACTATTTTCGACTCGGTAATGATCGACTTGTTATGACAGGCGTCAATTAGTTAAAGTTTTAAATTTAAATTAATTTAAAAAAAAATTATAATTCGTGTAAGCACGAATTAAAATTTTTAATTTTTTTTTTTTGTATGATATTGTCGAGCGACTTCTCATGTAATCACTAGAAGTGTACTCTTTAATATCCCACACAAAATTTAGCTCTCCCGGCCAGGTGCGTTCCGTCTTTTATTTCCGCGAACATTAGTCATTTTCTCCTTCCCGTTCTCGGTCTGGAGGGGTGCCGGGGAGTGATTTAGTTTGCCATGCGGAGCTGATTCGTTAAGTTCGAATACAGATCGTTGTCCCGTTGGTTTTCGCGAATTAAAACGTTTGTTTTGTCATGAGTTTATTCAACTTGATGAAGATGGAAACGATTCGTGATCTAACGCAATATATTGAAATATTGTATTTCCCCCTTCTTTATGACGTCGAAACATTCGCGTAAGTACATGTAGTGATTTTTAGCTTATTTTAGTTTTTTATCTTTTTTGCAGGGCCGATGTATTTCACCTCTCCGTTTTGTTTATTAAAAGGTATTTTTCTCTTCCACGGTCCATAATGTACAGTATGTGACAAATGACCTGTTGGAACTTGGACCCGGAATCCATCAGGTAATTTTACAAACATGTGAGTTGGTTTTTTATTTATTGTTTGTGCGGATTTCTCGCGGGCCTTCTCGCGTAATCGTTTCACGATAGATTCTCGCGTTACGCTCATGTTGTTAATAGGATTTTCACTGTGATACTGACCTTTTTGTTTATTTATTGTAGGTAAGTGTAATTTCGTTCCAGAACGAGGTCCTCCTCCTGGTCTTCTAAAATGTACGCCGTTATTGGTCGACGGCCTCGTTCGTCTTGGATCTCAATTTCAGTCCAGCCTACATACGCTTTCTTGAGACGAGTGGCGTATCTCAAGTTCACCTCTCCTCGCATCCAATTTACTTCGAACCCCTATGCATTTCATGATGATCACAACAAGGTTGGACATCGTTGTATGGGGTTGTTGGGGATCTGTGAGGGCTTTGAAATCCATGTCTCCTATCTTCACTGGTTTCTCCATGGTGGTTTACACTACAATAATATTGCTTGAGGTTTTGAAGGTGCGCAATGACAAGCTTACCTTTTTCACCTCTTACTTTGTAAATATTTGGAGATAGCTTACTCACGACAATATAACGCCCATCATATTTGGGTGACAGCTTTTCATTGATTTTATTTATTTTACTCGATCATGTCTTGATTTTTCTCATGACTTTTTCTTTTATTTTAGGATACCATACCCGTCGAGTGAGGTTATAGTACTTATGTTGATTATCAAAAGCTTGCGCCAGTTTTATTGCTGCTAAGGTTTTGGCTTCCTCTAGATTTTTCAGCCGAGTATCGAATATTTCATGAAGATTACTGGTGATTTCATTTTTCCTTAGTTATGGGGTGTATAACTCCCGTCCCGTATTTAGATAGGCAGGGGTATATCCGGTAACAGTTGATTCTGCGGTATTATAGGCAAACGCGATCTCGTCTAACCTCTCGTCCCACCTCTCGTGTTTGTTCATAGTATATTGTGCAATCATGATTTTTATGACTTTATTCACTCTTTCTACTGGATTGCAGGGCATAGGGCGGAGTGAGTCGATGATGAATGCCAAGTTTGTTTTACCCGTCGGTGAATGCTTTTCCCACAAATTGTCTGCCATTATCACTTAATTTTTTCACTGTTTTGTTTTTTTCCCTATCTATGACTCCTTTTTTATTTATCAAACTTTACTGCACTTTTTCTCCTCTATTGTACTTTTCTCTACTGTTTACTTCCGTATACTTTCGATTCAATTCTACACACACACACGTTCGTGAGGTGATACTTGATATGACTGTTAATAAAATCGTATTATTATATTATTTTATCATCAACTTTTCAAATGTAAAATTTGAACATCAATATAAATTTATATTTTAATGTATAAATATAGGAGAACAAAAAATTTCTTTAATAAAAAACTTTGATTCAACGATAACAATTTTTTTATATTTATATAGATTTTATGTTTAAGCATTCTTGATATTTTCCAATTTTTTCGTTTTCTAAAATGTAATGTTTCGATATCGTATTTCTGTTATATATAATAATTTTCTCTACACAATGAAAAAAAAGAAATATTATTTTCGAATGTATAATAATTTGATGCATCATGTGTAATGAATGTATATTCATTATTAATAACTATTTCTTTGAAACTACACTAACCTAAAATAAATGAAATAATTATGTATTGTTAATTATATTTTTTATTGTTTGTATATTTTGATTATTATATATTATAATAAATTGAATTTTAAAAACTAACAGGTGATATTATGATGATTTTGTTATTATTAATGTTAATTATATTTTTGCAATCTATTGTTGACAAACTGTCAACATGAGGCTCATCGGTTCCATATCACTTGTATATAAACGGATGTCTTGATGATATATGAACTAGAGAGAGACAACAATAGGCGCAAAAATGTATTGTACATGTGTTTATATGGTTAATGCATGTATAAGATAGTGTGAATGACGTAAAATTGCAGAAGTGTGCCGCCGTGATATTGCCGATAATTACAGATTATATAATTATAGGCAGAGAAATATTTTTCTTGTTTTTGATTTTAATTAAATACTGTGATTGATTAGCCAATCACAGTAGAGGATTTTGAAGTCGAAGGGAACAAGGGCTTTATGTGTTAATTAACCAATTATGAATTTTCTATTTGGCGTAAAGTTATAAAGGAAAATTTATGATTGGTGAAATTAATGAAGTAGTGATGTGACAAAGTGGGATTTTTCGGTTATCGAATAATCTCATAATTATTATTAAACTGGCTTTTGTTGGATAAAGATATATTATTATTATAGTGTTATTGATAGTATAGAAAAGATTTTCTATTGTTGTAGATATATTAAATAATTAATTTTGTTTAATTAAAAGTTAAGTAGTGTTGTGGTATAAATATATGTAATATTTTAAATATTTAATATATTTATAAATTCAATTGAAATTAAGTGTAGTGTGGGAAATTTATTTATATTTTATGTATAAATAAATTTAATAGATATTGATTAAGATTAATATATTTATTCAACTATAATATTAATTTGGAAATTATTGATATTTATTTCATTGGAAGTAAGTCACTACTAATAATTTATAATGGCAAAAATAAAAAAAAAGAGAAAGAATTATCTAACAAATAATATAAATATTATTTTTAAAAAATCAACTAATAAAAGGTAAGAATTTATATTATTTAAAATTTATTGATTTTATATTTTTATAGTAATTTCAAATTGATTCAATATAAATTTAATGGTGAAAGTCATTGGTAGTGTCGGTTAATATTTTATAATTAAAATTTATTTAATATTTTAGTGGAATTCCCTCTGTGATATTAGGTAGTGAATAGCAAATTAAATATTATTATTTGTGTCGAGTAGTTTTGATATTGTGACGTGTTGTCACGAAATGAAGATTTTTGAAAGAAAGAGAGAGAGGAAGGAATAGGACCCTGTTCGCGAGAGTAGGGAAACTACGGCGGCACGCGACTCGAAAAAGGGGGAGTGGTAGATTCGATTTTCGAACACGCGTGCGTGAGGTCGACAATTTTTCCGGCGACAGATTTCATTTTTCTTTTAAAATCTCGCTCCTGTATCAAAACTAATTTCGAATTTTCTTTTTGCGATAAACGTAAGTAAAATCGGAGTAGGATATCATTGTGTAGTTATTGCATGCGCGTGTGCCGCTTTTTACTTGCTTAGCTAGAATCTATTTTCTCCTTAATAAATCTCTCTCTGCGCGTATTTTTTTTGGTAATCATTCGTTGAAGTTTTCCGAAAAAGAATTGTGAAAAGTAAAGGTGCGGCGCAAACCTGTCTTTGTTTAAAAATAATAAACTTATTGCTCTACGTAAGAAAAAATCGAAAGTGGTGTTTGATTTCTTTCTTCCCTTTTTTGTGGTGTTGTCCCGTTTTTCCCGAAGAATTAAAGAAGAACAACGAGGTTGTCACAATATTAAAATTATTTATTTTAATATTATCATTAGAATTACCTCATTACACATGGTAATAAAATATATTAAAGATATCATTAAACATAATTAACCTAGTATTAAAGAATATAAAATAATAAAATTTAGAAACAATTTTAGAATTTTCTGCAAAGGTTCCTGAAATTTTTTTTATAAAGCAAAGTGAAGGTTTTAGTAAATAATATATTTTTTAAATATTATATTTACGATAAACAGACAATAAATACACTTTTTATCTTCTTAAACGTATTGTAAGAATCGAACTTCAAAAATATTCTATTTTATAATATTATTCTTACTAGAAATATTAGCTATAATATATTAAACTTTCAAACTAAATAAAATATTAAATAAATAGATAATAATTAAATGAACAAAAATCTTAAATATTCATTTATTTCTTTATTACATTCCGAGACGTAACAACAAAATAAATGAATAAAAGAAAATAAAAAAAAGAATCAATGTTATATAGGGTTTCGCAGGGGACACACGTCCAAGTATTAACCTCGACCAACGCTGCTTAACACAACTTAACTTTAGTGATTGGATGAGAACCAGTGTGTTTTTGTTAATACTTTTACTTTACTTTTAAAATTTTTTATTAAAGCCATTGAAGTGCAAAACTGCATAAAAATTAAAATATATTCATAATAAACAATGAATTGCATTTATAATATTCAGACAATGAAAGTGTAAAATAAAAAAAACACTTAAAGAAGTCATAATCAGTTACATAAATAATAATAATGTGATACGAATGAACAGTTATAAATTAAAATATAATATATATTTTATTTTATATTTATATAATCGGTTTCTTATAATATATATCAAATTATCCAGAAAAAAAGGCTTAATTTAAAAATAACCGAATATATCATACCAGGACATGACACATGAAGATGCTGGAATGCGTTACAAGAATTCGAGAGAAGAAAGGATAATAGTGCTATCAACAATAATCATAACACTCGGATTCAAAACTATGCAGGGCTACCCGCCCAATTCATGAACAATCGAAGAAATTTTGATAATTTAAATAATAACGGAAATTTTAATAATAATACTAGAGGTTATCATCCGAATAATTTTAATAACAATGGAAATTTCAATAATAATTTTAGGGATTATAACACAAGTAATTTTAATAATAATGGAAATTTTAATATCAATGGCAGGGGTTATCGTCCGAATAATTATAGTAACAATGGAAATCAAATGGGAGTTAATGGCAATCAAAGAGTTAATAATTATGCCAACAATTATAGAAACAAACCTCAGTATATTAATAACAATAGAGATCAAGAAAATTTACAAAATGCTAGAGTTAATATAATAATGGAAGAGGATCCAAGTAATAATACAAATGATACGAAGAATTTAAATTAGAAGATTGCTCAATACCGTTCTCCGGAGTTGAGCGTGAGTACTCACAAGATAACATTCTAGGTTTTCGAACAGTAAAAATAAATCTTACAGTAAAAGAAGATAAATTACCAATAGTATTAATACAGGATGATGAATTTACGGGAGGTATAGCTCATTGTTATATAGATACAGGAGCAGAAGTATCAATTTTAAAATAGAAAAAAATAAAAATACGTGAATTAATAAGTAAAGAAGATTATGTAATGAATCGCGCACGGAAAATGTCTTACGACAGGTAATATTAGAATAAATTTACGTGATTTAGCATGTGAATTTCATCTCGTACTAGACGATACACCGATTGGAGTAGACAAGATCGTCGGATGGGATATTATAGGAAAATATAATGGCTCAATAGATGCCAAACGAAGATTATTGAAGTTAAGTGATATTATATTACAGTTTGTTAATAAAAATCCTGTTGAGATACCAGTTCGATGAAGAAAAACAATTTGCGTCCGTGTAAAAGGAAATAACAAAGTTGGCTGGGTACCATCCCAAAATATAGCTCAAGGAATAGTATTCGGGATTTTTATATCATCAAATAGACAAGGAGTTATGGAGTATGCATTAATACTAATGACTTTCCGGTAATGATATCAATACCCGCATTAGAATTGCAACGAGACATGATCGTTGCTAAGCGCGAACCGTGGTGACCCCCCTCGGCGGGGCCCCGGTTTGCGCGTGTACCGGCACATGCATGGACCCTCCACAGCCGTTATCATGTAATCGGCTTGATAATTTTCTCGTGCGCCGATCTCGCACCGCCGGACAGAGGTGATATGCTAAACGAGAGCACTCGCCTCGGGACAGACCGTCTTTGGTCTCTTCCCGATCTACACCTTCCCTTCCGCCTTCACCTGTTGTTCACTATTCAGTGGCAACATTCTATGTCTCTCCATTTCCGCTAGTCACTATTACGTGCTAGCACAAAATTCCGAAATAGTCACTATTACGTGCTATTTCAACTCCTTCAATAGAAATTCAAAATCGCTTGCGGTTTCGAATTTCTTCCTTACTACGTAAAAACCGTCTGCAACTTCCGGTGATTGCATTCGCTGCGGTTACCAGAAGCCCAAAAGGTCCGTACCTTAGCTCTTAGGAGCTTCCCTAAAACATCGTCCCTTTTCCGTCCGTATATCGTAGATGTATCTATAGATACGCGTTATTCTCTTGCTGTTTTCTTTCTTTCGTGTCGCGATAGATTCAGTTTTCCGAAAAGGGCTGAATCGATCAAAAATTGTAAAAAAATTATTAAATACAGAACGGGAAATTTAAGTTATTTAAATTAATTGAGATTTTATAACAGATTTGTTCGAAAAATCTCAATTTCTGCGTAGGGAGTATTGTAAAGTAATTATTTCACATAATTACTTAAATTTTTCAGTGTTGTGTGTATTTACATTCGACGTCTGTTATTGTCGGCGACCTCCGTAGCGGTCGCGCCCGAGTAACCTTTCGACGAGCTAAATGTTATCGATAAATACTATAAGGCAATATTATTCGGTCGAAGGTTTATCGGATGAAATTTAAATATTGGATATCCGCGATCGTTAATTAAAATTATGATTTTAGATTTAATTATGTGAGGTAAATAATAAAATTAATTATTAATATTATTAATAAAATTATTAGTAATTATTAATTAATTATTAATAATTAATAAAATCAAATAAATAAATTGAGTATTAATCGAATATTTATAAATGATATAATAGGCTCTGAAAATAATAATGGGAATAATGAATATATTACAGATATTATGAAACGCAATATATTGTTAAATAATAATCTGAAAATCGAGAAGATAGATTAGAAAAAATAATGACATTAGTGGATTTAAAAGTAAACAATAAGGAAGAGATAAAATTAATACGAGACGTAATACGACAATATACAGGAGGGTTCAGATTAGACAATGAACTATTACCAGCAACACATTTAATAAAACATAAAATTGAATTAACGTCCGATAAACCTTTAAAAACAAAGCAGTACAGATATGCAACAGTTCTCAAGGAGGTTTTGAAAGAAGAAATAAATGAATTAAGGGGAAAAGGCTTAATTGAGCCATCATTATTACCATATTGCTTGCCTACATGGATTGTGCCAAAACAGCCAGATCCACAAGGAAATAAAATATGAAGACTAGTTACAGATTTTAGACAGATTAATGAAATGACATTGGGAAGTTGTTATCCGAGGCCTTTTACTAATGAAATTATTAAAAAATTGGTGAAATCTAATTATATATCAATCATGGATCTAAAAATGGGATTTTTCCAAGTTGTAATAGATCCGGAATCAGCACCACTAACGGCATCATCGGGTCCTAGTGGTAGTTTTCAATATAAACAAATGACAATTGGACTAAAGGAAGCACCTACAACCTTCATGCGAGCAATGGAATTTGCATTAATGGAACTATCAAGGAAAGAAATGGAAGTATATTTAAACGATATCATGATTTTCTCAGAAACCATTGAAGAACATATGATGTGATTAGAGAGGGTGCTGAAAAAATTAGAAAAAGCTAAGCTAATAATAGAGTCAAAGAAATGTCAATTTTTAAAACATGAAGCAAAAGTATTCGGTTATATCACTGACGCAGGCAAAATACGTATGAATCCGAAAAATTTAGGTAGTAAGAAATTATCCCACTCCAATATCTGCGAAAAAAATAAAACAATTTTTGGGATTTTCGGGATATCATCGAAAAGTCATAAAAGATTATGCTAAAATTATTTTTCCCTTACTAGAAGCTAATAAAGCCCAAAGACCATTTTACTGGGAACAAAAACAACAAACTGTATTTGATAAAATAAAAGAAATAATATGTACTGAGTCATTCTTACAAGCACCTGATTTAGAACAACCGTTTATTGTCACCACTGACGCGTCGGATTACGTGTCGGGAGATATATAAGCCAGAGAAAACTAGGAAATGATAGACCATGTGCATATGCATCTAGATGTTTAAAAGGACCAAAATTAAGATACTCAAAATATGATAAAGAATTATTGGCAGTAGTATTTGCAGAAGACCAATTTAGGCATTATTTATATGGGATAAAATTTACAATAATAACTTACCATGAACCTTTGAAACATTTCCATACGACAAAGCATTTGGATACGCGGTTTAATAGAATGAAGACATCGTTACAAGGTTACAATTTCGAAATAATATACAGACCAGGCTTAAAGAATGCAAAAGCTGACGCATTATCAAGAAATCCGACACTACAGGAAAACGAAGTCAATCCCGAGCTACCGCGTAAAGAATTGTATGAATTAGCAGAAAAACAAGAGGAACAGATGATGAACGAAATTAATAAAAAATCAATAGGAATCGTAAAGAAGAGAAAACAAGCGGAAAAATTGAGTAGCGAAAGCGAATCCGAATCAGAGGATGAGTCGAGCGGAAGTGAAAGTGAAGACTGTAAACCATACAAGAATAAAGATTCATGGAAAAGCAAGAAGAAAAAGAAAAGACAAAAAACTAAAAACAAAAATAATCTCATAGAATTAAATGATGAAACTGAAAGCGAAACCGAAGAAGGCAAAATAAATAAAATAACAGATGAAATAGTATCAAGTACACCTAAAGAGAACAGGGATTTAATTAAGGTCCAGAAAAGGCTTATTTTTCATAATTCATTTTCGAGTGATGGCGATGATAGTTCACTAGAAACGATTGAGGTAATTGACAACAATAGTAAGGGAAATAATATAGTAATAAATAGAGTTGACGATCGAACAGATAAAAACAAAAAATTTTTACAGGAAACACATACTCCAGAAAGTAAACAATATACAGTAGAAATTACAAAAAGAGACAATATCTAATCAAAAGGTTGGAATGTCTGTATTAGTGAAAAGAAGAAAGAAAAAATAATAAATCAGAAATACGGGGTAAAGTCAGTTATTGTGAGGATAAACTATCTACATTTGCTCTAAATGGAAGTACACTATCACCAATTATTAATTTAAGCGAGATAATAAACAGAAATCGTGACGAAACAGGCCAATTGTCAGATAAAATTAAAGATTTGAGTAATTCATCGAGTGGCAAAGATGGGAAAAAATATTTAAAGTTATATAATCAGGGGGCTCAGTCTGATGGATCAGATGCGAAGTTAGTACGAGAGGAGCTAGATTCATCAGAACCTCCGGGAAATTGTTTATTTCAGAGTTTAAAAATAGCCGCTAAGTTACCGTTATCATCTTTAGAGTTAAGAGAAAAATTATAAAATACTAATTATTTAAAGAGTTGTCATGAACCTTTAGAAACAAAGAGAATTTTGAAATCAAATAATGAATGGGAAAAAGACGATTGTGTTTACATTTTTAGCCAAGAGTTTAAAATTAACGTATGCATTCACTTTAGATTAACTAAAGAAAAAGTTATATATAGCTATTTTATTAATAATATTCGGTATCCAATAATACATTTAAACCTACAAAATAACCATTATACCCCGTATATAAAGTTGAAAAAGACAAATCAGCTGCACATCAACAGATTTCGAATCGAACGATAATGAAGATGACAAAGACGACAATAATACACGAGATGAAAAAACCAAAACATTACCCGTTATACCAGGAACTGAAGACGGAATGAAGGATAAGAGTATGGAGACAATCGTCGAATCTGATACGGGTCCAAGTGACAGCGAGTCCGAAGGCGGGAGGACCACCGGCGCTCGAATAATATCGAGTGACGCGAATACATCTTCCAACAGATAGATCCACATGGAGACCATATGACGTATCACAAAAATGCACAAGAGTAAAATTAATAGATGATCATCCTTTGAAATATCGAGAAAATTTAGTATTTTTAATGACCATGGATATATCATTAAACACCGAAGTATTAGAGGCACTGATAGAAAGAAGGTACATTAAAACCAAGGCATGTATACGGAAAAACTATTTAGAAGGGGAAATTAATATAAAGGAACTATATAATATAAATATTATGGAAATAACTATTAAAAATCACATAGAAAATGCTGCAATGAAGAATGATATAAAAAATAGTATGAAAGATTTTAAACTAATGTGCTAAAGAAACAATATAAATAGCATAGAAATTATTAGAGACTTACAAATGTTAAAGAATCCGAATGAAACTATTTAATCGAAGTATGTAATGGGATATTTGATAAAAAAGAAATTATTATCGCATTAATAAATGACAACTTATCCATTCCAAAAGTACAAGACAGATACGCAATAATAAAAGAATATCACGAATCAATAATAGGGGGTCATAGAGGGATTACAAAAACTTATAAAAAGATAGCAGCTGATTATTATTGGAAAACTATACGTCCAGAAAAAGAGCAGTTTATAAAAAATTGCCAAAAATGTTAAGCACATAAATTAATAAGAGTTAAAGCTAAAATGACAATGGTAATAAGTGACACACCTTCATACGCATTCAAAAAAATGTCAATGGATTTTTATGGATCTTTAACTAAAACGAAAAACGAAAATAGATATATACTAACAATACAAGGCCTATTAACTAAATATTGTACATTGGTACCGGTAAAATAAACAACTGCTAAAGAAGTAGCCAGGAAATTAACAGAAAATATGATAATCTATTTCGGACCACTTTCATCAATATTAACAGATCAAGGAACTCACTTTAGAAATAAAACATTAGACGAATTTGTAGAAATTTTTGGCATAGAAAAATTCAGTACGACAGCATATCACCCACAATCTAATGGAAGCATTGAAATGATGTACCACACAATAACAGAATATTTAAAGAGCTATGTTGAGAAATATGATAAATGGAATGAGTGATTAAGTCTGTGTCAGCATGCTTATAATTGCACAGAACATGATACAACAGGTCATACACCTCATGAATTAGTTTTTGGTCGAAAATCAAGGACATCTTCGGAATTTAAGAGTAAAAAAGATTCGAAAAATTATAATGAATTATAACAACGATTAGCAGCTGTTTTAGGTCAACTACAAACTATATCAGGAATGAATTTGATACAGTCCAAATTTAAATCTAAATATTATTATGATAAAAAATGTAATATTAAGCATTTTAGGGAAGGTAAAATGGTATATAGGCTTAAGAAACCGAAATTGGAGAAAATGCATAAACAATATATTGGACCGTATGAAGTAGTTATAGTTAATTATAAAAAAAATAATATTACGTTAAAATACAAAAAGGGAAGGCGGGTATTATATATAGATAAAATAAAGAGATCCAATGAATTAACAAATAAAACTTTAAAAATTAATCCATAAATTAATTAAGGATTAAAATAATTACTCACATTTTATCAATTGTAAATTATTAATAATTAATAAAAAAAATTAAATTAAATCAACGTACCTGTAAGTATGGGAAAATTATTATTAAACAACGTTATAAATGGTTATCGGTAATTATTATATACATATCAAATGAAGACTAGGAATACAGAACATAAGCAACAAGATATGCCATTAATACGGTAGACAGGATATTTAATCTAGACACCACCCACAATTGACGAAACGAAAGTACAAACGAAAACAATACATATTAGACGCTAATCATTGGCCAAAACAAAAGGAAACATAATTCGACACCTGAAGTAACGGAATCAAGAGATAGATTATTATTACACCTTGATTCTAGCAAAACTTTTTATTAATAAGAAAATGAAATATTATTAATAATTTAATAATAATTCAATAATGCACATTTTAATTACAAACAAAATATTTTTTATGGAAAAATTATCCTTTAAATCTTTTTAAATCTTTAAAATTTAAAAATAATCAAAAAAAATCAGAAAACTTTCAAAAAAAGAAGATAAAGATAATAATAACTTTTCAATATTTCAATTTAATTATTTAAATAAATAATTAAATAAATGGAAATAAAAAAATTGGGGTTACCGGGATTCGAACCGGGTGCCACAGCGTGCCGGGTGCGAGTTTTGCCTGTCAGTCATATAGACCATTATTACATAATTATAAACCTATATATATTAGTATGACACAACTAAATCATTACGAAATATTTCTTTTTTCTTTTGGAAATAATTCCTGACGTATACTAAATGATGAATAGACACATCAATAGTATTGCTAAATAACTGACGAAAATTAGACACAGCATTTTTTTTGGCATTCGTCAAAAATATGCAAAGCTAAAGGAGGGGATAAAATAAATTTGTTGTAAAAGAAAAATTATTTTATTCATTTCGACACCAGCTTTCCAAGCAATCATAACGATATACGCAATGCAAAAAATCAACTTCGGAATAATTTCGGCCATGAGTCTAGAGCAAAATTTTCAACATTCTATGGATAATAAGTGTAAGTGTAAAATAAATTTACAAAAAGGAGTGATATTTCTCAAAAATTAAGGGGTTAGGCACAGTAAACAGATGTCAAAAAATGAAAGATGATTTTTAGACTCTAAAATAGAGTTGAACTAGGATGAATATGTATTATACTTCTATGTATGTTACGCGAAAATTATCTGCTACGAGACAGACCTCAAGACTATATATATTATATAGAGCTAAAAAATAGCAAGAGTAAAAACGAGTAACGAGGGACTCGTATATATCACCTCACTAAAACTTTTCATTTTAAGAATCTAGAATTTGGAAGTACACCACCTAGTGGCTGAGAGATGTACTACATAGCGCGCGAGATTTGAACAGCGCGATTCCATAAGAGTTGTATTAACTTTTTTATTTCTCAAACAGTAAGAATGGACTTGGGAAAATGGAGTTACGGCACTCTGAGACCTAGCTATAACTTCCTTATTGCCTACAATATCCTATGGAATATGCCACACATCAGGCATACCATACAGGAGCTGCAAAGAAGGCTTAGGAACAACACCGTACTTCATCTTTATGATCTAAAAGGTGATAACGACAACAACCAGCACAGTGGAGCCTGGGAAGAGCCTCAAGAGGATAACAGCAGTAAGGCACGCAATATTAAATTATGATCATAAGAAAACAAAAGAAGCAGAGCGAACGTACGCCTAGCTTCTGTATGAAGAAAAAGACTGATAGAAGTTATTGGCTCTTATGAAAAAAGATATATATCATTTTTTTTCTTTTCAATATTTCTCAATTTTAATACTAATTATTATTGATTTATTATAAAAAAATAAACAAACGAACAAATAATAAATGATAATAATAATATATAATAATAAATATATATTATAAGTAAAAAAAAAAAAAAATGAAAGGGGTTAACAACAGAATAGGACTCGAATCGCTGTGCTTCAGGTTGGGAGATGCACGTCCGATCAACTGAGTCACGGACTACGCTATGGAGTATCGACACGGCTATGAAGTTATAGTGTAAATAAAGACGACTTTATACAATACTGGACCGAGTTGTATTATCATACGTGGGACAGTATATCACTATCATTACATATGGGAAATTTTTTTAAAGTAATTTCATTAAGATAACAACATAAATCAAGAATTGGCATAATAAAAAATAAAATATCCTTGAAACAAAAAAATCCTTTTGGCACAAACAAGGGAAAACGAAAAAACTTACAGACCTCCATGAGAAGTACGACCCATTAAAATATAAAAATAAAAAAAAAATATAAATAAACAAGGGCAAGAATGTGCAGGTATCACATAGAACTGTAAACTTATAACGACAATATTGCTGTGTATGTAGTATAATAATACCCCTTAACGTACCATTAACATATATAAATGTCAGTCCTTATCTAACAGCTGATCATCGAGTCAAATATTTATTACGCAAATTCAAATACAATTGAAATTTAATAATAAAATTAAAGTTAAATCTTGTTAAAAATTAAAACGTATACATGTGTAATGAAGGTGAACTTCCTAGTTGATATATTATAATAATAGTTTGTCAATATTACAGGATACATAGACAAGTTTATACTTATGAATTCCTGAAACCAATAGAAAATAACATTTGGTTATTTATTGAAAGGTTATCTGAACTACACGAATCAAGAACAGATTGGAGAACAATACAGTATTTAGAGACGAATGAAAACCAAATAAAATATTAACGTTTGATAACACTAATAAACAAAATTATAAATAAATGCATGAATGAATTAAGAAGGGAAATATGCGGACAACGTTTTAAAGGTCTACAACTTCTTATAAGGGAAGAGGAGTACAATAAAAATTACGTAAAGCCTATGATGAGAAGAATGAGAAGTCAATGGACAGTGGCACCATTCGTAGAAAAAATTAGCAAGTATTTATTTGGAACAATGGACGAGGAGTCAGATAGCGAAATTAGGAGATTAATAAAAAACGTAGGGAAAGAGACAGATATATTAACGCAGTTATTAGTCAACCAGACAGAAATAATAGAGAAAAGACTACATCGGGATGACTAAAAATCTTATATTCTGCAAGAAAAAATAAACAATATCATTGAATATATTATACCAATTGGTTTTCTCAAGTAGAATGGGAGAGAGTGGTTTCCCTAGCGGTCGAAAAAGTATAACTGTATTTGAGAATATGAAGGCAGAGAGGGAAAGTTTTGAAAAGAAACCAACTGGGAGAGGTACTAGAAGATGAATAAGATAGGCAACAATATACTCTATGAGAAAGATTAAGAAGGTAAACATCGAGAAAGTAGAGGCATAGAAGAAGAACAAAAACATAAAAAGGAGCTGGAACATAGAGAAAGAAAAAGAGAAGAAATGCAAAAAGAGAAAAATAAAATTTATGGAATGGGTGAGAAAGGAGAAGGCTCAAGTAGGAAGGATAATGGAAGAATAGGGAAAGAGGGAAAGGAAATGTGAGAGAAAATAGGAGAAAAAATCGAAAAGGATAGAGGAGGAAGTGAAATAAATGAAGGAGACAATGAAAGACTGAAGTAGACTGCAGGCCAGTAGTATAAGAAAGAATTAATTGGTTGGAGTACAAAATAGTAAGCATAGATTGGCTTTTTCCTTTGGTCTGGATTAGACAAAGATTTTTTATGTTAGGACACGCAACAAAAAATTCTATAAAATATTTTAACGTCCCGATAATTTAAACTACACTTCATTCCAAGACTTTTGTGTTATAAATTATTTGAGTTCACGACTACGACTTCTAACCGGAATTGAATAATGTAATAAAGATAATAGATTGCTTTATCATAATCTAAGACTAATGACTGCAAAAGGGTTATATGTAACAATAGTACGTAGATATGAAAAATAATTTCAAAATAAAACAGGAAATAAATAATTCTATTTCATCATAGAGTAACACGAAATACTACGAAAGAACACGATCATAACTAAAATCGCATGATCGGCTTGGGCCATTCACCTATGAACCAATGTTAATAATTAAGAAGTAACATGGAAGGGATAAAATTACAAACGATATAAAAGACAAAGAAAATATGTAGAAAGTGAGTTTTACTGTTGGAACTTGTATATTTGGAATTAAGGACACTCCAATTCTGAAAATCTGGAGTGGTGACAGACTGCTGCCTTTAAGAAACTGCCCACATCGTTTATTCGAACTATATATTTCTAAGCTACAATCGCTGTGAATAACTATCACGCAAATAATATTAAGAAAATACCATTTAATAATTGTAACTATTTTGTAAAAAATCTATTTTATTATATTATTTTTACTTAAAATATTAACAATACTGTGATGAAATATATTTTTATTTTTTTTCATCACTAACCTAGAAGAAATAAATATATATTAATTAATAATGTTAGTAAATAATTTTGGGGGATATAGAGGGTAAAGGGAAAATAAGAAAATAAAAAATAAATGAATATTCACGAATCCTCCTCGGGAGTAGATGTGTGTTGAAAAGAATTGTAGTGCAGTGGGAATGTTGTCGTTGTTTATCAACTGTCACGAGGCCGGCCGGCATTTTGAATGTGACCAGAATTCTTGTGGAACTGATGCGCTCCCTATCCCCCGTAGTATGAGTCAGAGTGAGAAAGAGATAGATAGTATGTAGTGTGAGAATATCCGTATATATCTTTTTGTTTGAAAATTAGTGTGTAGTAGTGAGTGTTGAATTAATTTTGTGCCTCCACGAGGTGACCGGTAATCCCAATCACGGAATTACCGGCATCTTATAGAAATTTTAAATAGTGAATGAAATCGTGCAACTTTGCAGCGTTTTTCGAACGACCAATGAGATTACACGATTTCGAAAAGCACAGGACCAGGGGGGAGCTTGAAGGTGTGTAACTAATCAAGGACAGGGTTACACACAAAAGCTCAGGTATAATTATATAAAATTTCAAAAAATTATAGTAGTGTGAGTTTGGAAATTTGGCATCCTTTGGAGAAGAAAGGAAAGCCATTTTTCAGTTATTATATTGCCTTTGAGTAATACGTGCTGTTAAAAAAAGTGTCACATAATAGTGATCTGATTCAAGCCAAAAGTAAGTAATCTTTGGAAATTACAATCTGGTATATGGAAACGAATTGATTTGATACCACTGGAGAGAGAGAAAGGAGCGAGTAAGGAATAATTTATTCATAACAATTGTTGTAATAACACTAATCGAACACGAGAAGGAAACAGGAGCAGGTAGCCATTTTTCTTTGTATCATATTTATCATTAATTATTTTATTATTACGAGGTTCAACTAAAAGGGTAAGCAATTACGTTATCATTTTTTTATTGAAATAATTGATATATATATACAGGTAATTTCGCTACCTAATTTTATACTTGTATTTTCATATTAAAATTCGTAATAGTGTTATTTAAAATAATAATTAAATGCAATCGATGCTCGGTAGTGTTAAGTAGCTTGAAGAGTAAATTATAAGAAAAAAAATACGAGGTAGTGTAGACCACGAGGGTTTTGTCGGCCCGACGGCAAAATTTAACAGCGGAACTCGTCCCGATTGTGAAAATAAAAGTTTGAGAATACTGTGCCGTGAATAATAGTGAAAACAATTTTAATATAAAGAGTGTTAAGAAAATTAAAATAATCAAACTGTTAACGCTGCTCAGGAATTTTCGCGTAAAGTGAAATTCGCGGTATTACAATAGTATATTAAAATTATAAACTAACCAAAATATTAAATAAATAAATAATTATTAAATTAAAAAATGTCTTAATTATTCATTTATTTATGAATTACATTCTGAGACGTAACAAAATGTTCAGTGGTTCGTTCGAATAGTTGCGAAATATTCGAATTCCCATAGTAACACGCCAAAATAAGAGAAGAAAGTGAGGTGGAGCTAAAGAGGCGTTACATTCTTCTTATAACTTTAAAGTGAGCAAAATACAAGTAACCAGCCAAGCATCTAGAAATAAGAAGCAAAAAAGAACAAATATAAATTATTTTTCTTTATTCGACTTCCATTTCCAACAAGATGCTGCCGGAATAAAAGATCATCAATTAGGAATCATCTAGGACGTAATGAAATTTTTGTAGGCTACGACGAATAGACGATGGTAAAATATACTTAGTGTAATAGTTAATTTATGATAATTTATTGTAATAGGTAATATTTACTTAGAAAGCTGGTGCATTGAATAAATCATAAAAAATGCGCGTACAAAATATAAGTATTTAGTAATTATTTTGACTTTTCGTTTCAAATTTTAATTTCTTGTTCATGTATTATTTATGTTTTATTAATATTTTGTATTGTTAGTCACTTAATTTTCTTGTTTTATGTTAATTACATACAAATTTGATTTAATGAACTTATTTTAGTTTGAGTTGGGATTTTCTCAAACAAAAAATTCTTCCATCCGACGGTTGCGTCACATGTTCAGTTACGATAATTACATAATCACTGATTCCTTTCTTATGGTCGAGGCACGTATTGTACTCACACTGTTGTTCAAATTTTCAGAAGTACATTGGATTTTTGCAAATTTTTCGTGTGTTAAATTATTGTTATTTTATTTTATTGTTTTATTTATTTCCCTATTTAGTATTAAAAAAGATTTTCATCAACCCACCCAATTGATAATTTAAATGAATATTTGATTAAAAAAATTTAAATTACTATAGGAAAAGAATAAAGAAATTATGATAAATTTAAATTGAACAAATTCTAAAACGAATAACCTTAATACCAAATCTAGCCGCATGCTTACAGATCTAAGATTGCATACTAATACGCGCTTAACAACTTATACTTAAACATACTAATTATTCATTTATTCATTCATCCATCGATTCATCATCTTCTTCATTTTCTTGAAGGTCTTCCTCCGCGATGGAGATTCCAAGTCCGTCATCATATAACTTAGTCGGTGTAAGCGGCGCCGAGCATCCCGCTTCCTGTCTTTTCTTCATTCCTTTCAGGCCGCTGACTGGCTGGGATATAATAACCAGATACACATCGCTTGCACGACGTCCATGGCGAGCCAGAACGGATGATTGGTTTTGTTGTCCACTAGCACGGGTTGGTACATTACTCGACCCTTTATTTCGATTTTCATTATAACAGTGTAGATTCTGTCAATGATTTCCTGCCTCACAATGTTGACAGGTATCTTCGCGGGGTCATAGATAACAGAAAGTCGTTGCCTCCTGGGTATCATATTCGCCAGACTGTTACTAGCTACCGAGACGCTCACCCGTATCCCGCATATCCACAAACTTTGAACCGCTTAAAAATCGTTGTGGTAAATTAGTGGGTATAACGGATGATCTTTGGGGATTTGAAGTGGAGTGTTATTGATTTTTCAGCCCACGTAATCGTCTTCCATATCTTATCATTAAAATCGAAATGCCGATGAGTAAATCAAGGGTCTCCGGGTCATCCGCCCTGGGATGGAAGAACTCTTACTCATACTGACTTCGATAAGGTTTCGAGTATCTAATCTTCCATGGTGATTTACCTACCATATCTGGATTCTACGGAGGTTATTGTAGGCGTTGTTGTTCTCCTTAATAGCCTCACTTCCAGTGGTATACGGTGTCGTGTTGGCCCTTATAACCTAATTTATGTTTACGGTAACGGATACGGCTTACGGTATTTCAATATCTTCTCCTCAACTGCGATCTCAATGAGGGGTCGTGTCAATCCGGATATTCGCTTTGGAATAAATTTTTCCACGGTGTTTTCGTCCTCTTATATCGTCGACAATGTCCTTTCATACGTATGGCGTTTAGTTCATCTTGTCTCCGGCCGGGGAACACCAGGAAATTACTAGAGATTAAATTAAAAATTAAATTAGAAATTAAATTAAAATTATTTTAATAATTATATAATTATTAAAAATTATATAATTTTTCGGCGCGCTTCATTTTCTTTTTTTCAGTTTATCTCAATCTGATCGCAGTTATATGAGCGAGACTATGCGAGTCTCTGTTTGGGTGCCATGTAGTATTTCACTCTGCGCCGAGATATAGCTCGCCGGTATCCAGAGTTCGTTTATCGGGACGGGTTTCAGGGTGGGTTTTGAAATAATTAGTGCAAGCAAGAATTTACGAAAGTACATCAATCTTTAATCAGAAATACAAAAATGGTCTTACAATAAAGATCATAAATCGCTGTAGTTGACACGATTTCTCAGAGGGAAAATTCCACGGTACCTCGATATAATTTTATCAGAATGATTTGCAATTATACGACATAATTTAACAGAATAATTCACGGTGACTCTTTATATTTTAACACAATGATTTGTGGTAATTCTATATACTAAAAAGAGATCATTTTATTATAATAAAAACAAAAAAATAGTTTTGATGCGAGATGATTTCAGTATTTTTCGTAGCCCGACGATAGGTTCTGTCAGGTAATTCGGTTTTGTTCGCCAATGGTGAGAAGTAAGCTTTTCGGACTCCATTTATTTTCCCCATGTTAACACGGCACGTCTAGAGGTTCCGACATACCAGGGCACCTCTCAACAGTCGCCAAAATGATCCCAGGAGACGGTCAGGATAGAGGAACGAGACAACTGATTCTATACCCAAACCACTGTCCCGCATCGATGGATCAGTCAATCACCGAGCCTGGGAGTGGGGGGTGCCACTGAGCTACGCAGTAGCTGGGCGGCTATTTCTTCCGGCTGCGTACTGGTGGTAGTGACATCAAAAGGTAAAATTGGGAAAAAATTAAATGTGTTATATGATTTTTGAAGCTGGTTAGCAGCCGTAAGTTCTTCAAGTAGGTTAGAAATGAAATCAGAAAATAGAATGGGAATTGAACTAGAGGATATCAACTAAAAAATGGTTTGAATTTTGAATTTTCCTAATTAGAGAGCCAATCTGCATTAAAGTGTCAAGCATTATATTGGTTTCATAGTCACATAACATGTTTATGAGGTTAGTATAAAAGTTACTAACCCCCATTGATTGGCGAGTGTGGTGGGCTATAAATAGATACACTAAATATTAAATTATAATTACAAGAAGGATTTCACAGAACACATATTGTGGATGGCCAGGTTGAGAAAACGAAATATTTATCGACTCTGTTCTTTTTATTTAAGTAATTCGTGAATGTATAAAACTATACTATCTCCCTGTATATTCCGATAGCAACGAAGCAAACTATAGCCTTCCAACGTTACAAAATTATCTTGTATTTGAGTATTTACATGTATTTAGTATAAAGGGAATGTTTGATGCGTTTATTTTTATATACACCAATCTATTTCTTGTAAAAACCGTAAATTTGTGTTTTTAGTTTAAACTCATCCCAGTCTTAAAAGTTTATAAGTTATTGGAGAAAGTAGGAAATTTGTGTTAATTAGTGAAGCCAAAATAAAATTAATTCTCAATATTAATCTAAAGATGTTGGTAGGGTAAATTAATTTCTTTTTGAAACTCCTATTCTATAGAATTTATGCGAGACTGTATGGATTGTGTTACCTCGACTATCCAACTATTGATCTGCTCCATTATATTATTTATCAAGTTCATGTGTTCTTTTTTTAGCAAGTTATCCATAGAAGAAGTTATTGTCTGTAACATTTCATCCATAAGAAATGCCTGAGATAGACACTAACTTGACGCATACAAATCCGTTGAACTAGTTTGGAGTGAATCAAAATGTTATGGTGGTGGAGGGATGTTGGAAATATTAGTGTTTATATTTATGTTGGTTTCATTAATACATTCCATATATGTCTTGTTTTAGTCCTATCTTTACTAATTACTGTTTTAAATTTTTCTTAAATCATGTAAGTAAACTTATTGCATGATTCACAGTACTGTTGTTTTTGTTTAGATTTGAAGTTTTTATAGTAGATTGCGCAGATGACATTCGATATATTCATATTGAAGCCTAGTTAGGTTTTTTAGAAAATTTTTTTTTATTTAAAATTAATTTTAATTTTAGTGTTAATAACGCTCAACAATTTATATTATAGTTTCTTATTTAAATAGGCTAGTTTTAAATATAATTATTAGTATAGGGCGTGAATAGTAAGTATAAGAAGTAAGTATAAAAAGGTAATAACTAAAAGTAGTGTTTAGTGAATTCAATAAGCTCTCTGGAATGTCCGAAAATGCAGAGAGAGATCACGTCTTGTATACGTTTACGACTTTCTCGCGACCGCGAGAATCTTTCTTTTAATTACAATGCCTTCATAAGTATTAGCGCTCTCTCTCTCTCTCCTTTATGCTTTTCAAACATTCCAGTGCGTGCCTTATTTTTTCTCCAAAAAGCTTGTGACGGCAGAAGCTTTTCGTTCGTCGTTGAATTCACACGTGTTTTTCGACCGGTTCTCTCGTGAACGTTGCGTGCGATTTTCACTGTGAATATTTCACTTCTCATTATATTCAATTATATTGTTACACTATTGTTTTAATATATTTTTGTTATTTAATCTCAATATACGGTGGTGATTGTTAATTTCAACATCCTTTCCCTTGTATTGTATGCTAAAGAGAATTATCGCGAAAATTTTATCGCGGCCTTTTCAAATTAAAGGAACAAGTAGAATGACTAAAAAATATATGTATATCTAAATAAATTATTAAAATAGTAATATAAGTTACATCTATGATGATCAAACAAAACGCTGTTTTACCAACTGCTTTATAAACAATTAATTGTTAATTTTAATATGAGCTGTTATGAAGCAATGCCATTGTACATTGTAATAAGATCGTTCAAATTACGCCGATTTTCGAATGACGTTATCTATAAAATTTAGAAAAACTAAGACGTTGTATTATCAACAGCTTTAAATAGAATTAATTAATAACATTGATAAAAGCTATATATAACAGCGGTGTTAGTATATAACGAATAATGCTCGTTACAAATACGCCTTCTTTGTAAATGTCAATGTCTATAAAAGAATTATTTTCGGACTCGATGCTTCTCACAACTGCATTCTGAAAAAGTAGAAAGTCTGTCGTAATATACTTTGAACTCCTTCCGATAATAAATACAGGTGCAGTGAGCTCAAGTTGGCTGAAAAATTCGAGTAATTGAAGCTTGTCTGAGAAGAATTTTATACTTTTATGAAAATGATCAAAAACTTCTTTGTAGAAAAATCAGAAAGCGATGTACTCAGTTGTCAAAAAAACACTTTACACATTCACGATCACTCTGGAACTCCTCCATAATTCGGAGTTACACTTCAAAAGACTCACAAAATTAGATATATAATATAATATAAAGCAATAGCAATGTATAAGGTATGTATTCCTTATCGTTCACACAGAAAGATCCCTAAAAGACCAAAAGGGAAGAGGGAAAGAGAAAGAATGAGTGAAACGAGAAGTATGAGAAAGTATATTCGACCGATTTGAAGAATTGGACAACTGATTTTTCAGAAAAAAAATAATCAAATCCGGTAAATCGGTACTGTTATGATTCAAAAAGTATATCTTTGTTTTTCATTTAATCGTAGTTAAGTGTAAAAAAATATAAAAATAAAAAAGGTTTTATCATATTGTTTTTTCTCTCTTTCTCTGTCTGGGAATGGTAAAACTTTGACAAATTAAACATCGCCAGTGCATTATTTTGTATTTTATATCAACTGTGTATATATTTTTGGAGTGCTGCTTTTCATTATAGAGAAGCTCCAGTGTAACAGTGAAAGTACAAAATGTTTTTTACCACTTGGATACATCGCTTTCTATCGATTCCCAAATAAATATTTGATAATTATTGATAATATTTGACAAAGTTACACGGTCTTGTACTTGTTTAAAATAACCACTTTCCAATTATAACAGCTATTTGAAAACAACTTTCAATCAAAGGCAAGCACTATTGTACTGGAATACTGGCTACATTTGTATTATTTACTAAATTATCGGAAGGAACCCGAAATAGAATACGGTCAGCTTCTCACTATATTATAACGGTATGTAAGTGCAGTTGTGAAGTGTAACAAATCCAAAATAATTCTATTATAGACATCGCTACTTGGAAAATCGGAATGATTTTAACGAATATTTTATATAGTACATTAGCGCCGTTATTCATTTCAAACATTATTATTATTATTAATTTAATCGAATTCAAAACGGTTGATAATACAGCGCTCTAGTTGTTCCAGATTTATAGACAATTATATTGCAACGAGACTCCTCATTGCTAGAAGTTTCAAGAAGGTTCCGTGCCCCCTCTCGAGACTTCAACAGTTAAGGTCCCTCGCGGACCACCGTGCTTTGAATGCAGTGCGGTCTAAGATATCCGAAAAATCATTGTTAAGCAATTCTATTTGATTGCTCGTTTTGTATTTGGATTGCCCCTTGCGTTTCGGGTCAATATTGTCAACTAAATTAATTGTTAAGCAATTTTATTCGATTGCTCATCCTGTAATTTTGAAAGAAAAATGCACATGGCTCGATATTCTGCGGCAAATGTGTAAATTTTCGTCCGCTGCAAATTTACCATTTGTAGTAACCATCCGTAATCTTAGCTCGTGATCTGTATCCCTAGTTGCACCAGGAGTTTGTCTTGTTCCCGTTAACCTTGCTTAGAATACCGTTGCCGTATATTGAGCTATCCCGTATCTTTCATTTCCCATCACGTATTATAATTTATTTACTTGTGTTTGTTCAACAAAACAAAATTAATGAATCGAAATCGGTAATCTATCCGAAATGTCTGTGGGTATATAAAATTTGTAAAGTAATTATTTAAGATAATTACTCGGATTTCGGATAGTCCGCGAGATTTTGTATATCCGGGTCGACTTTATTATTGTTTATGTATATGAGCCCTTACTGTGATCATGAAGACAAGTACATGAAATTCTAAATATTATTATATCTTATTTTAATCATATTTATTCAACGTGTCGTTGAAATTGTATTTATTTATGTGAATGGTTTTTATTAAACGACACCTTCCCGGTGACATTTATTTATTTAAAACGTATTTTTTTTATTTATGACACCTTGTGAGCAACGTTCCGAATCCCTAGCAGACCGGCTGTCGTCTGTCCTGGCGAAATCTATCTTTTCTTCGACGAGAGCTCGACTTCCCCTTCACCCGTGAAGGGCAAACGGAGCCGTCTTGTTACAATATACATTCAAAAATATTAATAAAATATTGCGTGGTACAAAAGCGCCGCTGTTTATCTATGTCACTTTATGTATTATCAATAATTAATGAAGTTGATAATACAGCATCTTAGTTTTCATTATTGTAATTTTTAATTTAATTATTGGTTATGTAATTTATATGATTCTTAATATTATTTAATCTATATTTATATTTAATGAGTATTATTTTAATTTATTTAGTATTATATTCGATTTATTTAGTATGATTTAATTTATTATAATATCTGTCAGTATTTTATTAACTATTTTAATTATATTTAAATTGTAGTTGTTATAAATGAATCAATTAGAATTAAATTATATAAATAAAGAGGAGTGAGAGCTAAATAGGAGATTTACGAGGTAAAATACAATAAAGGCATTATAAACGCTCTCGCGAGTGAGGGGAAAAAAGTCTGCACAAACTTAAAATACTTATATTTACGATTAATCGTTGCAGGGAGGGAACTCTTGCTGCGACCTCACTTAATCGGTATCCTCCACATCTCGTGGTGTTACTCAGTGCTACATGTGCTAACCAAGGAATGCACGCGACTGCTGGAGCTGGGTTGCTCACAAATGATAGGCATTGGTGGAACACGAGCCGAGCGCTTATGGAGACGAGTCCGGATCAACACCGCAGATATATAATAATATTTACATACGCGCACACAAACGCACGGTAAATCATGGTGAAAATCAAGAGACGTAAAACAATACAAAATGCTAGGTTTTCGTGCGGAAGGAATTTTCCTCTCACGCAGGTCTACAAACTTGCAATAAAATTAAGGTCCACCCCGCTAAAAAATAATATTATAATAATAATAAATAACATTAAGGAGTGCAGGTACGAGAAAAAGCACCGAATAATTGTTATATATTTAGTCATTACTTAATTAATTAGTCTTAAAGTATTATTATTGTAGTTATTATATATTATATTATTTTTTTAATTGATTAGTGCTCTACTTACCGAAAATAATATTTTCTACTTTTAATCACGTGCAACAATCAAATATTCTGACTAAATCAATAATATATGGAAATTATCACGTTTAGTCATAATATTTAAGTTTTAAAACTAAATTGAGCTCAATATGAATACCTCTAATTTAATATTTACTGTTTGCCATAAAAGTTTTACTCAAAAACAAAAACAACAGTATTGTGAATTGTATACAAAAACTAGCAACATACAATATTTTAGCGATTCCACCAATAAATCTCTGTTATAAGGTAATTGTATAGAGATCTGCTCCTAATATCCTATCCACTTTTTGTAGAGTGTGGTATTCAGTATTAAGGATCTGCCAATTACAATTTATGAATGTGAAGCCTATTTTTTTAATAGTTTAGATAATAAATTTTCAATAGTTTCAATATAGGAAATAGACACATCAATTCAGAAAGGACTACATCGAAATATTGACATTGAAAGCTTGAATTAGTATAAGATCTAACCGTAATAGCAACTTTACTGTGGACTGGTGAAGTAGCCTGACTATCTACCTCGCCAATATCGCCAATATCAATATATAGAAACTGAACGCCGATCTACAGAAAGCTGATATGCAAGTCGTTCGGAAATAAAACATCTTTGGGTCCCTGAATTTATCAAAGCTCGAGTTGAAATTCTAAGATCGTATGTTTCAAGTGACATTATTTGTTAATGAAGTTAAGATAACATATATTTTATCAAAATGTAGTTTGCTATCATGCTTCTGCTTGCATACAAGGAACAATTCAGAGATTTATAATAAGCTAGTGAATACGATTTTTCTAAGTATTTCAAACATAAATTTGCTTTTTTGCAACTCAAGAAATGATTCTGAGCAGACATATTTTTAAATTTATTACACATATGTATAAAGTATTTCTTTTGACAAATATAATACACAGGGATTATTCGAATTAAAAGAAGCCTCAATTATACCGATTGTGATAGCTAAGATTGACTCATTCCATTGGGATTTGAATTTGAAGATTTATTGCTGGAAGAATGAACATCACGTAATTCGGTCTGATTACGTGCTTGATAAAGAGACTATAAACGACTTTGAAGGAAATTGACTAAATTAGATTAATTGTAGAATTCTTGTTTACTTTCATGCGTATGTTGATCTAATTATTTAACGATACAATGAACAGTTGGCGACTGGATTAAGCCTTTCATATGATTAACGAGACGTTTCCGAAAATTATCGTAAGATTTTGTAAGCTTTTCCCACACAACTTGTAAATTCACTTTAGTTAATTCTATACCACGTAGCCGGGTGGCTGCTTTGCCTCCTATGGTGCTGAGTAGATATTGCAAGTTATCCATATCTAAATAATCGAGTTTATTTATAATTAGCAACGTGAACAGTTGTTTATAAGATTTCCATTGATTTGAATCTACAGAAATGTAGATAAGGCAATATGTATAACTTTATGTATTCCTGAACGACAGAAGAATTTGTAAGCTTTTCATAAGAATTAGTCTCAGATTTGGATACTATTTCCACACGCAAAGCTTCAATTTAATTATTAATCTTAGCAAGTGCATTGATGTACAGTTTTTCCGCTTAATAATAATAATTTTTTTGGCAAAATAATCATAATACTTGAATTTCTTCGATAATGAAATCAACTCATTATTTCGCGAATTTAATCATTATAGTAGCGTTTAAGTAATTAAAGTTGCGCTTTAAAATAAGAAATTGTATGATTAGATGCAATTTTTTTATTCATAGCATTTTTTAAAGAATTGTGAGGAAAATCCTCACTACGCGCTCAGTTTCCGGAACTGAGCACCCACTGTCTCCATCGCTCGAAGCAACGGCGCGCTAGCGCAGGCGCTGTAGCGGTTTCACTCGAGTGGGGACTCGCACCCTCTCTCTCGGGCGCTCAGCAGCGCGCTAGTGCGCTCCGTCACTCGCACGGGTAAGGACGGAGGATAGCTGTTGCTGCGTTATCCCTGTACGCCGCCCTATCAGGCGCTCTCGTTTTAATTAAACGGGAGTTGCCGCCGACTCCCAGGCAGCGTATAAAAGGGGAATACGGCGCGAGCTCAAGAAACTTGAATGGCTCCTACGGAGCCAAGTAGAGCTTTAAAAAAAGGAGAATTTTGTATTTGAAAACAAGCTTTTCAACCTTCTAAAATAAACATTCTTTTTGTGTTTCTAGATTGGAGTGACGGCGCCCTAAGACAACGGATCCTGTTCATGTATTATTTTATACAATAAAGTGGGTGTTTTCTGTAAATCGCGTTTTGTTATTTTTCGCTTACTCCCCCTCCTTTAACAGAACATAGGAGGAGCTAACAACCCTGGGCCCGACGAGTCCACCCCAAGCCGAGGAGTGGAAAAGCGAGCACCCAGGGAGGCTGCGTCGTTACAAAATTAAATAAATAAAAATAAACTTTACCATTTGAATTTGAATAGCTAAAAGGTGAGCATTTTGTAAAATTATAAATGAACGAGACACGCAAAAAAAAATATTCAATTATAAATTTCAATCGGGAAATATTATTTAAATTTAATATAGTAAGATACGCATTTGAGTACTGAACAATAATAATATTTTACAAAAGCGTTTGCTATATAATAATCATAGAATAAAAAATAACACTATAATTGCAAAAGTATTTACATATATAATAAAAAAAATTTTTTTAAATGAAATTAAACTATAATAATTTACAAATTATATATTTAAATAAAGAGCTTTTATAAGTTTAAGACTACGACACTTTAATATTTTAATACAATTGCATGATTTACTATTGAAGACTAAGACTGACGTACAATTAAATTTACTGCGGATAATGCTGAAAATTATTGAAACAATATCGTAATTAAGATTCTTTGATGTGTGCTGGAATTAATCTCTAAAGATTTTCAAGTCGAAAGTGTGGCTTTGATGATTGATAAAAATAAAGACAATCGACAGATTTTCATCGGAATGCATGTGGTCCAATTGAGCGCCGAGGGGGTTTGAATCACATGAGATCTAATACATAGAGCCGGAGAATTTCGTTGATTGATATAAAAATTGGCGATAATATTCTTGAAATACATAAAACCATTATATATTATATAAAAACCACTTATAACACATGAAAAAAGAGGGAATTCAATAATAACCACGCTCTAATATAACAAAATTGTTTGTTTAATTTAAAAACAGTAATAAAACATGTGCAATATGTTATCGCGAGACACAAGGGTAAGATGTCATAGAATAAACGCTTGCCAACTTTTTCTTTAAACTGCAATAAATATATTATTAACAATGATATGACACAATAAAATTATACAATGAATGGCGAGATAGTAAAAAGTAAAAGTACGCGTTACGCTTGGAGGCTATGTATAATTCGGGCCAATTTTAATCGTGATACTCGGACGACAAGTGAAGAGCATCCGTCGTTAGAAGCTTTTTAAAATAAAGACTAGCTCTGAAATGTTTGAAAAGAAAAGGGGATAAAGTACATTCACCTTTGAGGCATTGGTTTTTATAAAAAAAAAATCAAAGACAGGAGCGAAAGTCGTGAGCGTAAACAAAGGTATTGTGATCTCCAATTCGAACATTTCAAAGAACTAACGAAAATCAGTGAAAATACGCATATTTTCACTAAACAAATATTTATTTCATGATTTGAAGAATTTCATTTATAACTATAAGGTGAATTATATTCGAGTGAGTGACTTCATAAAAAAAAATTTTTTTTTTACAAAATCTGAATGAACTGAAACTATTGTAACGTCCTCATAGCTTAAGCAATACTTCCTCGTCTAATTTCAAATTGTTTGCATTATAAAGTTATTTAAGTTCATGATCACAAATTACAAACGTAAATTAAATCAGGTAGTAAAGGTAAGACACAAATTCTTCACGATCCAAGACGAATTATTGCGAAAAAGTCAATTGTAGCGATAGTACGTGGGTATAAACCATAACTTAGAAAAATAATACGAAATAAATATTATAATTAATAATGAAGTGATGCGGAAGATTATGAAAAAGCACAATCGTAATTAAAATCATATGATCGGGTAAATCGTACAGCTATGAACCGATGTTAATAATTCAGAAGTAATATTAAATAAAATGTAATAAAATTACAAAATAAAATTATAAAAATTTATATAGGAAGGGATAAAATTATAAACGATATAAAAGACAAAGAAAATATGAAAAGGCTGCTTTTTACTCTTGAAATTAGTGTATGTTAAACTCAAGTAATAAGTATTCTCTAATCCTGAAAATCTGAAGTGATTACAGACTGCTGCCTTCAAGAAACTGCCTACATCGTTTTTTCGGACTACATATTTCTAAACTACAATCGCTGTGAATAACTATCACGCAAGTAATATTAAGAAATTATGGATTAATTATTGTAATAACTTTGTAACAACTCTATTTTATACTATTATTCTTAATGGAAATATTAATTATAATATATTAAACTTGTAAACTAATAATAATATTATATAAATAAATAATAACTAAATGAACAAATATCTTAAATATTAATTTATTTGCTTGATACATTATGAGATGTAACACTGTAATTACATGAAATGTGAACTTAACCGTGTAATTATTAAATATTGAAGGTAACAGTTAATAATCTAAATCTATTTAATTAGACCTGTAATTCAGACTTGCTTCATATAAAAAATGAACACGCAAAATTTGTTTTCATTATTATTATTTATAGGGATATTTTATTCATGATATACTAGTCGATCAAGCACTTGAAAGAATGAGCAGTTAGTCTATCAATATCATCTGAAACTGCGAAACTTACGACGGCAGAGAACCGTCTTATTATTTAATTAAAAATGATATAAATTATCTTTTGGAAAGACTGCGATTTCCTTTATATTTGTTATTTTATTTGTGCCAAAAAAAAAAAAAAAATAATGAAAATTGATGTACCCATAAAAAAGTATACTACTGTTAAAAGTTCATTGGCGCCTTTCTTCAATTATATGGATAATTTTAAATCATAAAATAGTAAGGAATATCTTGAATTGTGTCTAAAAAATGTAATAGGGCTTGTATTGAAATTTAAAGAATTTCAAGATGAGATAAAAAGGACTATAGCACGTGGGAGTCAGTTCCTATCCTCTACTACATGCGTTCAGTCACCGGGATTCTCTTGTCCACACCCGTAGCGAGTTTTCTGGCTGGTCGGGTGAAGATAAGGGAGAAGAACTGCGGGAGTGCCTTGGGATACTCGCTGCAAAACTGTTCGAATACCGCAATAACGACCGATTCAGGTCGAGTCAATGGCGAGTAACAACCCCCTCCAGAAGGGGCAGGCGCTCTTTATTAACTTGCAACTGGATGGGGTACAGGCGATGGGAAGACACCACTTAGCTGCGCACAAAGCTACTTCCATGCACAGTGGATGCGTAGTGGCAGAGATAATGAGGCAAGGACAGCTAGAATAGGGCTAACGTACTCGAGCCTTACTGCGGCGCATCGGCTGCTGAAATTCTTGTGATAGTTTTTTCGTCAAAATTTTTTTAATAAATGTGTAATAGATTTGAAAACAAAATTTTTTTTTTTCTTTTTTTAAAATAAGTAAAATTATTTCTATTTAATTATATAATTTTATGATTATTTGTTATAATACTATCGCATTAAACAAAAATAATTATAATATTTTGTGTCTACATTGAAATTTAAGATTGAAAACAATTAGAATCGTTATTTTTATTGTTTTACAAATGTTGTTATCCTATAAAAATAATTATGAATTTAACACGTGAATTTGAATTTATTTTTTGATGATTTTGAAGTGTAACTTTAATTAAATACTAATATCCTAAAATATAATGTTTTTACTATAACTGAATGACTATTTTAAAAATTTTTATGATTTTCCCACATCTTAAAGATTCAAAAATATTCTTACCATCTTATTATTCTATAATATAATATTAGCATCATACATACAATTCAAAGAATAACTTTCTTTTTGTATAAAACACAAACTGGGTATATTCTAAACTACAAATTTGATTATCGAAACACATGTATTTGTACGGAACGTATTCACAGAAAAGAAAATTTAATTGACAAAGTTTTGTTCTTTTAAAAACTTTTCTCGCTTCATCTCAACACTTATTCAGAATAATTATTTTATATTTATTATTTCTCCTATTTTTCTTCATATAAGATGTAGACAAAATAATATGTTATACTATAATATTATATAAAATTATCACTAAATCACAACTCTAATAATTACTCAAAAATCATAACCTTACATTTATTTAATTAAAAATTAAAAGTATAGGTTAAATAAAAAAACTTTTGTATTCCATCAAGTATTGGTTACTCGTATTAGAATTTAAATGAATTTTTTTCTTTTGTTTACAATATAAACATTTATAACTCAGCCAGACATTATGTATAATTATATTGTGTACCCTTCTATACATCAATGAAATATTAATATAAAGAATATGCTTGTTATTTATTGCAGTTCTCTTCTAAAAAAACACTTTAACATTGTAAAATAAATTTTAACTTGACGTGACTAGAAGATTTATTTTTGTTTTTCCAACATTCCACATTCTTCTTGTGTTTAATATTTTACAATGAGTTAAAGAATTGCAATATTGTTTAAAATTATTTATGTCATTATATGGGGTTTTTACTAGTATAATGATTAAAACATAATTTTTTTTTAAATTTTGTTATATAATTATAATTATATAAGTATAAAAAAATTCTTAATTTATAATACAATTATTAATTTCAGTAAAATCAGATCAACTAAACGTTGGTGAAATAGTAATGTAAACAATTATCAAATGTTGTTTATAATATTTTTACCTTATCAAACCCATCAAGCATGCTTAGCCTTTAAAAAAATTTTATTGTACAAATTTTTTAGATAAAAATACGTCATACAAATATTATTAGTTTCTTTGCCATTGATAATCAGATTCTTACGCAAAATGCTAACATTTATTATATATTATTTATTATTTAACAATTCAACTAAAGAAAAAGAAATAAAATTGAATAAGTAACATTTAAAGGTGTAAGTAGCAATATAATACTTAATTTTATCATAAAAATAGTCAGGATGTCAAAAAATATTGAAATAATGTTAATAAAGAATTATATATTAAGTCTGTAATGGCGGATACGGCAAAAAAAACGGTCGTGCGTGAGAGTTGTGCCTGTAAAAATGTCTGATTAGTGATTGGCTAAGGTACAATTTAAAAACACGCCCACGTTTGAAAAACTTTGAGCATGCGCAATAAAAAAAATTCTAGCAACATTCAATATGGTAGATCAGAGAAGTAACTCTCTCAATTAAAATGAAAAACAATTATCTTTCCTTTAAGAAAATACTAAAATTTTACTTTTATAAAAATAGTTAAATTTATGTAATAGTATTAATATTAATATTAAAGAATTTAGAAAATTTGTTGTTAATTTTTTGATAAATAAAATAAAAATATGTTTTGCCTAAATTTCGTCTAAATTTTTTCCGCTAATTAATAAAGCAGTTAGAAAAAAATTACGCTACTTTTGTAGCAAACTTTATTACGGACGTCGTAAAAAGATACAGCAAGTATCATAAATAAAATTAATTTGGATAAATATTTTAATATTTTATTCATAGTCACACTATTTATTTTTATATTTATATTTTTAAATGATTATAGTATACGAACTTTAACTTATTATATCAATACTATTAACATTATAATATTATTATTATTATTATACTTACATTATTAACTTATTCATGGGATTAACCATAGATAATATAATTTCTATCCTTGCTTAAAAATAGAAAATTTTGAATAAAATATTTTTATTTTTTTAGGTATGTACCATCTTTCTTTTAAATAATGTCTCTTTCTCCAATTTATTGTAAATCTTGTACTGAATAAGATTTTTCAAAATATTTATTATTATTGATTGATAAAAATTAACTCATTGAAAAAGTAATATTATATGGAAGCTTATACTAATATTCTATAACTAACTATAAAAGAAGAGGCATTCATAAAGTGCTTAAAATGTAGGTAGGGTAAAAGAAAAGTAAAAGAGGGTTGAAGTTTTGTTAAATCGATGTAAGAAAGGCATAGATATTAGTTATTGGATGTGTGGAAATGATGCAAATTCTACAACCAACATATATTTTTGTTATTTACTATGATCATCAAAAAAACATAAATGATAAAAAATAAATTTTATACAACAATATATAATTATATATACGTATAAATGTAAAATATATAGTTATAGGTATTTTAAATTACTTTCTAATTATATTCTTTAATATGCTAATATTACAGAATATAATTATAAAATGATATTAACGTTTTTATTTTTATTAACTTTTATTATGAGATTTCATTTTTTATATATTTTAATGCAATTTTTACAATTAGTTTTACGTAGTACATCATTTATTTCTAGTCTGGAAGTTTCATTTTTATCCTACTTAATTATCTAATTTAATTTTTATCTAATTAATAGTATGATACGTAAACCATTTTTTTTTTTAATTTAACTTGGCAAATTATATTTAGCGTATTGCATATATATTACAAATAACATTTTGATAATCGAATAAGTTATCGGCGAAATTTACTCATCACATGTTCAAAAATCCTTCGCCTTCCTGACCTACGAAGGCTTCGGATTTTTCTGTATTTATTATTTCTATATTTTCGGCACTGAGTTTTCTTCTCGCATTGTGTTCCGATAAATACATCAACATCTGACCACTTATCCTCCATACATTTACGACAACCTAATTACACAAGTATGAAATAGTTAAACTTGCACGGTCACTCTCTCTCTCTCTCTCTCTTTCTCTCTTTCGACTATAGAAAGCCATAATTTATTTATAATTTAGTTAATTCCAAAAATTTAGTTATGTAAAGAAACTCTAATCATAACTATTCTGAAAATCATCGTGTATTTCTACATTATAGCTGTACTATAATGTATCACAAAATCATTAAAAATTAATAAAGGATTTTTTAATTATGAATTATTATTAAAATATGCGTAACAATCATACTTAACAAAAAAAAAAAATTGATCGATATCATCGAAAAAAAACATAAATTTAAAAAGAAGAGGATAAAAAATGTCTGCTCTTGGTAATGTTATGATGCCAGAGACATACAAAAAGAGAGAGAGAGAGAGAGAGAGAGCGCAAGAGGGACTGAGGAAGACAGGAGAAGGGAGAAAGAAAGAGAGACTCCCCCACTAGGAAATTCGAAACCCCCGTCAAGTTTGTGCTTCCAACCCAATAACTTTCATCAACCACAATCAGTTGATATGCGACACTGCGATCGTTCCTTCTTTCTTTTTTTTTTGCTTTCTATCCTCATCTTTGTCCCTATCACATTAATTTATCAGTTAATTATAAAAAAAATTGTTAAGCAAAATAATTTTTAACGTGATTATCCACATTCAATCCGTATGATCGAATATCAATTTGAACGTGAGTTAGTGTGAATCTCCGAGTATGTAGTAAAGAAAAAATATCTCAAATCTCGATGGATCTTGACTGGACTACGATATCGCATCAGTCAGAGCTGGCCCAAATTGCCGGCGATCAGAGCCAAAATTTTCAAAATCAACGAAACGCGGGGAAACTAATAGCAACCACAGGTACAAACATTTTAATTTATATATTACAAATTTTCAAAAAAAAATTCATTTTTTCAAAATCTTACGTTTTATGGAATTTTATTTTTTATTATGCTAAATAACGTTTGTAGAAGAGGTAAAACAAGCTAATACTATAATTATTTGTAATATATAAAATCTTAAATGTAGGCACATATACAATTAATTATAAATAAAAATATAAAAAATACATTGATTATAGACTAATATTATTTTATTTATATAATAACATCCATATAAATTGAATTTAATAAAAAAATATGTTTAATTTTTTTATGAATTGGCCAACATATATAAATTGATATATTTATTAATATCTGCTCATTTAGTTTTTTAATACATATTTTAGAAAATATTAAAATAAAATAAAATTCAAATATTTAAAATTTTTAGTGACTTAATTAATATAAAATTTTCTTTTGTGTTCTTTTAAATATGAATTGCATTGATAGTTCAATTATAATAAGAGTGAATTTAGAAGATACATTAAATGATTATATTATGTATAATATATAATATATATATATAAACTAATCACAATAAATAAATTATAGTCATTATATTGTATGTTACAACTTTAACTACAACATTTTATTCTTTCCGTATTAAAAGTGTTTGTACTAAAAAATAGATTTTTTTAAGTGTTTTTATATTACATATATCTTTTTAATTTTTATTAAAATTTAGACTATAATTTATAAATAAATGGTAAAATAATTTTTATTAATATAATTTTATTAAAATTATTTATTTTTCAACAAATAAGAAACAGTTATTACATAATTTTTTAACATAAAATTATATCTACTACATATAAATATAGTTATTAATAGTTTTTAGAAAAACTTGTATATAAAATATATATATAGACTTACATACAAAAATAAATTGTGTAAAATATAATGGTTAAACATTAATTATATGTATAATATTTTATATAATTTTGATAATGAATAAAATCAATTTATTATAATATTTATTATAACAAATTTGTGCAATTTCATTTAACATAAGAAAATTAACAAAATAAATTCAAACTTATGAAATAATAATTGAAGAAATTATTGGGTTTGATAATGTTTATTGTTTAGACAAAAATTATATTATTATAATGAAATTGATTTTTAATGTTTAGAAATTAAATTTAAATAATACAATAATACTTTGAAGCATATGAATCATGTTGACAGAAAAATTAAACATTTTATTATTAGATAAAAGAAGCACAATTTAAATAGTAATAATGTAATTTTTCATAAAGTTGTTGATACATCAAACATTTAAATATTCTTAAGGTACAGTAAGCGTGATAATTCACAAAGCACAAACGTAAAATATATTTTTTATTAATATTTTTTTAAATATATCTATGTAATCAAGTTTGTATATCTTTCCGTTTTTATTTATTTCTATAGAATTAAATAAAAATAAATAATATAAATTTTGATACAGGGTCAGATTCTCAAAATAATTTTTCAAATTTAATAAACTAAAACCAATACGTTAATTGCACTCAATCAACTATTATTCCTTTATATATTACATTTCCTAATATAAATAGATATTTAAATATATATTTATAGATAGAAAAAGAGAGAGATGCAAATGTTATATAAACAATAATATGAATAATTTTCTACGAGTTCCTATCGTAGGAAGATATTCGTTTCAATGTGTAAATCAAAGATCGAAGTACATTTAGCATATTAGAAAAAATAAAAAGTACGATTAAATGTAACCAAATCAATCTTTACATTTTTGTCAATTATTTTATACGTTAGTTTTAACATCATTTCAGTTTATAAAAATATAAAGAAAAATAAAAGAATAATGGAAAAAACACGTTTCATTTATTTTATTTATTTATTTTTAGTGAATATTTGCAAAATATATAAAAAGTGAGATTTATTGGAGTATAATAGATAGTAGTATGTTTGGTCGATAAGAAGATGGCAACGCCCTATTCATTCACATCGAGACTTTCGCTTTGTTTCCTAAAATTTTTTCGATGTTTGATTCTATATTTTTTAAAATTTTTAATTTCATATTCAAGTAATTATAAAATAGGTCTCAATGATTTTTAAAATCAAAAATATTTGTGAGCATTTTATTTTGTTATTGTCACATTTTTTCAAATTACCAACATTGTAAAAGATCTTTTTATCGAGAAATCGAAATGATGATTAGTTCAAATTTATAGATAAAAATACTATTCGTAAAAAAAAAGAAAATAAATAATTTTTATTTCTATTATAATATAGTATTAGTACTGATGATATTAATAATAATATAACAACAACAAAAATAGAAATAATATTAGACATGGTCATTAATTTTTATCGTTTTTAATGCAATAATGGCACAGTTACTATTTATAGATTTGCGATTATAAAATAGCTATTTTTTGGTTTTAATAAGTTGTATTTTATTTTTTTTAAATATAGCAGTTAATTTTAGTTTCTGACGTAAAATATATTTTTAATCAAATCTAAAAAATGAACACATTCGTCTCATTGAATTAATATTTGTAGGAAGTAGATTTTAATTATTTTATTCGCAATAATACAAAATATTACAAAATCATATCACTCAGTGGTAAAAAATTGTGAAAAGTACGTTATATAATAACTGAAATAACATTGTGTAATAACTGAAACAAGACTAAAATAAAATACGGCAGACATTATACTTTGGTATAGCATTGTTTTTTAACCTCTAATAGAAACTACATGGTGCATCCTCGAAGAATCGAGTTTTTTTTTCATTTTTCGCCTATTCGTCGTAGAAATTTGGGAGAGGTCTTAAAATGTCGACAAACTCTTTCCGCATTTGTCCATTTTTTTTTGTTTTTCGATAATTAGGCGCGGCAGAATTTAATTTCGCGCGAAGGGTGTTTTTCAGTTTTTTGATATGGCGCGATGGAGCGACTACTCTAATTAGCGTTACGCGATAAAATTTGTTTGCAATTAAAAAAAAACAATTTAGACACGTATAAAATGTTGTAAGAAGCATATGGACATAATTGCATGTTAAAATTGCAATGTGGAAAATGGCACAGAGCTTTTAAAGAGGGCCGACAAAGAATCATCGACGAGCCTTGATCTGGGCGCCCAAAAAGCTTTCGAATGGTTAGGAATACCCGGCGCGTGTTATAAATTTAAAATTTGGACTGTCGATTAACAGATTAAGCAATTCAGAAAAAACTGAATTTAACGTGATCTATAGTGTACAATATAGTACAAAAAAAATTTATAAATGTCGAAATTTTTGAAAAACATCAAAGCTGAAGAGTTTGAAATGCATTTAAAATTTGAAAAACACACCTTCAAAAATGTGTTGATATAGGAGGAAACTATTTTAAAAAATTTTAAATTTTTATTTTACCCTGTTTATAAGTCCACCAATAAATCATTTTTCAGAAAAGAAATGTAAGAATTTTTTTTATGATCTTTGAACAAAATATTATCGCGTAGTGATTTTTCGCTAATCGCTTCAGCGTGCCGTATGAAAAATTTGAAATACACCCTTCGCGCGAAGTTAAATCCTGCCGCGCCTAATTTTCGAAAAACAAAATAAAAAAAGGACAAATGCGGAAAAAGTTTATCGACATTTGAAAACCTTTCCTGAATTTCTACGATGAATAGGCACAAAATGAAAAAAAAACTCGATACTTCGTGGATGCACCATGTATGTATTAGTTATCTATGATTGGACGCAGACGATGCTATAGATTGGATATTATGGTTACTCTTATGTTTATACATTATACATTAAATCAAATTAAGTAATAAAACGATTAAATGATTAAGGAATTAATAAAATAGACTAGAACTTGTTTCCGCCGCCCCCTACAAAAAACGAAATCACGGTTATTTACTAAATATTCATATATTATGATAAGGATCAGAATTTATGAAGACAAACGGTGAAATTAGTAATTTAATGTAACTGATAAATACAAGGTTAATCTGGTTTTTATATGTTCTATATGTGGATTAAAATATGATTTTCTCTTTTGCATTACAGGGTAAATAAAGGAGTGGACGAAATCAAAGCCTCGAAAGCTAATGAAGAATAAAGTTGTTTTTATGTGCAATTTTAAATTTATTTTATGCGATTGGCAAAAATGTTTAGAGTGTACTAGCTTGCGGAAGCTATTTAAAAAGATATGTTAACTTTTATCCATTCACATACATTTGAAAAATGCTTTGTATTCTTTCAAGAATCCAGTTGTCTCTTGAAATTCTAAAATGTAATAATTTGATACTGCTGTAGATATAACTGATACTATTTGCAGCAGTTTTCAGAGTTATTGACTGCAGAAAATTTGATACCGTTGATGATTATTCCGTTGGTCTAGAATTCTCAGTTTAAATTCGCCCTACTTCTTTCCTGTGTTAGTCATTTTTGTTGGGCTCGATTGAGATTTAATGGTTTACTCTTATAGGATTGTAGATTCTTATTTAATTTAAGCGATGTTCTTATCAGTCCATATTGGGATTTCTAGTTCTTGCGTTGTAGGAATGGACGTTCGTAGCCTGTCCTACATTCAGTAAATTTTCATTAAGATGAGAGAAGATATCAATAGGATTTAAACCTATACATAAAGCAAATGAAAAAAATACATAATACCTTTTAACAGCTCAAGGGGGCGATATTAACTATTGAGGAATATTTACTTACGTAAATCCGTGTTGAATGGCAGATCAACTAAGTTAACTGCCAAGCACTTTTTACATTTTTCTTACTAAATCAATGAGATACAGTCTCCATTTTTTAGTTACTTCTGTTTTTCTGAATCTTTGTTTTTTTGACTAATTATTGTTTAACATTTCTTAGAATTGAGATAGTATTACTACAAGGATTTTAGGTACTAGTTATTATTACTGAGGCAAAGAATAGTGGTTTTAAAGTTATTTATTTCAATATTTTAAAATAATAAAATTTTTCAGAGTTCAAAAATGCACATTTACTATTTCTTTATGTATATAATATTAGAGTATTAATCATATTGTTATTATATTAATCATATTGTTATTATATTAATCATATTGTTATTATATTAATCATATTGTTATTATATTAATCATATTGTTATTATATTAATAATAATGTATATTACAATATTAATATATTTTAATTATATTTTTTGTTATATTTTATTAATATTTTATTTTATATGATTATTGTAATATCAATATTTAATCATTTCAGAACGAAATGATTTTATAGGAGGGATAGATAACGAAGCATTAGATTTTTCACAATTAGAAGATTTTATAAATTTTGACAGCGAACAGCAAACATCGTAAGTATATGAATGTAAAATTTAATTTAATAATGTAAATTATGCATGAAATACGATACTTATTTTGTTATGATTGTTTTTTTATGTTTATTACTATTTTTAGTATTTATTTTGAAATTAAATAAAGTAATATTTATAGCCTAATGTGATCATAAATTATACAATAAAAAAATGTTAAAATAATTTTTATAAAAAAAATTCATAACTTTATATATTATATTTAATAATATAAAATAGATGCCTGTGATAAAAATTTAAAAAGTTTTAATGGGATAGTCAGTCGCTAGGATATGACTCAGCGGAGTCAGGATATGGATCAGGGTCTGGTGAAGTGACGGGGTAAATCAAAGAAAGTTCTAAAGTTTTAAAGTTTAAAGTTTACATTTAATAAAGTATAGAAGCACACAAAAAAATAAAATTCATTACAAAAAAAAAGAAATATGATTGAAAAGTTAAGAAATCTTAAAACTACGATGACTCGATATAATTCAAAAGTTTCTTTAGTATTCGGCGGTTCCGCGGTGAGATAACATGATCTTCCGGGATTGCGGTAAATTTACAAGCATTTTTGGATTTTCCGGTGCTTCAGCGGTAAATTAATACGATATTATTAATACTTTATTTATTTTACACAGTTTATTTAAATTTGACGCTTCCGCGGTGATTTTATATTATTATTAACAATTCTCTAATTTTCAATAATTTTTCCGATAAATAATTCGAACTTATATGGCGAGATTTAGTTCGCCAGTTTACCGCTACGTTTCGGTGACGCGGCGGTCGCGGTGACCGGTCGGTTCGGCTGGCGGCCGCCAGCGGGCGATGCGGTCGCCGGGGCCTTTCTCAAGCAAGGACTCAGTTAGCCAACGGAGCTCCGCGCCGACGGACGGACTCTTCACCCCTCTGCAAGACGGTCCAGCGATCCTGGATATTTGTCTTCTTGGAGGAGTGGTCCGCTGTTCCAGGGCCGGTGCCCGTCAGTTCGACGGCAGCAGTCACCCGAGTCGGACCTTTTCGCCCTGGCTCGTTCAACGGGATCCCGATGCGACGCCACGTCGTCACCCAGTGATCCTGGGAGTTCGACGGGAATCCGTCGCCGATTCACCTCGGCGGAGCTGTCGCGATTTGGGTTGCCAGTTGTGGGAATGAGCAAGCTCACTAATTCCAAATGGTGGTCCCCCGCTGGTCGTCCTCTGGTGAAACCCTCCAGTGATCCTGGAGAAGGTTCCGGAGGTCGATGCATGTCAGTCGATTGCCCTTCGAAGGGCTGCATGGGTGGTTTTATGCGCGTCAGCGGAGTAGCGGCTTCCGTTGAGCGCTGAGCGCGAGTGGTAGTGGGAGTGCTTCAGTGGTGCGTAGTGTATAACTACGGCTGCGTGGGTGGGAGCTGGTGGGGCGCTTTCCCGAGTGGGGATGTGGTGATGGTGGGGCTGCTTCGCCGGAGTCGGTGCGCTTTCAGGGCGCCGCAGCACAGTTTATATGGGAAAAAGTGTTTTCCTCACACTTCCCCCTCGCAAATCTTCACCGCCGGGTGTACCTTAATTACCCGGCCTCCGGATCCCATGTTGATCCTCTACCTGTGGCAGCTCCAGTGGATGAGGACCCTCCCAATCGGCTTCAGTATATGGTGGATGGTCCCGTCAGATGCTTGGATCAGGGTGCCGCCCAGGGGGAGAGTTAACCAGCGAAGGTCATCCGTTTCCTTCCATTCATTGCTGTCAAAGGCGGAGGTGTCGAAAATCTCCTGGATAAGCCGGAGCATTTCGTTTACTTCGGCGCGTACCCGGGTCCAGTTGGTGACGCCGGTGGTGGGGTTGGTTGAAGCGAGCGTTGCGGCGTCGGCTGGATCGTCGGCGGGCATTCACTTGGTAATGCCACGGGAGCGGTGACGGGTACTCGTTCAGTGGATGCCGTTGGATGGGGTGCGAGGGCAACCGCTCCAACACGCCGTCGGGTGATCCACTGGCGTGTTGCGTCCGTTGGTCGCGGTGAACGCGGTTAGCGGTTTAGTTTACGGTGTTAGTGGGACCTGCCAATATCTGTTACGTAAATGGATGGTGGTTAAGAAACGCGCTTCGCTGAGTTTGTCGAGGGTTGCGTTTATTTACGGTAGTGGATACGTGTCTTTCTAGGTGACGTTATTTAAACAACGAAAATCTACGCAGAATCGATATCTTCCGTCTTTCTTTCTCGCGAGAACGACCGGGGAACTCCACGGGCTGCTGGAAGGTTCGATTACGCCTTCCATCAGCATGTGGTCGACGTGTTCATTAATTATTGCCTGCATGGCTGGATTCCGCGGTCGGTATCGTTGTTTGATAGGGCGGGGATCAAGTAATCAAATATCATACGTTATTAAATCAGTCGGGCCCTTAACGGATGCCGACGTCTCCCGTTCGGTGCTAACGAGTTAATTGATTTTACGTCTTTGTTTCGATGTAATAGCCTGAATCTCGGAGGGTTTTGAAATTTCGGTGGTCGCGACTTGTCTGTAGGGTCTTTTTCCGAAAATCAGTTGGAGCCCCATCTGGTCTAGAATCTTCGACGGTTTCGGCGAGGTTTAAAAATTAACGAGGATCGCGACAAGGAATACGATGAAGATGGACCTACAATTCCGGATCCATATTCTCTCGTAAACGATCTACCTGCTCCTCCTCGGTAAAACCACCACGCTGATACATCATCGTTATCAGATGGATGGCGTATGCTTGAAAAGCCTCCCTGTCTTTTCGTTTTCGTTCGAGTATTCGGTCGAAAAATCGTCGTTGAACACGATCTGGGAGATAGGACCTCTTTATTTCCGTGAGAACCGTCTCCCAGGTAGAGTTTTGAAGAGTGCGCCGTACACTGCTTAAGCGCGTCATCGCGGAAAATTTCAGTTAGGCCGGCTATTATTTGAGCATCGGTGAGGCGATATACTTCACATAGCTCTTCGATGCGTTCGAGAAAAGCGTAAATGTCCTTGCCATCAAAATGACAGTTCTATTTACGAATTCTATCTAAAGCCCTGGCCATGCGCAACTTGCAAAAGCAAGTTTATATCCAAGTGTGTTACACGTACAACATACCTGGGCTAATATACCGTGTGTGGAGAAAACCTTGGAAAACCCTTACTCGCCGACCCAAGGTAAAAACGTAACCGCTTGGACTACCTGAGAATGTATTGATATTTATTTGCCTTTAACGACTCTGCGAAGATGCTTCAATGTACAAAAATAATTGTATTCTGCGTTACTTTTATTCAATTGTGAATTATTTTTCAAATTAGCGTGCGTACGCAGTGTGATTCGCACGCTGTGTGATGAGTATGATTTTCGTACGTGATCAAGGGATCATGGGCCTTAGTATAACAAAGCTATATACCGAGCATTGTTAGCACCAACATAACCCATGTCTTGACAGCTTCTCCAAGGATCTAGCCCGGCACTCCCGAGCCACCTTAGCTATCATTACAGCAACGCATGAACACTGGAATATCGCCTTCGAAGCTTTTTTTCCCCGAAGGGGATTTTTTTTACCAGCGTAGACTTATAAATAAAGGTATAATTGTTGCATCTAATTCATTACCGTTTATCCAATCTTTTCTTTACCTTCTTTATCCCAATTCAAATAAAAGCTCAAACATAAATTATATGCAAAATTTATATGTATTCAATTATAAAAGATTAAAATATTTTTTTTTATGTAGAAATTAGTATTTTTTAGCATAATACGTAAGTAATTTTATTAATTTTATTGCACATTATTTTGTAATATTTTATAATATAGTTATGTGCGAATTTTTATTATCCGTTGTTTACAAGCAAAAAAAGAAAAATAATAAGTGAAATGAATTGGTAAATTCGAGAAAACTGACTTTTGACTTTTTTTCGTATATTTTATCGTAGTGATACTAGCAATATTAGTTGAAGGGGGGTACGAAGGCTTCCTATTGAGGACGCATCGACATAGGGTGCACTTAGGCCTGTGTATGTTGTGCACTAATCCTTCTTACCCAATGATAACCTATAAACAAGAACATTTCTATAATGGAGGGCTTGGCATAAACAAGTCACATGCGAGCTAGTCAGCATATGTTTTACTTAAGCTATGGTTCGTGTTGGTGGTCGATCTAGTCGATTTTCTTACCTCCATTAGCTCCCAAGGTGATTGTACCTCAGTTCCACTCTTTCCTCATCTCTCGAGTGCTAGAAAGTTCTCTGATCTTCCACATTCGCACGGGTCTACATACATGCCGCGAAGTTTAGTTCACTCATACTAGTACAAAGTAGAGATTCGTGCCAGCAGACAGCCTACTCTCTTTCCTTACATCCATTACATCACCAAAAAGAGCGTACCTAGCTACGAAAGTGGTCATTTCGACTCATCCCTCATCATCACTCTGGTATATGGATATTCTTTGATTTTCCGTCTGCATCACGGACCTGCATTCACACTGAAAAGCTTACACATACAAACTTAGAATCCATTTGGTCAACGTAGTATATTTCCATATCGATATGACATCAGGGAAGTATTCCTAGTTGCCAAAATGGTCAATTCTATAATTCCCTAGCTGCACTTCCGGCGTAAATATGGTCCCCGGAGGACCGCCCAAGCATTTCCCATTTGTTGCCTAACAATCACCTTTGTATCTTCTAAACACGTGAAAAATCATATAAAAGAACCATGTTTAAATCTTATCCTATTCACTATTATATATTCATGCTGTGCAAAGTCCTCAGCCAAGAATTAATTCTCTTGATAAGATATCACTCAGATCTCCTAAATATGATATATAACTACTGTCCCCAGCGTGCTCTGTCTAAGATTTGCACAAAGTGACCTGTAGCATAGAAGAAGCTCTGGGGTCTCAAGGTTTTCCTTACAGCACCTGCAAACTATATTTCCTTTTGCATCAAATACATGTTTAGAGTTGACTGAGACTTCATTTGTGACTACATAGTTGTTTATCTTTATACCTGGTGGCGAAAACGGTAACTTTAGTTTTTCAGGATTTAGAAATAAGCCCAGTGGTTTGGTCCAATACATTATCAAGCTTAGAGCATGCTGCATTATACTAGTGATTATGATTTGATCGTCTCCCTTGATCAGAATTAGTTCATCATCTGCGTACAATTGAACATAGATTTCTTGCACATTTAGCAGCTGAAGTAATCTATCCATTACTATACACCATAGGATTGAGAAAACAGCACCCTGTGGACAATTCTTATTCATCCTTCCCGTGATAAAAGCCATATTGTTCTCTGTTGACATGTTCCAAGAGCTGAGTATGTTCTTTATCCAGTTTCTAAGATTGACATATACCACGATTTCTATATATTTTTGTGTGAAGTCAAGTGCTTCTTCCAATACCATATCTACATGTCGACCATTTTTACATCCACCCGTAAATATATTTCGCTTATGCGCCAAACGGAATGACAAATAAATTAAAGAAAAACGCCGCGATAATTAAATAACTGTCTGATTTATTAAGCTTCGGCCGGCCCGTTCTCTCGCAATTTCTACGGACGCAATTGCACGATATCGCAGATGCTCTGACAGAGTTTGGGATAAAAGATTAGCAAATATGTGAGAACCGCAAGCAATTCACACAATTTGTCTCTTTACGAGGATTGAAGATGCCGGAATCGTCACAACTTCAGGATGTCTGTTGCCACGGAATCGTGTACAACGGAGGCGGATTGAAATTCAAATATTGCCATGGAATCGTGAACAATAGGAAAAGGCGGAAAGGAAGGTTTGTTCTCGGGAAAGAGGCCAGAATCAGTCTGTCTCAACGAGCACTCTTGGGGTATGAAATAACCTCGGTTCCGCGAAACTAGATCGGTAGCGGCGATAGTTTCATCTTCGCCATTTGTCCTTAGAGATTTCGGGGAGTCCGGCGCAGAGCGAGGCATGCTATTACGTGAGATCACGAAACGCGGGGCGGAGGACGGTGAGGGAATAGGCTCGAACCGCTTAGCAACGAGCGAGTCTCGTTGCATTTCCCCCTTGTTTGGGAAAAAGCGGTTACGCGTCGAAACACCATTGCAACTTACGCCTACGGCGGGTCCGATGTAACCTAGTTCACCGGTGCGGGTGAAGCGCAGCCTTCGTCGCCACGGGCCATAGTGCACTGAATACTCCCGTCGTTCCTTGGGAACCCGAACAATAAATCCGTCCGGGAGCCGAACTCGGTGAGAATCCGGATCGAATTCCGGTTCGGTTGGCGGAAGTATTCCGGCTGGGAAAGGGTTCTCCCATGATGCCGTGAATCCTGTGGTGTTGATGGGCTCCTTTGGCTCGTTTTCGGTATCAACCTTCACTGATGCACTCCATTCGGCCTCTGGTGATGATGTTGATATCGGAGGCGGTGTTGGCGCCGGGGGCGACGTAAGTGGTGGCGGCGGAGCGTTGTCGAAGGTGGCTGGCTCCACGTTAAACGTACGGCTTCTTGGACGGTGGTTTAGCCGTCGTCCTGTGGGGCGGATGGGTCGCGTCGGTCTGCGGACAGGGGCATATGCCCGGCGTGAGGATACTGGCGTCCTTCGCGAGGACATTGAACTTTGATACTGATCGTGATAACGCACCTCACGATCGTGATAGTTCGGTGATTCGGGAGTTATGGAAGAGGAACAACGTTCAAACTCATTGAAGGAAGGAAGGGGTAGCAATACCTTTTCATGTCTGGGATGACTCCGTTTCAGTTTGCTGCAAATAATCCTGCCCCAACAAGAGATCCTCGCGTTGATGAGTAATCACCACCGCGTGAATGTGGACTCGCCGTCCCCTCGAGATCCATTCCATGGTCATGGTACCGGTGCTGTATATGGAGCCAGTCGGCATTTTGACGGTGCGGCCACATCGATGGTAGGATAGACCGGTACGCATGAGGCGGAGGGCAGCGCCCAAGCTGACAGTTGTCGCGGTCAAGGCTGAACAGATATACGCATGAATCCGTTCTCCGGACACGTCGATGATACGCCTCATGTTCGTTGAATGAACAATTATCCATGGATATCGGATCTTTATATCCATGGTATCTCTTCAAGTCTTGGGCATGCGCGATGGTGTAGTTTCCCTTTCCTTTACGGAGCTCGAACACAACGGGGGAAAGTTGTCGTACTACGACAAGGGGGCCCTCATACTTCGGGGCTAACTTCGAATTTACTTTTTCCACCTTGTTGGATAAGACTCGTATCTGTCTCATCATTTCATCTCCCATTTTCGGAGTCCAGATGCTTCGATGTTTATTATAATGCACTTGTTGTTTGACGAATGTCTGGGCCAAATTTATTTTTGCTAGTTCTCTAGCATCTTGCAAGTGCATTATTCGAGCGGGATCATCATCTCGGTTTTGTCCCCTTAACTGTGTAGGGACCGCAATCTCGCGGCCGGTGTTCAGGTAG